>LVTN01000480.1:32265-108788 GCA_001649415.1 Musa itinerans | reverse complement strand
CCAACAGATTTAATCTTATAAAAGAATTCAGGGTTTAAATTCTTTTATAAGATTAAAAGAATTTAACAATTCCATCTTTCGTCAATGATTGTAAAAATTTTCTCATATTTTTCTTCATTTTCATTAAAAGATCTTTTCATCGTTTCCTTTGCTTTATCCATATCCTCATAAATATATCTCACTAGAGGCTTATTTTCATTATCCACCAACCGAAGGACTCGAACAAGAGGGCCCATTACCTTTAATATATAAACTACATGATTCCAAAAGGATAACATTAAGATGATATCAGCAACCCTCTTTCCTTTTGCTTCTTTTGTCCATTTGCTTGTCACCCATTTCTCAGATGTAAACATGTTTCTTAGATTATGTTTTTGACGATGCACGCTCTGTAATGTCAAGAATGAAGTAGCAATTAACATATTTCTCAGAGTATGTTTTTGACGATGCACGCTCTGTAATGTCAAAAATGAAGTGGCAAATCGGGTGACACCATGTCTCACTAATTCTTTATTCCCTGTAAATTCTCTCATCATATTCAAAGCCCCAATGTGATTATAAAGAAATCCAACAACAAAAATTGCCCTTTCTAAGGTTTTCTTAATTTCTAAGATCTTTCCAATATCCTCCAACATTAAATCAATACAATGTGTTACACATGGAGTCCAATACAAGTGTTGTCTTTTTGATTCAAGCAATTTACCTGAGACAAAGGATAACAAAAATGATAAGACTTAAGAATTTAACACACTTAATTGAAGATAAAATAATTAATAAAATCAAAAGATTAATATTACCAGCTAAAACATAGTTGCTTCCATTGTCGGTTATGATTTGAACGATATTTTGTTCTCCAATTTCTTCCACGAAGTTGTCAAGTAAATTATATATCTTGTCTCCAGATTTTACAAAAGATGAAGCATCTATTGACTTCACAAACATAGTCCCTAAAGAACAATTAACTATAAAATTAATTATACTCCTGCGCCTCCTGTCAGTCCAAACATCTGACATAATTGAGCAATCATGTGTTGCCCATGATTCTTTATGACCCTTTAGTAAGTCATTTATATAATTCAACTCTTTTTGCAACAATGAAACTCGCATCTCATAATAACTTGGAGGTTTTAATCCTGCACTATATCTTCCAATAGCTTCAATCATATCCTTAAAACTATTTAAACGAGTTGTACTAAGAGGAAGACCAGCTTGATAGAAGAAGCGAGCAATGTGCTGAATTGTTCTTCCTCTTATTTCTTTATCACAAGCATCACTTATATTTGTTTGTCTAAATTTTGAGCCTCTTGCTTGCCCTTGTTGTTTCTGGGATCCTTGAAACATATATAGATCCATCGGTCCTTTTTTACCCTTCTTAGTACTCATAACTTCTTTTCCTTTTTTGTCGTGTACTTTTTTTTCCACTTGGGTTAATACTCATAAAATAATCTTCTTCTTCATCCCTGAAATGTTCAACATTATCTTATGGTAAATTCCCGTAAGATTCATTCTTTTGTGTCTTTTTTTCATTCAATAACTTAGCAACTCTTCTTTTACCTCAAGTGGACACTTTTTACAAGCTGCTGCATTCTTGAAATTTCTTACTAGATGTTGTTTTACACGAAAAATACCACCTCTAGTAGTCTTATCGCAGAATATGCAAGTCACTGCATTAGGATCTTTCGGATCCTTCAGATAATTATACTTCCATGCAGGATCTTTTTTTGATGTCATTGGAGACTCTATTGAGTTGCTCTGTACACTTGTCATTTATCTTGAAACATAACAATAATTTCAAATAAATAAAAATTAACAGTATTAAAATCAAAATAATATATTATTAATCTAGTAACAGTATTGAAAATTAATAATTTCAAATAATCCTAATAATGTTAACAGTATACTGTATATTGTTAACAGTATACAGAAGGAGAATAAGGTAAGAGTGTAAGGGGGTGCTGATTGAGAAAAGAGGAAGCGGCAGCGGGAGCGGGAGCAGGAGTGTAAGGAGGCAGCGGGAGCGGGAGTGGCGAGCAGCGACAACGGCAGCGGGAGCAAGAGCGGGAGCGGTTACGAGCAGCTACAGCGGCAGTGGCAGCGGCAGCGGCAACGAGCAAGGTTAGGGTTGGGCAACGACAGCTGATATCGGTTTTAGTTGGTTCGATTGAACCAACTAACCACCGGAGACCGAACCAGACCTAAAATCCTAGTTCGGTCACCTGGTTTAACCCAAGCGCTCACCCGAAGCGCCCAGCGCCTGGGCTTCGACGAGCGCCCAGGCGGCGCCTCTTTGAAGCGTGCCGCCTGGAAGTTTAGCGAGGCGCTCGGGCCTCGCTTCGCCTCGCCCAAGTGCCTAGGCGAGCGCCCGAGCGCCTTTTTAAATCATTGGGTGGTCTGATAAATGTGAAGTTACGTTCCAAGATCTGAAGGTTGTTGTGTTGGAAGAACCGGTGCTCAAATTGTCGGACTATGGGGAGCCCTTCAAAGTCCATACAGATTCTGCAGACTTCGCTATTGGGGGAGAACTCATGCAGGAGGGTCATCCGGTGGCCTACGAGAGCCGCAAGCTCAATGAGACCAAGCGACGATATCTGGTTCACGAGAAGGAGATGACAGCGATGGTCCACTGTCTACGAGTTTGGCGACACCACCTTCTTGGATTGCGATTTGTGCTGAGGACAGACAACATCGCTTTGAGCTATTTCCAAACTTAGAAGAAACTCGCCCCAAAGCAAGCACGATGGCATGACTTCCTGGCTGAGATTGATATAACAATGGAGTACAAGCCCGGAAAGGCAAATGTCGTGGCCAATGCATTGAGTTGGAAGGTGGAGCATATGAATGTCGTATAATTGGAGGGCAGAGGCCAAGCAAGTTAGGTGCACTCCAACTTCCTTTCCAAAATTAGGGATGGACTGTACAGTGATCCCCAGGCAGTAACCCTGATGCAGCTCATTAAAGAAGACAAGGCACGACAATTTTGGGGCCAGAAGGGACTCGTTTACACAAAAGGGAATAGGGTTTATGTCCCTCGAGTGGACAATTTGAGACGTGAGCTCTTAAGAGAGTGTTACGATTCTCTTTGGGCTGGACATCCAAGCATTCACAAAACCTTGGCTTTCGTAGAGAGGGTCTTCAACTGGCTAAAGATGGAGACTGATGTGGAGGAATATGTTCGAACATACCGTACTTGCCAACAAGACAAGGTAGAGTAGCGGAAGCCAATGAGACTTTTAAAGTCGTTGCCCGTACCAGAAAGGTCGTGGGAGAGCATTTCCTTGGATTTCATATTAAGCTTGTTAGCTGTAGGGGGACTCGGATCGATACTTGTGGTGGTCGATCGATTTTTAAAGTATGTAACTTTCATTGTTGCACCCCTACACTGTTCAGCAGAGGAGGCGACCAAGCTAATGATGAAGAATATGGTGAAGTATTGGGGAGTCCCGCACAATATCATCAGTGATCGAGACGCTCGGTTCCTGGGATAATTCTGGACATAGCTATTCAAATTGTTATAGTCTAAGTTATACTTCTCCACAAGCCTCCACCCCCAGACGGATGGCCAAACCGAAAGGATAAACTCACTCCTGGAGCAATATCTTCGGCACTACGTGAGTGCCAACCAACGAGATTAGGTGAAGCTGTTGGACATAGCCCAATTCTCCTACAACTTGCAGCGGAGCTCTGCGTCCAACAAGAGCCCCTTCAAGATCATTACAGGACAACAACCGTCGACTCCTCACACCTTGGCTATCGGATATACTAGGAGTAGTCCGTCAGCATACCACTTTGCAAAAGAATGGCACCGAAATGCAGATATTGTGTGGGCTTACTTGGAGAAGGCGGCCAAAAAGATGAAGAAGTGGGCCGACTTGGGAAGGCAACCGCAAGAGTTCAAAGTCGGCGATTTGGTGTTGGTGAAGCTTTAACCAGCATCACTCTAATTCTTTAGGAATAAAGTACATAAAGGATTGGTGCGCAAGTATGAAGGGTCCTTCCCAATTATCAGTAGGGTGGGCAACATCTCCTACAGGTTACAACTGCTGGTGTGGCTTAAAATTCACAATGTTTTTCACGCCAGCAACTTGAAAGCCTACCACTCAGATCCGCAAGATGCTTTCCGAAGTGTTCCAACTCGGTTACCCCCACCAGAGCCTCCTACAAGAAGCGAGTTGTAACCATTCTGGCAGATCACAAGATAAAGCTACCCACCGGAGCTGAGCAGACCGAGTACTTGGTGAAGTGGCGAAAGGTTCCCCGAATTGAAGCCAGTTGGGAGCCCGAAGACGCCCTACGACATGAAGAAGCAATCATCAACAACTACCAACAAGCGTCGACGAGGGCGTCGACAGTTTAAGTGGGGGAGAATGTTACGAACGGTCGTCGCGCACTCGTAATAACTTCGTTCAACGAATCGTTCGTCGCTTATGCATACTTGAACAGAGACATGGTAGCCTATTTTGCCTTGGTTTTGTGTTTTGCTTATAAAAACACATGTTTGAACAGGTTGCAGTGCTGCAGTGCGATCGCTCACCGCGTCGGGCCAAAAAGCCCCCAAATGGCTTCGTTTTCGCGTGCCGCGGGCTGTTTTCTGCAGCTCGTTGTAACACCAAAAACGTCAGCCATCTCAGTACCCTGGAACCCCTCGGGTGGCACAGGGCTGGATGGGGCTTCGGTATATTGTCGGGCGTTGAAAAATCTTCACAAGTTCGCACGTTGACTTGACGGGAACTTGCCTTCGCGCCCGGCACCCAGTGAGCAGTTGTTTGTGGACTTGCAACTGTTCGTTCTACCTTCTAAAGTCCTTGTTTTTCATCTTCCTCTCTTTTCTCCTATGCACACAAGGTGCTTGTTGAAGTGCTTATAAAGCTTCCCTCTTTGCGAGACGTCGAGACTTGTCCGTCGCTCGTTTTCAATCTAATCAACTTTCTGTTTTACAGGTCCTTCAGGACCTATACGAGGTTGCAACTAGGCTGAACCTTTGCGGACGCATATGTCACATTGACGCCTCAAGACTTAGGCAATCCCAGTTAAGTCCGAGAAATTGGTGCAAGGGTGCGTCGCGACTTAGGTAACTCAAGCTAAGTTCACATCTTGGCCGCAAGGGTGTCTCACGACTTAGGCAATTTTAGCTAAGTCCGTGACAAATCGACACATGATGCTGTTTGGTTAAGCACTGTACATGTATCTATGCCGTTGTGGCTCTCGTTTGGCATCAGTCAGATTATCAAGCATGCGACTATATAGTTGGTTGATGCTGAAGCATATCATATGCTGGCCTGTTATGAGCATGCCTCCCTGCCACTGTATATAATATTATGCATGCTTAGAACTGCAGCCACTCTGACCCATTTGTAGCATTGTCTATTTAATCATGCATGTTTGTATAGGAGTTCCACTAAATCTTAGAGCTTATTTTGCTGCCAATTGTGATAATTCTTTGGCACGATTTATGTATTTTCTATTGGAGATTGATTATCATTTCCAAACATAGACAAAAAAATATAGTTGTGGTCCAATTATTTAGACATTTTCTGTATACTCAAAGTGGTGCTGATGGTTTCACAACATTTTATCTGCAGGGAGTTCCGTACTCATCTTTACCCAAAAGTGTAAAGCCAAGGCGTGTGGAATTGTATTTCTCAAGTTGGTGCATCAGGGCTGGTAACTTGTTTTCTTATCTTATTAATTTATTGTTGAAATTTCTGTATAACTTAAATTATCATCATCTCTTACCTTAATGTTATGAATTCTATATACTACAACAATAATAATAATAACATCAATGCGATAATGTCTCGACTATTTGACATTGACTATATGGATCTCTTGTTATTATTAAACTTTTTATGAAATAATATTTTAGTTAATTTTAGATAACTTAAATCTTTATTTATTGTTTTTAGTAAAGTCTTTATGGGTCTCCATCTAGTTCTAGCACCACTAATATTAATTATCTTATCTTTTTTAATTGCAATTTGTATCAATCGGTTTTTAACATGTGTATAATTATCGAAAATGATTCTTTTTACCACATGTAAAATGATTATTCATGAATAAGTATTTTCTTAGATTTCCTAAAATTCCAAATATTACAGCAACATTTTCATCTCTCTATGATACAAAGGTCCACATAGGCTTTATTATAGGATACATCTTAGGGTTGTGAAATATGAGAAAGTTTTGCGATGACATTTTGAGACATAAATCATCATTCTATACTTTTGGTTGATATTTTATAATAGATATCCATAAGAGGAATTCAACGATTGATGTTAATTTTTTTAGTCCTATCGTTAAAAGACAATTGTTAGAGTTGTACTGATTTCTTTGTTTTACAATATCTAATATAAAATCAAAGAGTAGATTTTTATCTTTCTAGTGATAAGTTGACATTTGATGGAATTTTCATGCAAAGAATTTAAAGAATCTATTTCAACCTATGATGAATTAAATATTCGCTTTCTCCATAGTGTTGATATCCGAGGCAAACATGATAAAATATTTTGAAGTATATATATTTCATAATCATCGCATCAATATCATTTAAATTCGAATAAAATAGATGAACCTCGCTTGGTACTTTGTGTTCTATTACATTTACTCTCAAGTGTTACAATATTATCGATAACTTTTTGTATTCTTTCTTTTTGCTTTTATTTCACATGAACAGTGGAATCACGCAAACAAGACGGTCAGTTATCAGCATGTGAGGTAACTCTGATCCACTACGAGGACATGGGCATTCCCAAAGATGTAGCTAAGGTCGGAGTTCGTCATGGGATGTGGGGAGCGGTCAAGAAGTTGCAGTCTGGTATGCGAGCATATCAAGTGACGAGGAAAACTGAGATGTCTCCGTCGAGGAGTGCTCTTATGGCGCGAGTCACCACAAAGCTCCCGACGGACGGAACAATCACTGTCGAAGGCACAGAGACTTCCTCCAGGTCTTCGGAGATGGCTTGTAACGACGATGCCGGTAAGGAACATCATCAAGGTATTGATTGGAAATGGGTTGTCATTGGTGGAGTTGCTGTTGTCTGCGGGCTTCAAACTGGTCTGATCGGAAAAGCTCTGGCATTCGGCGCCGCAAGGAGGCTTGCGAGGAAGTGACTTCTCTTTTGCCTTGTCGAGGGAGGGAGGGAGGGAGGGAGCGGAAGAGAGAGAGCCTGTTTCTTGGTCTGAATGCTGGAACTGTGGGCACAGCCGCGCTTATTATCATATGCCATCATCGTAAACGACGACTTTTCTCTGGTTTTGCAACTTATCACACCATAAGATTGTTCTATTTCTCGTAGTATTATTACGTGATTGCAGTATATCTACAAGTAGCCCATAAGCATCAGCACTGCTGCAATTGCCGTAATTAGAATTTGTAGTGTGGGACTGCTGGGCAGGAGAATAACTGAATTCTTAAACAAATTGTCCAGGTTTTAAGCTCCAAAATTTAATACTCGATTGGCAATCTTAACTACCAAATTTGACAATGAGAACTTTGTCATCATTATTACTTTAACTACCGTCAAAGTCGCAATCACCAACTACGAATAGCACACAGAATTAATCACATTAGTTCTAAACTTCTTAAGATAATGAGAAGATATAAGCACCACAAAGAACGAACACAACGCATAATGATACTAGGAGAATAACGTAGACTGTTACTAGGCATATAGTTTCCACGCTACTCTACAGATAGAGAGGAACAATAAGAACAGAGTGATGCCTACAGTAGTAATGAGCATTAAGCCACACAAAGAGCCTCAAAAAACCATAAATCCCAATTTCCTTTGATTCCAACAAGGCAATCAAAGCAGCAATGACTAGACAAGAGAAAACATAAATACCATTTTTAATATTAATAAGAAATGAAGCTCGGCCCAGATGTCTATAATTAACAGCATTTACGCTGCATAACTGTGACATCTTTATTCGTTTAATGATACGTAAAAGAGAAGATGAGGAATAGTAACTCTCTTCACCCCGTGCAAGAGAGATACCAGGCAGAAGTAATGGTGTACCAAGTCAATAATCATATGCTCTTCCCTGGCTAATAAAGGACAGTGGCCTAGAATATACTTTAGACAGTGACCACAGAGCATGATTAGGACTGATACTGATGAGTAAAATTGATTCAGTCAAAAACGGAAGCTACATTCACCAAAAACTTGTAGAGCAGCAGTTGATACTGTCGATAAAACAAGCAGCCATGTAAAGGTTCGATGAACAGGAGAAAAAAATTGCAACTGTCGAATTAAAGGTAACAAGAGTAATTCATTTAAGAGGAATGAATCTTGAAGAATGAGTGGCACCAATGCCGGGCCTGCCATGCTTGACAGGCTTGTAGCTGATGGAGAACTCCGCCAGATAATGACCTATCATTTCAGGTTTGATCTCAACTTGATTAAAAGTCTTGCCATTGTACACCCCAATAATGCTGCCTATCATCTCCGGCACTATGATCATGTTGCGGAGGTGAGTCCTGACCGGTTCAGGTTTCTCACCAGGAGGAGCATCCTTTTTCTGCACATTGTTGCTACAAGAAAATAAGAACCAGCCACAAAAAGTAGGTAGTTCTTGCAAATACTAACCTCACAATTCTGAGTCTACAAAACTAACCTAATTGCAACATTAGATACATGCACATGGACATCAGCAATTCAACACAGATGAAAGATGATTTTGATGTAAACCACCATCAATGCAAACATGATTCAGCATTCCAATCCATAAAATATGGCTGACCTAAAAACTCAACATTTGATTCTTGTCTTATTATTGCTAAAGTTACATTTAATATATTCAATCTTAGTCATACTTAATTCAACTCATTTAATTTCTAAGGTTTGTCTCCAAAATTCAAATATCAAATTAATCATAATTAAATTATCATCAATTAAATCAATATCATTAGCAAATCATATATGCCAAAGATTTATCATGTATATAACTAGCAAGTTCATACATTATCTTTTGTTAAAAAGAAATTATATAAAACTAACCCTTTGATCAAGGTTTCAATTTTGTGTACCAGATCCATATTGATCCAAAACTGAACCAGTGTGGATCCAGTATGAACTCACAGTATGCCAACACACATCATGGTACACTCAAAGGCTGGTTTCGATAAATCAAAACCTCTAAAAGACCTGATTTAGGGTTCTTTTAATGATAAATACAAACAAGATCCAGTAAATTACCAAGTGGTTTAAGTCTAGAAAATACCTAACTTAATGAGAATAGGAACACAGGTTATACATAAAGAATATATTGTAATACACAACCAAGTTAAGAGACATCTAAACAATTAAGCATAAAAAATGACCACATCAGAAGGTCATCCATCAGTTGGATTTTGTTGTTTATTATGGATTGTGAAGTTTCTTTTTGCATTCATCTATATCTTGGTTTTTTATTTATAACTGGTATGCAACACACACCAAATATTTGTATTACATTTAATCTTGAAATGTTAATGTTTTAATCTCATAAAATAGAAACAGGATGCAATCTTCCATGTTTTCCTTGTAAAGCTAGTTTTTCAGTAATTACAATTACTAGAATTTGAAACTCCTATGAAGCTAAAGACGCTAATAATATCTTGAAATCATAGCTTCTCAGCCTGCCCGATCGCATTCCATGCAGTTAACTAAAAGCTTTCTAATGAACTGCAGGCCTTGGTTCGAACTAATGTACATCGTGGGAAATTCAGAAGCTGTCAGAATAAGTGAAGCATCATAAGACAATCATTTGCCTTCACAACATTCATCAGTTTGCATCTTCATTGGTATCATATCAATGTTATTTCTGATATCTAAATCATATTGCTTATGCTGCAAGTATTCTCAATCAAAGATAGATGCTCTACTCCAGTAAATTTTCAGGTTTATAGAAAGCCTCAGTCGCATATAGCTATCTTGGAGAATATAAGACATTCTAATCTTTAAAAAAATACATTGACACTTAATCTGACCAATTCAAAAAAATCTTCTACGTTTACTCAAGGTCAATATGATTGATGGCAAATGGTGCAACTTCTAGGCAAAGAAATTGACCAGAGAACCCGAATCCAGAAATCCAAACCATTCATATTATCCAAACAGTTTTCCTATTCCTACTACTAAGAATTATTCGGAACGCATGATAATGTCCACTATTCCATTGCAAATGGAGATCATTGCCCAAAACTATCGATCCTGTATGATGAACTTTAAGGAAAACTCAACTACAATGGTCATCTTATTTCTCACTATTACACTCCTTGATGTTCTTGTCCGTGTCAATGCCCTTTGTTGGGGCTACTAACCATCATGAGAACATAAACCTTCTTTGTTTTTCCTTCTTTTGTAACAGTAGTCCACCTTTTTATAGCAATCTCATATAAATCTAGCCAATAAAAATAACACCAAACAACTTCCTTGTGCCCATCAAGGATGATGCTTTGCAGTTTCAAATGCATCGAACCACTAAATCAATAGATTCCTAGACAAGATGGAGGACACAAGATGTCTACCTTCCAATTTCACAATCCTATCACATGCATGGAAAAGAACAATCCACAAAATATCAATAAGAAAAATGTTAATGATATCAACACTTCAAGCATGGTCTTACCGCTTTGCGAAGCTTCTTGATCAATGCCATCGGCTTCCGCTTCAGACCGCGCTGAAACCTACAAACAATCCACAAAATCCATTAAGACGATGGCTCTCTCGGAAACATCAAGGACGGGAATCGAACAAGCAGAAAAAGAGAGGTATTGCCTTCGGCGAGCACGAGCATCGAAGAGCTTGACGAGCTCGTCGAGCGACATGTCGAGGAGTTGGTCGAGGTCGACGCCTCGGTAGCTGAACTTCCGAAACGTCCTCTTCTTGGGCTGTCCCGTGGCCACTTCCGGATCGACGTCCGCCTGCATCCAGATCCAAGGACTCAGACGGAGGAGAAGAAGCAGGGATCAGAAAAGAAGAACACGCTCGCCATGTGATCTATTAGCGTATCGTCGGAAGAGAAGGCGGAGCTCACCATCGTCGCGGGAGGTTATTCTTCGCAGCAGCAGCAGCAGAGGCGGCGATGAGGGTGACCGATGGTGATGATTTATAGGGTAGGGTTTGCGGCTTCTGACGCATAGGTCCTCTTATGCGGTCGATGCCTCTACCGGCCATTAAGGACGCATAGACATGGGAATGTGTACATTTATGTAACCATCCCGAAGCCACGATGGCTTTAAATCCGACAATTAGTATTAAATTCGCATTCAAATACCTTAAATGGTATTTATTCATGACAATTTTGATCCAATAAAAAATCTCTTTTCGAATCCTTATGCTATTCAATTGTATATGGTGAATCAATTTGATATATCAGATATTACTGTTCATGATTTTGATTTGATTTAGGATCATCAAGATGTAATTCATCCATTGAATTTACAGAAAATGATGTGATTATGGATGTTAATATTCTCTAAATTATCAGTATTGCCCTGCTTTCTGTTGGCTTTTTTACTTATCACCTATGTAAAAATAGTCAATCAATTTTCTTTTGGGGGAAAATGTTCGATTATAAATTTTTTTAGCAATAACTTCGAAAAAAATGAAGAAAAACAATAGTAGGAAGATAATGTGATTATTATTATTTTTAAATTAGAAGATACATTAATTATATAAATTGATGATAACTCAAACATGAATTCAAATATTAGATTTATCACTCATATAATAATACAGTAACCAATCTGAATATCTTAAGATAGAGTGATTTAAGAAAAAAACTTTTCACGAATCATTTATCATATTTTAACGATTGAACTCATATCATTTGATGGATATCAATATCTTAAAATATAAAATTGTCATAATTTAGTTAAAATTAGATAAAAGACTGACACGGGCTTTGCCCGTTGCTCCAATGATTTATGATAACTCGACGGATCGCACGACCCTCGTGTCGGCAACGCATCATTCAAATTTCTGCCCTATCAACTTTCGATGGTAGGATAGGGGCTTACCATGGTGGTGACGGGTGATGAGGAATTAGGGTTCGATTCCGAAGAGAGAGCCTGAGAAACAACTATCACATCCAAGGAAGGCAGTAGGCATGCAAATTACCCAATCCTAACACGGGGAGGTAGTGACAATAAACAACAATACTGGGCTCTTCGAGTCTGGTAATTGGAATGAGTACAATCTAACTCCCTTAACGATGATCCATTGGAGGGCAAGTCTGGTGCCAGTAGCCATGATAATTCCAGCTCCAATAGCATATATTTAAGTTATTGTAGTTAAAAAGCTCGTAGTTAGACTTTGGGACGGGTCGATCAATCCGTCTCACGGTGTGCATCGATCGTCCCATCCCTTCTGTCGGCGATGCATGACCTTAACTGGTCAGGTCGTGCCTCCAACGCTATTACTTTGAAGAAATTAGAGTGCTCAAAACAAGCCCACGCTCTGGATACATTAGCATGGGATAACGTCACAGGATTTCGGTCCTATCATGTTGACAAACCTATGAGTGTTTTATTAAAGAGTTAGAAGTTTGTAGTGACAAGGTAGTCTAGAAATAATCGATCCATTGTTAGCAATTCAAAATTTAGTTCTCTTAGCTTTCATGATACTTGTAGAGAGAAGAGAAGATGGTCTCATGCCTTTGTGTGAGATGTTATCGTATTTTGTGGATGATCTACTTAATGTATCATGGAATAGATGAATGTCTTTTTTTTTCTAAAAAAAAAAAAGATTATTTTAATCATCAAATGTAATGATATTTAGAGGTGAATTTTTTATTTTAAAAATATATTTGATTTTGATGTAAACCACCATCAATGCAAACATGATTCAGCATTCCAATCCATAAAATATGGCTGACCTAAAAACTCAACATTTGATTCTTGTCTTATTATTGCTAAAGTTACATTTAATATATTCGATCTTAGTCATACTTAATTCAACTCATTTAATTTCTAAGGTTTGTCTCCAAAATTCAAATATCAAAGTAATCATAATTAAATTATCATCAATTAAATCAATGTCATTAGCAAATAATATATGCCAAAGATTTATCATATATATAACTAGCAAGTTCATACATTATCTTTTGTTAAAAAGAAATTATATAAAACTAACCCTTTGATCAAGGTTTCAATTTTGTGTACCAGATCCATATTGATCCAAAACTGAACCAGTGTGGATCCAGTATGAACTCACAGTATGCCGACACACATCATGGTACACTCAAAGGCTGGTTTCGATAAATCAAAACCTCTAAAAGACCTGCTTTAGGGTTCTTTTAATGATAAATACAAACAAGATCCAGTAAATTACCAAGTGGTTTAAGTCTAGAAAATACCTAACTTAATGAGAATAGGAACACAGGTTATACATAAAGAATATATTGTAATACACAACCAAGTTAAGAGACATCTAAACAATTAAGCATAAAAAATGACCACATCAGAAGGTCATCCATCAGTTGGATTTTGTTGTTTATTATGGATTGTGAAGTTTCTTTTTGCATTCATCTATATCTTGGTTTTTTATTTATAACTGGTATGCAACACACACCAAATATTTGTATTACATTTAATCTTGAAATGTTAATGTTTTAATCTCATAAAATAGAAACAGGATGCAATCTTCCATGTTTTCCTTGTAAAGCTAGTTTTTCAGTAATTACAATTACTAGAATTTGAAACTCCTATGAAGCTAAAGACGCTAATAATATCTTGAAATCATAGCTTCTCAGCCTGCCCGATCGCATTCCATGCAGTTAACTAAAAGCTTTCTAATGAACTGCAGGCCTTGGTTCGAACTAATGTACATCGTGGGAAATTCAGAAGCTGTCAGAATAAGTGAAGCATCATAAGACAATCATTTGCCTTCACAACATTCATCAGTTTGCATCTTCATTGGTATCATATCAATGTTATTTCTGATATCTAAATCATATTGCTTATGCTGCAAGTATTCTCAATCCAAAGATAGATGCTCTACTCCAGTAAATTTTCAGGTTTATAGAAAGCCTCAGTCGCATATAGCTATCTTGGAGAATATAAGACATTCTAATCTTTAGAAAAATACATTGACACTTAATCTGACCAATTCAAAAAAATCTTCTACGTTTACTCAAGGTCAATATGATTGATGGCAAATAGTGCAACTTCTAGGCAAAGAAATTGACCAGAGAACCCAAATCCAGAAATCCAAACCATTCATATTATCCAAACAGTTTTCCTATTCCTACTGCTAAGAATTATTCGGAACGCATGAGAATGTCCACTATTCCATTGCAAATGGAGATCATTGTCCAAAACTATCGATCCTGTATGATGAACTTTAAGGAAAACTCAACTACAATGGTCGTCTTATTTCTCACTATTACACTCCTTGATGTTCTTGTCCGTCTCAATGCCCTTTGTTGGGGCTACTAACCATCATGAGAACATAAACCTTCTTTGTTTTTCCTTCTTTTGTAACAGTAGTCCACCTTTTTATAGCAATCTCATATAAATCTAGCCAATAAAAATAACACCAAACAACTTCCTTGTGCCCATCAAGGATGATGCTTTGCAGTTTCAAATGCATCGAACCACTAAATCAATGGATTCCTAGACAAGATGGAGGACACAAGATGTCTACCTTCCAATTTCACAATCCTATCATATGCATGGAAAAGAACAATCCACAAAATATCAATAAGAAAAATGTTAATGATATCAACACTTCAAGCATGGTCTTACCGCTTTGCGAAGCTTCTTGATCAATGCCATCGGCTTCCGCTTCAGACCGCGCTGAAACCTACAAACAATCCACAAAATCCATTAAGACGATGGCTCTCTCGGAAACATCAAGGACGGGAATCGAACAAGCAGAAAAAGAGAGGTATTGCCTTCGGCGAGCACGAGCATCGAAGAGCTTGACGAGCTCGTCGAGCGACATGTCGAGGAGTTGGTCGAGGTCGACGCCTCGGTAGCTGAACTTCCGAAACGTCCTCTTCTTCGGCTGTCCCGCGGCCACTTCCGGATCGACGTCCGCCTGCATCCAGATCCAAGGACTCAGACGGAGGAGAAGAAGCAGGGATCAGAAAAGAAGAACACGCTCGCCATGTGATCTATTAGCGTATCGTCGGAAGAGAAGGCGGAGCTCACCATCGTCGCGGGAGGTTATTCTTCGCAGCAGCAGCAGAGGCGGCGATGAGGGTGACCGATGGTGATGATTTATAGGGTAGGGTTTGCGGCTTCTGACGCATAGGTCCTCTTATGCGGTCGATGCCTCTACCGGCCATTAAGGACGCATAGACATGGGAATGTGTACATTTATGTAACCATCCCGAAGCCACGATGGCTTTAAATCCGACAATTAGTATTAAATTCGCATTCAAATACCTTAAATGGTATTTGTTCATGACAATTTTGATCCAATAAAAAATCTCTTTTCGAATCCTTATGCTATTCAATTGTATATGGTGAATCAATTTGATATATCAGATATTACTGTTCATGATTTTGATTTGATTTAGGATCATCAAGATGTAATTCATCCATTGAATTTACAGAAAATGATGTGATTATGGATGTTAATATTCTCTAAATTATCAGTATTGCCCTGCTTTCTGTTGGCTTTTTTACTTATCACCTATGTAAAAATAGTCAATCAATTTTCTTTTGGGGGAAAATGTTCGATTATAAATTTTTTTTAGCAATAACTTCAAAAAAAATGAAGAAAAACAATAGTAGGAAGATAATGTGATTATTATTATTTTTAAATTAGAAGATACATTAATTATATAAAATGATGATAACTCAAACATGAATTCAAATATTAGATTTATCACTCGTATAATAATACAGTAACCAATTTGAATATCTTAAGATAGACTGATTTAAGATAAAAACTTTTCACGAATCATTTATCGTATTTTAACGATTGAACTCATATCATTTGATGGATATCAATATCTTAAAATGTAAATTTATCATAATTTAGTTAAAATTAGATAAAAGGCTGACGTGAGCTTTGCCCGCTGCTCCAATGATTCATGATAAATCGACGAATCGCACGACCCTCATGTCGGCGACGCATCATTCAAATTTCTACCCTGTCAACTTTCGATGGTAGGATAGGGGCCTATCATGGTGGTGACAAGTGACGGAGAATTAGGGTTCGATTCCGGAGATAGAGCCTGAGAAACGGCTAGCACATCCAAGGAAGGCAGTAGACGCGCAAATTAACCAAACCCTGCCCCGGGAGGGAGGACGGGGAGGTAGTGACAATAAATAACAATACCGGGCTCTTCGAGTCTGGTAATTGGAATGAGTACAATCTAAATCCCTTAACAAGGATCCATTAGAGGGCAAGTCTGGTGCCAATAGCTGCAGTAATTCCAGCTCCAATAAATAAACTTTAGACAGTGACCACAGAGCATGATTAGGACTGATACTGATGAGTAAAATTGATTCAGTCAAAAACGGAAGCTACATTCACCAAAAACTTGTAGAGCAGCAGTTGATACTGTCGATAAAACAAGCAGCCATGTAAAGGTTCGATGAACAGGAGAAAAAAATTGCAACTGTCGAATTAAAGGTAACAAGAGTAATTCATTTAAGAGGAATGAATCTTGAAGAATGAGTGGCACCAATGCCGGGCCTGCCATGCTTGACAGGCTTGTAGCTGATGGAGAACTCTGCCAGATAATGACCTATCATTTCAGGTTTGATCTCAACTTGATTAAAAGTCTTGCCATTGTACACCCCAATAATGCTGCCTATCATCTCCGGCACTATGATCATGTTGCGGAGGTGAGTCCTGACCGGTTCAGGTTTCTCACCAGGAGGAGCATCCTTTTTCTGCACATTGTTGCTACAAGAAAATAAGAACCAGCCACAAAAAGTAGGTAGTTCTTGCAAATACTAACCTCACAATTCTGAGTCTACAAAACTAACCTAATTGCAACATTAGATACATGCACATGGACATCAGCAATTCAACACAGATGAAAGATGATTTTGATGTAAACCACCATCAATGCAAACATGATTCAGCATTCCAATCCATAAAATATGGCTGACCTAAAAACTCAACATTTGATTCTTGTCTTATTATTGCTAAAGTTACATTTAATATATTCGATCTTAGTCATACTTAATTCAACTCATTTAATTTCTAAGGTTTGTCTCCAAAATTCAAATATCAAAGTAATCATAATTAAATTATCATCAATTAAATCAATGTCATTAGCAAATAATATATGCCAAAGATTTATCATATATATAACTAGCAAGTTCATACATTATCTTTTGTTAAAAAGAAATTATATAAAACTAACCCTTTGATCAAGGTTTCAATTTTGTGTACCAGATCCATATTGATCCAAAACTGAACCAGTGTGGATCCAGTATGAACTCACAGTATGCCAACACACATCATGGTACACTCAAAGGCTGGTTTCGATAAATCAAAACCTCTAAAAGACCTGATTTAGGGTTCTTTTAATGATAAATACAAACAAGATCCAGTAAATTACCAAGTGGTTTAAGTCTAGAAAATACCTAACTTAATGAGAATAGGAACACAGGTTATACATAAAGAATATATTGTAATACACAACAAAGTTAAGAGACATCTAAACAATTAAGCATAAAAAATGACCACATCAGAAGGTCATCCATCAGTTGGATTTTGTTGTTTATTATGGATTGTGAAGTTTCTTTTTGCATTCATCTATATCTTGGTTTTTTATTTATAACTGGTATGCAACACACACCAAATATTTGTATTACATTTAATCTTGAAATGTTAATGTTTTAATCTCATAAAATAGAAACAGGATGCAATCTTCCATGTTTTCCTTGTAAAGCTAGTTTTTCAGTAATTACAATTACTAGAATTTGAAACTCCTATGAAGCTAAAGACGCTAATAATATCTTGAAATCATAGCTTCTCAGCCTGCCCGATCGCATTCCATGCAGTTAACTAAAAGCTTTCTAATGAACTGCAGGCCTTGGTTCGAACTAATGTACATCGTGGGAAATTCAGAAGCTGTCAGAATAAGTGAAGCATCATAAGACAATCATTTGCCTTCACAACATTCATCAGTTTGCATCTTCATTGGTATCATATCAATGTTATTTCTGATATCTAAATCATATTGCTTATGCTGCAAGTATTCTCAATCAAAGATAGATGCTCTACTCCAGTAAATTTTCAGGTTTATAGAAAGCCTCAGTCGCATATAGCTATCTTGGAGAATATAAGACATTCTAATCTTTAAAAAAATACATTGACACTTAATCTGACCAATTCAAAAAAATCTTCTACGTTTACTCAAGGTCAATATGATTGATGGCAAATGGTGCAACTTCTAGGCAAAGAAATTGACCAGAGAACCCGAATCCAGAAATCCAAACCATTCATATTATCCAAACAGTTTTCCTATTCCTACTACTAAGAATTATTCGGAACGCATGATAATGTCCACTATTCCATTGCAAATGGAGATCATTGCCCAAAACTATCGATCCTGTATGATGAACTTTAAGGAAAACTCAACTACAATGGTCATCTTATTTCTCACTATTACACTCCTTGATGTTCTTGTCCGTGTCAATGCCCTTTGTTGGGGCTACTAACCATCATGAGAACATAAACCTTCTTTGTTTTTCCTTCTTTGGTAACAGTAGTCCACCTTTTTATAGCAATCTCATATAAATCTAGCCAATAAAAATAACACCAAACAACTTCCTTGTGCCCATCAAGGATGATGCTTTGCAGTTTCAAATGCATCGAACCACTAAATCAATAGATTCCTAGACAAGATGGAGGACACAAGATGTCTACCTTCCAATTTCACAATCCTATCACATGCATGGAAAAGAACAATCCACAAAATATCAATAAGAAAAATGTTAATGATATCAACACTTCAAGCATGGTCTTACCGCTTTGCGAAGCTTCTTGATCAATGCCATCGGCTTCCGCTTCAGACCGCGCTGAAACCTACAAACAATCCACAAAATCCATTAAGACGATGGCTCTCTCGGAAACATCAAGGACGGGAATCGAACAAGCAGAAAAAGAGAGGTATTGCCTTCGGCGAGCACGAGCATCGAAGAGCTTGACGAGCTCGTCGAGCGACATGTCGAGGAGTTGGTCGAGGTCGACGCCTCGGTAGCTGAACTTCCGAAACGTCCTCTTCTTCGGCTGTCCCGCGGCCACTTCCGGATCGACGTCCGCCTGCATCCAGATCCAAGGACTCAGACGGAGGAGAAGAAGCAGGGATCAGAAAAGAAGAACACGCTCGCCATGTGATCTATTAGCGTATCGTCGGAAGAGAAGGCGGAGCTCACCATCGTCGCGGGAGGTTATTCTTCGCAGCAGCAGCAGAGGCGGCGATGAGGGTGACCGATGGTGATGATTTATAGGGTAGGGTTTGCGGCTTCTGACGCATAGGTCCTCTTATGCGGTCGATGCCTCTACCGGCCATTACGGACGCATAGACATGGGAATGTGTACATTTATGTAACCATCACGAAGCCACGATGGCTTTAAATCCGACAATTAGTATTAAATTCGCATTCAAATACCTTAAATGGTATTTATTCATGACAATTTTGATCCAATAAAAAATCTCTTTTCGAATCCTTATGCTATTCAATTGTATATGGTGAATCAATTTGATATATCAGATATTACTGTTCATGATTTTGATTTGATTTAGGATCATCAAGATGTAATTCATCCATTGAATTTACAGAAAATGATGTGATTATGGATGTTAATATTCTCTAAATTATCAGTATTGCCCTGCTTTCTGTTGGCTTTTTTACTTATCACCTATGTAAAAATAGTCAATCAATTTTCTTTTGGGGGAAAATGTTCGATTATAAATTTTTTTTAGCAATAACTTCAAAAAAAATGAAGAAAAACAATAGTAGGAAGATAATGTGATTATTATTATTTTTAAATTAGAAGATACATTAATTATATAAAATGATGATAACTCAAACATGAATTCAAATATTAGATTTATCACTCGTATAATAATACAGTAACCAATTTGAATATCTTAAGATAGACTGATTTAAGATAAAAACTTTTCACGAATCATTTATCGTATTTTAACGATTGAACTCATATCATTTGATGGATATCAATATCTTAAAATGTAAATTTATCATAATTTAGTTAAAATTAGATAAAAGGCTGACGTGAGCTTTGCCCGCTGCTCCAATGATTCATGATAAATCGACGAATCGCACGACCCTCATGTCGGCGACGCATCATTCAAATTTCTACCCTGTCAACTTTCGATGGTAGGATAGGGGCCTATCATGGTGGTGACAAGTGACGGAGAATTAGGGTTCGATTCCGGAGATAGAGCCTGAGAAACGGCTAGCACATCCAAGGAAGGCAGTAGACGCGCAAATTACCCAATCCTGACACGGGAAGGTAGTGACAATAAATAACAATACTGGGCTCTTTGAGTCTGGTAATTGAAATGAGTACAATCTAAATCCCTTAACAAGGATCCATTAGAGGGCAAGTCTGGTGCCAATAGCTGCAGTAATTCCAGCTCCAATAACATATATTTAAGTTGTTGCAGTTAAAAAGCTCATAGTTGGACTTTGGGATGGGTCGACCGGTTTGCCTCGCGGTGTGCATCGATCGTCCCATCCCTTCTGTCAGCGATGCGTGCCTGACCTTAACTGGTCAGGTCATGCCTCCAGCGCTATTACTTTGAAGAAATTAGAGTGCTCAAAATAAGCCCACGCTCTGGATACATTAGCATAGGATAACATCACAGGATTTCGGTCCTATTGTGTTGGCAAACCTATGAATGTTTTATTTAAGAGTTAGGAGCTTGTAGTGACAAGGTAGTCTAGAAATAATTATGATCTTAACCTTCCCCAACTCTAATATTACTATCAGTCTACTAAAAGAATAATCGATCCATGGTTAGCAATTCAAAATTTAGTTCTCTCTTAGCTTTCATGATACTTGTAGAGAGAAGAGAAGATGGTCTCATGCCTTTGTGTGAGATGTTATCGTATTTTGTGGATGATCTACTTAATGTATCATGGAATAGATGAATATATATTTTTTTAAAAAAAGAAAAAAGATTATTTTAATCATCAAATGTAATGATATTTAGAGGTGAATTTCTTATTTTTAAAAAATATTTGTAGACTATTATCTTACCAAGTTTGCTAAAGTCTAGGTTAAAAAATTGTCGTGGGATGTCTCGGTAAGTAGAAGTAGAAATGGTTATACAAAGTAAATAATTACTTATAAACTTTTCGATCAACTATGCAAATTAAAAAATATAATGAGATATTTAAAAAATTTATTGTCCTCATAATTGTATATTCATTTTGATAATAGTCATGTAAAGCATCTAAATGTCATTCTAAACAATATATCATATCATTAGTTGATTCTTCCCTTTAAATATAGATTTTATGAAACACATAACTTAAAACTAACAGCTATTAGTCAAAGCAAATTAAATATTGGAATATTTCACAACACCATTTTCCTTGTCCTACATATAACCATTTTTAAGAGCTTCTTTTTAAAAAGACACAAGCTCTAGTAGAAGACTAAGGCTCACCACAAATTAAATATTGGAATATTTCACAACACCATTTTCCTTGTCCTACATATAACCATTTTTAAGAGCTTCTCTTTAAAAAGACACAAGCTCTAGTAGAACACTAAGGCTCATCAGGTGGAGCAATGTCATGACTCCTCGGGTTATATGACTTCTCTCTTATCAAAGCTTTTCTTGGGAATAGGTGAATCATCCTCATCCTCAATGAACTATAATTTTGGGTTAAAATCTTTTCTATCAAATATGAATTTTTCTATCCTAAACTCCTCTTCCACCTAAAAGAAAATATACTTAACTATCAAAAATAAGAAGTGTAATCTCAGAAGACTCACTATCCTCGTATTTGGGACGACCCATGGATTTCCAATACACTCATTTTAAAATAGTCAATTTTTTTTCACATTAATGTTGTTGAACAATTATCGTTTATATCATAAAAAGTGATTAATACTCTTTTACACTTCTTGACATATTTCACCTAACCCCCATAAGCCTTATCACTAGTATCCATACTCTTATAGAATCCGAATCCGAGGATAACATGTAGACTTGAACCCTGATCCATTAAAAAAAAACTACATCGAAAATCTTTTATAAATAAAAAGTGATTAATACTCTTTTACACTTCTGGACATATTTCACCTAACCCCCATAAACCTTATCACTAGTATCCATACTTTTATAGAATCCGAATCCGATGATAACATGTAGACTTGAACCCGTGATCCGTTAAAAAAACAATTACATCAAAAATCTTTTATAGTTTTTTACGAGATATGACATTTGGACTTAGAATAATAAGATGACTAGACAACTACATGAAATCTCAATATTTTTTTCATGAGTTAAAATTTT
The DNA here is from genome assembly GCA_001649415.1 of Musa itinerans. Lineage (NCBI taxonomy): Eukaryota > Viridiplantae > Streptophyta > Magnoliopsida > Zingiberales > Musaceae > Musa > Musa itinerans. The sequence continues at coordinate 86,336 of LVTN01000480.1, read as the reverse complement.
TCTTTAGAAGCTCTTTTAGGGACATGTCCTAACCTCTCATTGTTTTTTTAATGCTCTCAACTGTTATCCTACTATGTTTGTTAACTTAACTCAAATTCAATCAAATATATTTTTCTAAAATGCTAGTTTGCCATATGTTATTGGACCTTATTCAAACCTTTATTGGTCTAACCTCTATTTGTTTTTTAATGCTCTCCACTGTTATCTTACTATGTTTGTTAACTTAACTCAAATTCAATCAAACATATTTTTCTAAAATGCTAGTTTGCCATATGTTATTGGGACCTTATTCAAACCTTTATGTAATACCAATTTCAATATCTCAACTCCTGGCTCCAAGAGGACAATAACCTTAACAAACCTTCCTATAACAACCTAAAAGTTTTTATTACCACCTCACTATGGATAGTATAGAAAAATAAAAATAAGATGATGTACAACAATTTACATACATTCCCTTTGACAGTTTAAAGTAGAGTTCATGCCTCCATTCGTAGGCAAAAAATAAGATCTCGTATGCGTAAGGATTTTGGGGTGCCCCACTTTCAATAAAAATTTAGTCCCTAACCATAACTTCACATTAGAGATGAATGATTCTTTGTTTACTAACTCTATTCTTGTAGGCATAATTTATATATCATTTGGCCTACTATTGGATCCACTATTGTAGCAAAATGTCTTGCAATTTTTGATGTCCTCTAATGTATAGTAACTGATGGATTCAACAATATTCTGATCAATACTAATTGCCTATAACTTGTTAACATATTCTTAGGAGATTCTGATCCCTCGATGACTGAAAAGTTTTTGTAAAGATGTTCAACATCTTGCTACTTATGTAAGGGTGATTCGCTAGACTCATATTTCTAGAAATATGAGATTTTCACAATCTTACTAACATTGTCTTTTTTTTTTTTTATGGTTCATCTACTAATGATACATTTTTTTAACTTCTCATTTATATTTTTCCTTTTAAAAGAATATATCAAACTATAATGATATCAATATATAAGATTTTGTAACATGATAGTACTTGTTGGTTGTTGATTACTCTTATTTTAAGAAAAAATATAAAAAAATAAACTTTTTTATATCTAATCTGGAGTTGAATATGCAACTAAACTAGAATCATAACGTTAATAATTGAATATGATGTTGAGCTAGTGGTTAAAATTTTGAACAAAGAAAAAACCCCACTTTGGAGTCTTTTAAACTATTATAGAAATATATTTTATTTAATTATTAGGTTCACTGATTGTAAATTTGTTGATGTATAGTGAGTGTAATAGTAATGTTTACTGACTAACCAATCAAACTATATCTTCTAAAAATTTTACCACCTGAAAACAGGATTCGTCTTCAGGATTATGGTCTATTTTGTGCTTCGAGAAGGATAAATGTTTTTGAGAAGAGACTCTTATAATAATATTTTTTTTTAAAAAAAAGTTGAAAAGAATGTCACGAGTCTTAAGTTGTATGACAATGTCAAAGGATCTTATAAGAGATTCACTTTTCATGTTAACTCAACGTCTTTCGTTAAATGAACTAAATATTTATTTCTAATACCCCGAATGATAATATGACTACGAGATAAACAAAATTACTTGGCAAGTCAAAAATCAAGTAATCCATAAATTAGTGTCTTTGATGAACTTTCTTCTACCACAGTAGATCAACTATATATAGCTTCCCAACACATTACTGAACTCTTGGGATTAAGGATTGGATGTTAAGAAATTAGTGCTGCCATCTTCAGTGACATTCTGAATAGTTTGACATTATCATTATATTATGGTATTACATGAATTTTGCAGTGTTGAACCAATAGATAATTTAATATCATTTAGTTTGTGTTTACTCAATGAACACACACATATATTTGTTTTCAAAAAAAATCCAGCATACATCTTTCATTAGATGAAGCCAATGCCACCATCTTGCATCATTGTTGATCACTATTCAATCACAACTATTTTTCATGAGTCTAGTAAAAGATTATAATTTATGTTATTAATTATTTATACATGTCAAACTCAATCTAATTCATAGTTATATAGCAGTCAAAATAGGTAAAAGAGTTGTGTGAGTTAGATGAAGTTTGAACGGGCATTAACCCATTCAATCCTTAGTCAATTTACGCGATTCCAAATTCTATCGATCAGTCTTCTAAACTACATCCGCCTTCAATCATAAGCTTTGGTGGAATTCGTCTCAGCTTGTGGCCTCGTCTCTTCAATTCTTTCGAACTCATGTGGTAGTCTCTATTCGACCTTTGTATACTCAACATTAAATTTCTCCCTAACCACAAACCCAATTCAATTGAGACAATGCTCGTTCGAAAGCTATGGTCGAGAGCCGCATGCAGGTCGTGTAATGGTGGAAATCCATGGAGCAGATCCGAAGATATTGCCATCCGAAGTGAGAGAAGAAGCACACCCCGGTGCCACCCTAAACACCCCCGTTTCCATCCCCAATGGCTTATGCTGGCTTTTGTGGCTTAACCCCTTTTCCCAACCGTCGATAACGGCACATCCGAAGGCCCACGTTGGAAGCCATGCGGAGTATCGATCCGAGGCTTGTAGCCGTGGACCAATCAGCTTTCAGCCTGCTCACTTCCGCCTTGTATTTAAATGCGTCGCCGCTCCACTCTCTTCTCGTCGTCGCCCCTCCTCAATTGCTATCCCCCCACCTCCAATCTCTCTTCTCTCAGCCCTCGAGGTCCCGCAATATAATCCTTGTGATGGCGCAGGATGAGGCCACTGCTGCTGCGGCCGAGGAGCCCGTGGCCGATTCCGCCCCCTCCGACCCTCCGATGGAGGACGACGCGGGCGCCGCCGCGGAAGGTGCCAAGCAGACCAAGAAGAGGAAGGCCAAGGCCCCCAGGGAGACCAAGGCCAAGAAGAAGCCCGCTGCCCCTCGAAAACCACCCGCCCACCCGCCCTACGCTGATGTAAGACTTCGATGGAACCCTTTTCTGATCTCTGCCGGTGATTCTCGTTTGAACTGGGTCTCAATATCTGGTCTGTGGGTTGTGTTTGGCTTGGAATCCAGATGATCACGGAGGCGATCGTGACGCTGAAGGAGCGCACTGGGTCGAGCCAGTACGCGATCCAGAAGTTCATCGAGGACGAGCACAAGGGTCGCCTCCCCGGAAACTTTCGGAAGATCCTCCTCGGCCACCTGAAGAGGCTCACCGACTCCGGGAAGCTCAAGAAATTGAAGAACTCTTACAAGCTTGCGGCCGCGGCCCCGGCGTCGTCGCCATCCTCCTCCACCGCTGCCCCGGCCAAGCTAAAGCCGAAGGCCAAGCCAAAGCCGGCCGCAAAGAAACCGCTCACCTCTGCCAAAACGAAGCCCAAGGCAAAGCCCGCAGCTGCCGCAAAGCCGAAGCCCAAACCGAAGCCGAAGGCCAAGCCTGCCGCTCCCGCCAAGCCGAAGGCTAAACCCGCCGCAGCGGCGGCGAAAACCAGGGCGAGGCGAAAAGCTCCGGCGCCCGCGAAGCCGAAGCCGGCGGCTGTGAAGCCCAAGGCCGCTGCAACCAGGCCGAAGCCGAAGGCGCCCACGCGGCCAGCTAAGGTAGCGAAGACCTCCGCCAAGGGTTCGCCCGTTAAAAAGGCGTCAGCGGCGGCGGCGAAGAAGAAGGCGGCGGCGGCGGCAGCGTTGAAGACGAGGAGGGCGGCGGCACCGACGACGAGGAAGGCGGCGGCGAAGAGGGCGACGAGGAAGTAAAAAAAAAAGTTGAAAAGAATGTCATGAGTCTTAAGTTGTATGACAATGTCAAAGGATCTTATAAGAGATTCACTTTTCATGTTAACTCAATGTCTTTCGTTAAATGAACTAAATATTTATTTCTAATACCCCGAATGATAATATGACTACGAGATAAACAAAATTACTTGGCAAGTCAAAAATCAAGTAATCCATAAATTAGTGTCTTTGATGAACTTTCTTCTACCACAGTAGATCAACTATATATAGCTTCCCAACACATTACTGAACTCTTGGGATTAAGGATTGGATGTTAAGAAATTAGTGCTGCCATCTTCAGTGACATTCTGAATAGTTTGACAGTATCATTATATTATGGTATTACATGAATTTTGCAGTGTTGAACCAATAGATAATTTAATATCATTTAGTTTGTGTTTACTCAATGAACACACACATATATTTGTTTTCAAAAAAAAAATTTAGAAAAACATCACCTGTTGAACCATGTAGGGGTGTTGTATAATATATATACTAATTATGGATGAATTATATACCAAATGAAATAGGGCAGATTCAACTCATATGTATCAAGCTCACTTGATCTAATCCTATTATTATTATTATTATTAAATAATTGATAAAAATTAAGCGACTAACACCTTTAAGTAAACTTTATATCGATATAGAAGTTTCTATAAAATCTTCTCTTACATCAAATCATAATTAGTTCATGAATTAATGAATATTTAATTTTTTTAATTTAAATTTAATTTAATCACACCGAAATATTCGTTTGGTGGTGTGAAGGGAGAAAATCATCCAACTCTGGTCCCACCAAAGGATTCATACCTGTCAATTAACCATTGGCGTTTAACACGTCACACGCCCTCCACGACGTGGAGCTCCGTCCCACAAATTGCTCGTGGCTCGCATCGATGCGATGAGGGAGATAATAAGGGAGTCGGAACGAATCAAGAATCGTCGCCGAGCTCCAGAGCTCCGTCGATCGGTTCCTTCCCTGGGTTTCGTCTTCGCCATCCGCGACAGTTAGGGTTAGAGCTTGGGCTTCGTCTCCTCGGATTTGTGGGGTTAGGTGGTGGCGGAGAATCCGCGGTCTCCAAAATGGCGCAAGCGGTGGAGGAGTGGTACAAGCAGATGCCCATCATCACGCGGTCGTACCTCACGGCCGCGGTCGTTACTACCGTCGGATGCTCTCTCGAAGTGCGAATTTTTTCTCTTCCTTCTATTTTCCTGTTGGATTCTAATAGCCTTCTTGAACTAGATCTAGGTTAGGGGTTCCAATTTGATTAGGTTGTCCACATGCTAGTGCTATAATTTCTTGTTAGGGTTTCTATCTTTTGACCTGCTGGCCATCGAGTTTCAGATTTCAGTTTCTTTCAAGAAACGTTGCTGTGGTACTTTGTTTTGGATTTGTAACAATGTTATCGTTTTGTGATTTCAGATCATATCGCCTCACAATTTGTACCTGAATCCGAAGCTCATAGTTCAGCAGTATGAGATATGGCGCCTCGTAACAAACTTCCTCTACTTCCGGAAAATGGGTAGGTGGTGCAAGCGTTCCATATCTGTAAATTGTGTCAGAGTAATAGCCGTTTCATTGTTGTAACATGTATTTTTGTTGCTGAAATCGACGACTTGCTATCAGTTTTTCATTTGTCTGTTTGTTTTGGGGTTTATAAGGTGTTGCCCTACAAATAAGTATTCCATGCCCGTTCTAGATCGATCCATTTTTGGTGTGGATACTTAGGATTTTAAGTATTGGTGGTGTCTATTTTTGGTGTATGTATACATGTCAGTGGTTCTTTTTCTGGAGAACGACATGGGATATATTGTGTACTGGTCTCCTGTATTTGACTCTGATGATGCTTTCAGGTGGATGGCATGATCATGGATGTGGTTATACATTACACCTATTGCCCAATCTGCAGTATTTATCAGCCACTGTCATAGCTGAAGTGCCATGACGATCATGGGCTGGTACTAAACTAATTGAAAAGAGAAAGGACTTAAATCAAGTTGTTTTCATTGCATTAGTGGTAAGAATGCTTATATCAGCATTATGACACACAAAAAAGAGAAGATTTTACAGAGAAGAGATAAATAATAATGGTAAAGGTAAAATAAATATAATTGAATGGTTTATAGAAGGAAATTGGTGCGCAGGATGGAAGGAAGCATTTATTATTTTCTTTAATCAAATCTGAAATTGCACAAGTCTCTTTAATCTCTTTTAATGATCATGAACTATTTTGAACTATGGCTATCAGGAATAGCAAGAAGGCTGAATAGGTGCTTTTATTATGGTAATGGTATCCTGATGTTAAATAAGATTTTTCTTTAACAGCCAATCATAATGTTGTTTCACTTGGTTCTTTCTAGAGATATAACTAAAGGGTTTCACTTATTTTACTTGGTCCCAACATTAATGTGAAACTATTTGGTGTATGGTTATAGATTGTTAAGTACTGGATACTTTGGACGTAGTCTTATAATCGTCATACTTTGCACTCACGTCAAAAGGATGTAAATGACATTTGCTTCCTGCATATTTTGATGTTGTAGGATCTCTTATGGTAGTATGGATGGGATCATGATGACACAAAACTAGGCCACCTATATGTCTCGTTAACAGCATATCATTATATTATGGTATTACATGAATTTTGCAGTGTTGAACCAATAGATAATTTAATATCATTTAGTTTGTGTTTACTCAATGAACACACACATATATTTGTTTTCAAAAAAAATCCAGCATACATCTTTCATTAGATGAAGCCAATGCCACCATCTTGCATCATTGTTGATCACTATTCAATCACAACTATTTTTCATGAGTCTAGTAAAAGATTATAATTTATGTTATTAATTATTTATACATGTCAAACTCAATCTAATTCATAGTTATATAGCAGTCAAAATAGGTAAAAGAGTTGTGTGAGTTAGATGAAGTTTGAACGGGCATTAACCCATTCAATCCTTAGTCAATTTACGCGATTCCAAATTCTATCGATCAGTCTTCTAAACTACATCCGCCTTCAATCATAAGCTTTGGTGGAATTCGTCTCAGCTTGTGGCCTCGTCTCTTCAATTCTTTCGAACTCATGTGGTAGTCTCTATTCGACCTTTGTATACTCAACATTAAATTTCTCCCTAACCACAAACCCAATTCAATTGAGACAATGCTCGTTCGAAAGCTATGGTCGAGAGCCGCATGCAGGTCGTGTAATGGTGGAAATCCATGGAGCAGATCCGAAGATATTGCCATCCGAAGTGAGAGAAGAAGCACACCCCGGTGCCACCCTAAACACCCCCGTTTCCATCCCCAATGGCTTATGCTGGCTTTTGTGGCTTAACCCCTTTTCCCAACCGTCGATAACGGCACATCCGAAGGCCCACGTTGGAAGCCATGCGGAGTATCGATCCGAGGCTTGTAGCCGTGGACCAATCAGCTTTCAGCCTGCTCACTTCCGCCTTGTATTTAAATGCGTCGCCGCTCCACTCTCTTCTCGTCGTCGCCCCTCCTCAATTGCTATCCCCCCACCTCCAATCTCTCTTCTCTCAGCCCTCGAGGTCCCGCAATATAATCCTTGTGATGGCGCAGGATGAGGCCACTGCTGCTGCGGCCGAGGAGCCCGTGGCCGATTCCGCCCCCTCCGACCCTCCGATGGAGGACGACGCGGGCGCCGCCGCGGAAGGTGCCAAGCAGACCAAGAAGAGGAAGGCCAAGGCCCCCAGGGAGACCAAGGCCAAGAAGAAGCCCGCTGCCCCTCGAAAACCACCCGCCCACCCGCCCTACGCTGATGTAAGACTTCGATGGAACCCTTTTCTGATCTCTGCCGGTGATTCTCGTTTGAACTGGGTCTCAATATCTGGTCTGTGGGTTGTGTTTGGCTTGGAATCCAGATGATCACGGAGGCGATCGTGACGCTGAAGGAGCGCACTGGGTCGAGCCAGTACGCGATCCAGAAGTTCATCGAGGACGAGCACAAGGGTCGCCTCCCCGGAAACTTTCGGAAGATCCTCCTCGGCCACCTGAAGAGGCTCACCGACTCCGGGAAGCTCAAGAAATTGAAGAACTCTTACAAGCTTGCGGCCGCGGCCCCGGCGTCGTCGCCATCCTCCTCCACCGCTGCCCCGGCCAAGCTAAAGCCGAAGGCCAAGCCAAAGCCGGCCGCAAAGAAACCGCTCACCTCTGCCAAAACGAAGCCCAAGGCAAAGCCCGCAGCTGCCGCAAAGCCGAAGCCCAAACCGAAGCCGAAGGCCAAGCCTGCCGCTCCCGCCAAGCCGAAGGCTAAACCCGCCGCAGCGGCGGCGAAAACCAGGGCGAGGCGAAAAGCTCCGGCGCCCGCGAAGCCGAAGCCGGCGGCTGTGAAGCCCAAGGCCGCTGCAACCAGGCCGAAGCCGAAGGCGCCCACGCGGCCAGCTAAGGTAGCGAAGACCTCCGCCAAGGGTTCGCCCGTTAAAAAGGCGTCAGCGGCGGCGGCGAAGAAGAAGGCGGCGGCGGCGGCAGCGTTGAAGACGAGGAGGGCGGCGGCACCGACGACGAGGAAGGCGGCGGCGAAGAGGGCGACGAGGAAGTAACAGCTCTATTTGTTTTTCCTTTTTTTTTTTTAAATTTCTCAACTTCCTGTGGACCGGTGGTTTAGTTGTAAGATTAGGGATTTGTTTACGGGTGTTTGGGGGATTGCGTGTATTTTGTGGTTTTTAGCGCCGAGAAAAGAGGGAAATATCATCAGATATCCTTAGCGAGTGGGAGGAAAGAACTGACGTCCTCTTTCGGCTGCTGGTGTATGTTAATGGATAACGTGTAGTTGGTCGTAGGTGATTGCAGTTTCGAGGGTTTTGACATCTCCTGGAACGAGGATTGATGTGGCTGTCCGGGCACTCGTGGAAGCACGTTGAGCGCTGGCGGAATTGCCCTTCTGCACGCTCCCGCCGGGACCCGCATCTCCGTATCGAGAAGGGTTTGGGAGGTCACACTAAAAGGTTCCCAGGCAGTCACATTTCGTTCAGTTACTGGAGCAGCGTAAACGGATCGGGTTGTCGGGTGCGTAACCCTATAACTAAGAGGCCTATGGGAGGATGAAGACTTGTTAAGAAACGCATGCAAATGGCGCTTCTCTTTGGCGCTTTGGAAGGGATAATTATTTTAGCATGGCAGGTTCTATATTTCTACCCTCGATACTTGCAGACAATTGTCCAGTATAAAGATGCTTTGTCTTGGCTGATTTGGGAAATGCATGTTGGCACTTTTGGTAAAGTAGCGTGGAGGGGGGGGGGATGGAGGAATGTGACCATGAAGTTATTACAGAGTCAGTATTGCTATTAAATGGTGATGCAACTTTTCCATTTAGTGTCTTATTATTAATTTGAGGTTAAACAGTCAATAATTCAATCTCAATAAAATTTAAAAAAATCAATTATTTCATCGATCAAATCGTGATTTCTAAGTTTCCAACATAATTTCCAAAATACTTCAAAATAGTTGTAAGTGATTGGTGAAAATTCACAACTCAATTTTCATGAAATCTCAAAATAGTTCATTTATGCGATTGGTCAAGCAGTCGAATTAGCAAGTATCCTCAAATAGGATTGATCAAGCCAGGAGTTAAGCCTCTACAAATTTAAAATTTAGAAAAACATCACCTGTTGAACCATGTAGGGGTGTTGTATAATATATATACTAATTATGGATGAATTATATACCAAATGAAATAGGGCAGATTCAACTCATATGTATCAAGCTCACTCAAAAAAAATCCAGCATACATCTTTCATTAGATGAAGCCAATGCCACCATCTTGCATCATTGTTGATCACTATTCAATCACAACTATTTTTCATGAGTCTAGTAAAAGATTATAATTTATGTTATTAATTATTTATACATGTCAAACTCAATCTAATTCATAGTTATATAGCAGTCAAAATAGGTAAAAGAGTTGTGTGAGTTAGATGAAGTTTGAACGGGCATTAACCCATTCAATCCTTAGTCAATTTACGCGATTCCAAATTCTATCGATCAGTCTTCTAAACTACATCCGCCTTCAATCATAAGCTTTGGTGGAATTCGTCTCAGCTTGTGGCCTCGTCTCTTCAATTCTTTCGAACTCATGTGGTAGTCTCTATTCGACCTTTGTATACTCAACATTAAATTTCTCCCTAACCACAAACCCAATTCAATTGAGACAATGCTCGTTCGAAAGCTATGGTCGAGAGCCGCATGCAGGTCGTGTAATGGTGGAAATCCATGGAGCAGATCCGAAGATATTGCCATCCGAAGTGAGAGAAGAAGCACACCCCGGTGCCACCCTAAACACCCCCGTTTCCATCCCCAATGGCTTATGCTGGCTTTTGTGGCTTAACCCCTTTTCCCAACCGTCGATAACGGCACATCCGAAGGCCCACGTTGGAAGCCATGCGGAGTATCGATCCGAGGCTTGTAGCCGTGGACCAATCAGCTTTCAGCCTGCTCACTTCCGCCTTGTATTTAAATGCGTCGCCGCTCCACTCTCTTCTCGTCGTCGCCCCTCCTCAATTGCTATCCCCCCACCTCCAATCTCTCTTCTCTCAGCCCTCGAGGTCCCGCAATATAATCCTTGTGATGGCGCAGGATGAGGCCACTGCTGCTGCGGCCGAGGAGCCCGTGGCCGATTCCGCCCCCTCCGACCCTCCGATGGAGGACGACGCGGGCGCCGCCGCGGAAGGTGCCAAGCAGACCAAGAAGAGGAAGGCCAAGGCCCCCAGGGAGACCAAGGCCAAGAAGAAGCCCGCTGCCCCTCGAAAACCACCCGCCCACCCGCCCTACGCTGATGTAAGACTTCGATGGAACCCTTTTCTGATCTCTGCCGGTGATTCTCGTTTGAACTGGGTCTCAATATCTGGTCTGTGGGTTGTGTTTGGCTTGGAATCCAGATGATCACGGAGGCGATCGTGACGCTGAAGGAGCGCACTGGGTCGAGCCAGTACGCGATCCAGAAGTTCATCGAGGACGAGCACAAGGGTCGCCTCCCCGGAAACTTTCGGAAGATCCTCCTCGGCCACCTGAAGAGGCTCACCGACTCCGGGAAGCTCAAGAAATTGAAGAACTCTTACAAGCTTGCGGCCGCGGCCCCGGCGTCGTCGCCATCCTCCTCCACCGCTGCCCCGGCCAAGCTAAAGCCGAAGGCCAAGCCAAAGCCGGCCGCAAAGAAACCGCTCACCTCTGCCAAAACGAAGCCCAAGGCAAAGCCCGCAGCTGCCGCAAAGCCGAAGCCCAAACCGAAGCCGAAGGCCAAGCCTGCCGCTCCCGCCAAGCCGAAGGCTAAACCCGCCGCAGCGGCGGCGAAAACCAGGGCGAGGCGAAAAGCTCCGGCGCCCGCGAAGCCGAAGCCGGCGGCTGTGAAGCCCAAGGCCGCTGCAACCAGGCCGAAGCCGAAGGCGCCCACGCGGCCAGCTAAGGTAGCGAAGACCTCCGCCAAGGGTTCGCCCGTTAAAAAGGCGTCAGCGGCGGCGGCGAAGAAGAAGGCGGCGGCGGCGGCAGCGTTGAAGACGAGGAGGGCGGCGGCACCGACGACGAGGAAGGCGGCGGCGAAGAGGGCGACGAGGAAGTAACAGCTCTATTTGTTTTTCCTTTTTTTTTTTTAAATTTCTCAACTTCCTGTGGACCGGTGGTTTAGTTGTAAGATTAGGGATTTGTTTACGGGTGTTTGGGGGATTGCGTGTATTTTGTGGTTTTTAGCGCCGAGAAAAGAGGGAAATATCATCAGATATCCTTAGCGAGTGGGAGGAAAGAACTGACGTCCTCTTTCGGCTGCTGGTGTATGTTAATGGATAACGTGTAGTTGGTCGTAGGTGATTGCAGTTTCGAGGGTTTTGACATCTCCTGGAACGAGGATTGATGTGGCTGTCCGGGCACTCGTGGAAGCACGTTGAGCGCTGGCGGAATTGCCCTTCTGCACGCTCCCGCCGGGACCCGCATCTCCGTATCGAGAAGGGTTTGGGAGGTCACACTAAAAGGTTCCCAGGCAGTCACATTTCGTTCAGTTACTGGAGCAGCGTAAACGGATCGGGTTGTCGGGTGCGTAACCCTATAACTAAGAGGCCTATGGGAGGATGAAGACTTGTTAAGAAACGCATGCAAATGGCGCTTCTCTTTGGCGCTTTGGAAGGGATAATTATTTTAGCATGGCAGGTTCTATATTTCTACCCTCGATACTTGCAGACAATTGTCCAGTATAAAGATGCTTTGTCTTGGCTGATTTGGGAAATGCATGTTGGCACTTTTGGTAAAGTAGCGTGGAGGGGGGGGGGGGTGGAGGAATGTGACCATGAAGTTATTACAGAGTCAGTATTGCTATTAAATGGTGATGCAACTTTTCCATTTAGTGTCTTATTATTAATTTGAGGTTAAACAGTCAATAATTCAATCTCAATAAAATTTAAAAAAATCAATTATTTCATCGATCAAATCGTGATTTCTAAGTTTCCAACATAATTTCCAAAATACTTCAAAATAGTTGTAAGTGATTGGTGAAAATTCACAACTCAATTTTCATGAAATTTCAAAATAGTTCATATATGCGATTGGTCAAGCAGTCGAATTAGCAAGTATCCTCAAATAGGATTGATCAAGCCAGGAGTTAAGCCTCTACAAATTTAAAATTTAGAAAAACATCACCTGTTGAACCATGTAGGGGTGTTGTATAATATATATACTAATTATGGATGAATTATATACCAAATGAAATAGGGCAGATTCAACTCATATGTATCAAGCTCACTTGATCTAATCCTATTATTATTATTATTATTAAATAATTGATAAAAATTAAGCGACTAACACCTTTAAGTAAACTTTATATCGATATAGAAGTTTCTATAAAATCTTCTCTTACATCAAATCATAATTAGTTCATGAATTAATGAATATTTAATTTTTTAAATTTAAATTTAATTTAATCACACCGAAAAATTCGTTTGGTGGTGTGAAGGGAGAAAATCATCCAACTCTGGTCCCACCAAAGGATTCATACCTGTCAATTAACCATTGGCGTTTAACACGTCACACGCCCTCCACGACGTGGAGCTCCGTCCCACAAATTGCTCGTGGCTCGCATCGATGCGATGAGGGAGATAATAAGGGAGTCGGAACGAATCAAGAATCGTCGCCGAGCTCCAGAGCTCCGTCGATCGGTTCCTTCCCTGGGTTTCGTCTTCGCCATCCGCGACAGTTAGGGTTAGAGCTTGGGCTTCGTCTCCTCGGATTTGTGGGGTTAGGTGGTGGCGGAGAATCCGCGGTCTCCAAAATGGCGCAAGCGGTGGAGGAGTGGTACAAGCAGATGCCCATCATCACGCGGTCGTACCTCACGGCCGCGGTCGTTACTACCGTCGGATGCTCTCTCGAAGTGCGAATTTTTTCTCTTCCTTCTATTTTCCTGTTGGATTCTAATAGCCTTCTTGAACTAGATCTAGGTTAGGGGTTCCAATTTGATTAGGTTGTCCACATGCTAGTGCTATAATTTCTTGTTAGGGTTTCTATCTTTTGACCTGCTGGCCATCGAGTTTCAGATTTCAGTTTCTTTCAAGAAACGTTGCTGTGGTACTTTGTTTTGGATTTGTAACAATGTTATCGTTTTGTGATTTCAGATCATATCGCCTCACAATTTGTACCTGAATCCGAAGCTCATAGTTCAGCAGTATGAGATATGGCGCCTCGTAACAAACTTCCTCTACTTCCGGAAAATGGGTAGGTGGTGCAAGCGTTCCATATCTGTAAATTGTGTCAGAGTAATAGCCGTTTCATTGTTGTAACATGTATTTTTGTTGCTGAAATCGACGACTTGCTATCAGTTTTTCATTTGTCTGTTTGTTTTGGGGTTTATAAGGTGTTGCCCTACAAATAAGTATTCCATGCCCGTTCTAGATCGATCCATTTTTGGTGTGGATACTTAGGATTTTAAGTATTGGTGGTGTCTATTTTTGGTGTATGTATACATGTCAGTGGTTCTTTTTCTGGAGAACGACATGGGATATATTGTGTACTGGTCTCCTGTATTTGACTCTGATGATGCTTTCAGGTGGATGGCATGATCATGGATGTGGTTATACATTACACCTATTGCCCAATCTGCAGTATTTATCAGCCACTGTCATAGCTGAAGTGCCATGACGATCATGGGCTGGTACTAAACTAATTGAAAAGAGAAAGGACTTAAATCAAGTTGTTTTCATTGCATTAGTGGTAAGAATGCTTATATCAGCATTATGACACACAAAAAAGAGAAGATTTTACAGAGAAGAGATAAATAATAATGGTAAAGGTAAAATAAATATAATTGAATGGTTTATAGAAGGAAATTGGTGCGCAGGATGGAAGGAAGCATTTATTATTTTCTTTAATCAAATCTGAAATTGCACAAGTCTCTTTAATCTCTTTTAATGATCATGAACTATTTTGAACTATGGCTATCAGGAATAGCAAGAAGGCTGAATAGGTGCTTTTATTATGGTAATGGTATCCTGATGTTAAATAAGATTTTTCTTTAACAGCCAATCATAATGTTGTTTCACTTGGTTCTTTCTAGAGATATAACTGAAGGGTTTCACTTATTTTACTTGGTCCCAACATTAATGTGAAACTATTTGGTGTATGGTTATAGATTGTTAAGTACTGGATACTTTGGACGTAGTCTTATAATCGTCATACTTTGCACTCACGTCAAAAGGATGTAAATGACATTTGCTTCCTGCATATTTTGATGTTGTAGGATCTCTTATGGTAGTATGGATGGGATCACGATGACACAAAACTAGGCCACCTATATGTCTCGTTAACAGCATCCTTGGACATAATATTACAATTATAGTCTTGATTCTGGCAGATCTAGAATATATCTATGCATATTTAGGTTGATCCTTGCAAATTCAAGGTACAAAGCTTAGCCTAGAACTAGGTCAGATCCACATAAAATTCTACCATGGTTTGTAGGCCTGGCTTGAATCCAAGAAGTTCCATATCAGATGGATATTTGCCCAGTCTTAGTTGGACAAGAAATCAAGTAATTGAACTCAAATGATGTGTAGATCTAGAAATATATGCATATATCTAAGTGTGAAATCATAAGCATGAATCAAGTCATTGAAAATAAAAATAAGAAATGCTAGAAAAATAGGCAAGATTTACCTTGGTTTGGAGATAGGAGTGATGCTTTCTTGAGAAAATTGATTGAAATTTGAATGAGATCTTGAAAAATACTGAAGAGAACTTGCTCAAGGAGTGTGAGATTGCATAGGTTTGAGTGAAGAATTTGAAAAACATTAGGGCTGCAGGTGGGTGAGATTTGGTGACAGAGGAGCAGTATAGATTCGGGTACTGGGTGATAGACTTATTGCCTGGTTTGCTTGATGTACTGGTTTATATCTGATTATTATGTTTGGTGCAATAAGCAAACTGGCCAATAAAATCCATTGCCCAGTGTCTGTAACCCTACTACATAGTTTCTAATGAATTGGCTGTTGGCCATGCTCAGACTTGTGAAATACCCATTGGTATAGACTCGTACAAATAAAATTTTAGACCATGACTTTATGAAAATCATCTTAAGGAGATACTGGTTCTTCAGAATCCATACTTTCATGTGTAGGTTTATTTCTCAATTAGAATCAAAAACATATCTTTCTTAAACTAGTTCTTAAAGCCATTTTGCTAGTTCTCAATGTAACTTCCAATTTTTGAAGCTTATGTTTTCATGGTAGACTGATCTCATATCATATATGATAGTCTTGAGAAATAAATTTTTGAACACAACAATTTTTTGTGTTATCCTAGTATCCTTTTTCGTGTATTTATTTTAAATATGAATCGAAGCAAGGGCTTTTGGCTTGAAGTCAATAGTTCAGTTCTGTTTGTTACTGGTCCTTGAAGTTTGTTTGGCCATTAAATTAATCCTTTGTAACTGAATATTATCCTTTCCAAGAAGAACTTTTTATCTTATTGGTACTACTTGTTGATATTGCTAGATTTGGACTTCCTATTCCACATGTTTTTCCTTGCTCGGTACTGCAAGTTGCTTGAGGAGAACTCCTTCAGGGGCAGGACAGCAGATTTCTTCTTCATGCTTTTATTTGGTGCAACTGTTTTAACTGGGATTGTTCTCATTGGAGGGATGATACCATATTTTTCTGAGACCTTTGCAAATATTGTGTTCCTGAGTAATTCATTGACATTCATGATGGTCAGTAATTAGTAATTAGTTTTTGGTTGTATTTATAACGTTAGTTAGCTATTTGATTTTTTAAAAATGTTTTCTCTTTTTCTTTGCTGACATTAAATACTCCATTATGTACACATCTGCAGGTCTATGTATGGAGCAAACATAATCCTTTTATTCACATGAGTTTCTTGGGTCTTTTCACTTTCACGGCTGCTTATCTACCATGGGTGAGTGAAGCTGTTATTTCTATCAGTTGATGATGCTAAACATGATCCTTATCTAATGATTTACAATTTTACAATGCACAAACAAATTATTGAAATCAGCATGTGTGTGGGGTGTCCACCACAATTTTCTCAATTAAAATTTGAGCTGTGAAAATATTTTGGAAGTAACTGCATCAGGAACACAGGTCCCACTTCCTAACTGGTGAAGCATATGTGAATGCATGATCATCTTGCTTAGCTTGCCTGGCTTCACTGTACCATAACCTTGCAGAGAAGCAATTGCAGAAATATTCTCCCATGATCGATCTGCCTTGAAATTTTCATTGCTTGTTGGAGATTAGAATGTCTGGCATGTGGAGATTATCTTGTAGGAGAAACCACCAAGCTAGTCTCCAAAGTGACACCTTACAAGACACATTCATCTTTGCCTCATCTCACAGTCATGGTCCTTATGGCCAAGCATATCATGTATATAAGAGTACTCAGAGCAGAAGTCAGTGCAGAGAGTGTTTTATGCCAGAGGTCCTTCCTAGAAAGGGTTCCAATATACCATGACATGATAGTTTCTCCAATCAAGGAGTCTTAATTATCTATCTCCATAAGAACATGAATTTTTTGGCTCTTGATTTACAGTGTTTTGCATGCATGTACCTTATAGTGTGCTTCTGACAATTTGTAGTTGATATTAGATGTTAGCTAGTTGGATTCTCACCTTGCTATCCATATATGGCAACTTGTTTATAGTTATGAAGCACGTCTAGAGTTTAGATCATGTTCAATAGTGCTAAATCTTTTAAACTGGATTGTGCATTGCATGATTTGTTTCACTTAAATGATGCTGAAATCAAGCACAAATTTTTAATGGCTTATGTGACACATACCCAAAGATATGTGTTTGTACATTTCTAGTTTTTTTAGAGTTGAAATTTTATTTGGCTTTGTTAATTTTCCATAGAGACAAACACTTTGGTGATCAAGGTTGAAACATAAAAATAGCCTCATTACTAGTAAAGTAAGGTTACATACATGACCCTCGCCACACCTTGCACTAGTAAGAGCCACGTACACTGAGCCATCCTTTTTTGCTTGTTACGTTTCTCCTCTAATGCCTACATTACCTCTTGTGCAAAGTGCATCATCAACTGGGTTCTTATAGAGTCCACATACAGTTGTGCATTGCCGTTTCATCCTTTACATAACCTTCCTAGTAGAGGATTATGCTAGTATAATATTCACCCATCATATTTTTGCATACAACTGAATACCTGATCAAATCTGATGACCATGTTAATTTTGTTTTTCGCAAATCGGGCGAGTCACAGAAATAGCCTTCGTGCTTGCAGGGACAACACTTTGTATATTAACTCGAGACCTCAAGTTGGTGAGAGCTTTGTGCAAGTCCCTTTTCTCCAAAAACCATGAAAAAAAGGATAACAACATAGGTCAGGGTTTACCATGGGATATGCGAGAACTTGATTGGTCATATATTGTCTTCTTTGTAGACTCTCAAATTTGAAACAATTATTTTCTTTCTAAATCAGGGTTGTTCTTATAAGATCAGTTTAATGTAATTTTGAAGGGAGGTGATCACAATTTCATAGTTGAAGAAGTATGAGTGGATCTTTTTAAGTAGAAGCTTCTTTAATGCATTCTGCTTCTGTTGCAGTGATAGTTTAAAGGGGTAGTTGGAAAGAAAAAAGGAGGTATATTTCCTGCAAATGAAAAGGAGGTATATTACTTTAGAACTCCAAGGGACATAGTAGAAGCACATGTTATTTGGATTAGAGGCCTAGTCATTGCTTTTCAAATGGTTCTTATTTATTGTTAATAATTACCAAGTAAAATGGACAACCTAGTGCAAAAGGTTCTGCCAATGCGGCTTCTGAGAATGGTCATTGGAGTTGGTAGGCATATCCATCGAGCAGAGATGCTCTTTTGGTGACTTTGCTGTAGGGCAACCTTACTATTGAGCCAAGGCTTACTCCTTTGTTGATTATAACAAACTATTAACCTTAAATGGATATAACCTTTAAACGAATCATATTCAAACATAATTGGTTTATGAATTGTCCATGGTAACTGGGTCACTTGCATGGTCTGAACCATGGTCTGCAATTTCGATGTGTACCGCTCGTACCGGACGGTATGTACCGGGCTGTAGCAGTGCACTGTTTGACTGCTGCCGTGCACTGCTACAGTGTAGAAGTGCACTGTAGCACTGTAGTACTGCTACAGTGCTCGGTACACCCATACCGTACCGTACCGAGCCCAGGTCGAAATTCTGGTACGGTACGGTTTTGCGGACCTTGGTCTGAACTGCAGTATCGATTTCACATTCTTAGTGGTAGTGCATGTTCAGATTTTGTATGATGACATGGCAGTTCAAGGCCTGCATGATACTGTTGGCATCTAATATTTTTTAAATTATTTTCCTTCCAATTATGTTAAAGATGTATAAGGCACTATCGTATGAATATGAGACCTATCAATCATGCAACAGTCACTAGACACTATATATCTAAGCAGAGACTATTTACATATAATATTAAGTATCTGTAGCACAATAGAAACAGGCTGTGATACAATTTCTTATATATTAAGCTAGTTTTCTGAATGTTTTCACAACCATTAAGCTATCTTTGCTTTATATCATCTCCTTCAATGTTGGACATGTGCAAAAATTTTCTAGCTTAATATGTGCCTTGCTTTTCTTTCTTTCAGTGTTAAAAAATTCATTGTAGAATGCCATTATTTTTGCCAACTTACAAATGATTGTTATCATTTACTAATTGTGCTTCATGAGATAGTTCAAAAAATTACCAGTTAGTAGTGATCTTACTGTTAACATTTCTTTGTGACAGGTTCTACTGGGGTTCTCTATTCTTGTTGGCGGCAGTACGTGGGTGGACCTCTTGGTATGCTACATAGAGAGTTTATAAGATACTGCAAAGATTACAATGCTAATATTATTGGTGAAAAGGCATAATAGTTAAACGAAAAGAAAATTTTGGCATTTCTGCACGATTTTCCTTGCAATTGGCTTTTGTCTGTATCAATACTAAGTTGTCTTCTCCAGGTTCTGTCCTCATAAATGAGCAAATTGGCTACTAAAGTTTTAGTGTTTTTCTTTATTTTTTTTGGCATATGTAACAACAAAATCTCTGTAAAAAGTAAAAACATAGATTCTTTGGACACATGAAGTACAATGATGGGGCATTAGTTGTTAGGTTGGTGACCTGGTTTGTCTAGTGTAACTAGTAACTTGATGTGGCAAAAGACATAAATAACCACTTCTCATTGTTTCTAATATAAAAGCAACTAGATCGTTAGTGTACTATCCCAACTTTTATGTAAATGCTGCTCACAGAATCTTGTCTTTAAAATAATGTCCGCCCAATATATTTTAGAATGTCAAATTTAGGCATATCCATAGGTCAATTGCTTATATGAAGTAAAACATTTAGCACAATTTGAGGGGTTTTACTGTTAGTGCAAAGGAACACTGGGCAATCTGCAAAATCTAGGAGGGTATTGTAACAAATTTTTTTTTGCTATAGAAAATCCTTAATTAGATGATTTGCATGTGTATATTTTTGCTGATAGTCTAATATTTTTGCTAAAAGATCAATTTAGTTTATTCATTTTCCATAACTCTAGGTATCTTGTATTTTGTTACCTCATATTTTTCGTTGCTTAGGATCTTACGTAAGAACCTTAGGTCGAAGCTTTTTGTAACTAGAAGCTAGTAGAAGGCTTCAGCATAACAGAGATTCTTGAGTTTACACAATCATGTTAACTACTAAAGCCTAACATTTATGTTCTAATTTCTTAAGTAAGCTAGTGGGGCAATAAAATTTTAGAAAGCTCTTTGTTGTACCAAGAAGTGTGTTGACCTGTGTATTAAATTGCTCAAGGACAGTAGGAAAAACAAATTTCCCTTAGTTAGTAGATTATATCATCATGGTCTACTGTGACTGCCTTGTCCAAAAAGGTCCTGAGAATTTCAGGCTGTCTGTTCACTTCTGATTGTGATTCTTCATTGCTTTTGATTTTGACTATCGGTCTCCTCTCATTACTATTTTTAAACTTCAGTGCGTGATGAATTTACACTACTATGCTCTTTGTTTGTACCATGAAATAGGTAACTCCAGTGACATGAGGCCTTTCAATCTTTTAATGTTCTCACTGTCATATTGTCCTGGACTGATTTTATTGCCTCGTCTTTAGGGTATGATAGCAGGTCATGCATATTTTTTCCTTGAGGATGTCTATCCACGGATGACAGGACGCCGACCCTTAAAGACTCCTTCCTTCATCGCAGCATTATTTGCACATGAGAATGTGGTGGTGGCCCAACCAGGAAATGCAAGATTTGCACCTCCGGCACAAGATCTTCATCAGGATTAATGAACAGGAACATCCGAGAAACTTCGAGGTCTGCTTCTGTTGCTGCTCCAGCCACAAGCAATAATGCAAGTTAAACTGATAGCCGATACGAAGCATGTTCTAAAACTGATTTTGGTTTGCAGAAATATTGGACTCTTGGCAGCATGTTTCTTGCTTCCTTATTGTGATAGCTGCATTGTTTGTTTGAAAAAAAATATGTAATTTCTTGGTGTTAATTGTAGTAAATATGACACAAACCTAATCTGTAAAATTTCACCGAGTCTTAAAATGAAAATGATGTACACATGCATGCTGAGATGCTTGTTATAAAATCCGGTATTGTAGCGACGATCTGTTGCATTTACCGATTTAAATCAAGGTTACATTTGGCTCGATTGGCAGTCTGATATCGAAGGGTCAGCTTCCTTGGACGAAATGATATCAAAGGCACAATATGTTTAGCTATATCATCTTCATGAGGCTCTGGTTTTACGATCTATTAGAGTTTCTTCGGATATTTATGCTCCAAAATCGTAATTTTAATGTTTTAAAATTTTATATAATAATTTATATATAATTAATTTGAATCTTGAATTTATAAATTATGATTTTCTAATCAAATGTTGGATATAGTTTTAGCATATCTCTAATGAAAGAATTAAAAATTAACGAACAATAATATTTTAAAAGATTTAAAATTTATTAATTTTGATATTTATATAGATTGAATTAAGTAAAAGTAGCTAAGCATATAAAGAAAAATATTATTTTTGTTTCAATGAAAAAAGATATTTCACCACATTTATAGATAACCTATCTAGATATAATTATCTATATTTAATACATGAAAAATCTCAAGTTTTTGACACTTGAGATAATTAGATAGAAAAATTAAAATTATCATATTGGATAAGAATGGTAAATTTTATAGCAAATATGATGAATCCGGTCAGAACACTTATCCTTTTGTTAGATTTTTTAAAAAATAGAATATTTGTGCTCCGTTTATCTTATCAGATATGACACAATAGAATAACACTATTGAAAGGCGAAATCATACCATTATATACATAATTGGAAGCATGATAAACTATTCTTCTATACTTGAGTTAATGTAGGGTGAAGTTTTTAGAACACCATCAACTCCATTTGAGTTATGGATCGATAAAAAATTATGTTTAAAACATCTACTTGTTTGAGGGTGTGCTGTGGAGATAAGATTCTTCAATTCACATAAAAAGAAATTTGATCTAAGAACTATTTTTAGATATTTTATTTATTATCTAGAAAAATCCAAGAGATATAAAATTTATTGTCATAATAGGATAGTATAATCTATTAATGCAAAATTCCTAGAAAATAATGAAATCTAAAATTTTTTTAAGAATTAATTTTGATATCGAGGAGATACAAGTTAAGACTCTTTATTATCTTCTATTCATGAAATTATTATTCTTCAAATTACTGAGAGAATTGATGAGGGTGGACAACAAAATAACATTAATGAACTCTCGCATAATATTGATGTCATCATTAATAATCTCGTAGAATAATCATAATTGACAGTTTTGATAAGATCTCAAACGGAAAAGAGTTATGTTATTTTTGATGATTATGTGATATATCTATAAAAATTAAATTATGATATATGGATGAAAAGAGATCCCTTGTCATTTTCATAAATCATAAAAAGTAGTAATTCTGAAAGGTGATATAACAAATCATAGAAAGTAGTAACTCTGAAAAGTTATATGATGTAATTAAAGAATAGTTAAAATTAATAAACTATTTAGAAACAGCTAGTTATAGGTGCCCTGCAAGCCAATCACGTGAGTGATGGCACATGTGACTAGACACGTAGTCTTTTTGCTTATTATATTTTAATATTTTATCACTTTATGTTGATTGTTGCATATACATATATATATATATATTATGATGTCCTTAGATCTGTGTAATGAGAATCAGATTGTGATGATATCACGATAATGAGACTGATTCACCTTTAAACACAAATCATAAATAATCTTGATCATAGGTTACTCGAGAGGGACATTGAGATAACCGGACATATTAGTGTGCTGTATACCCATCCATATGATGGATGCAGTTGGTCTCATAGCTGCTTGTGTTGGGACACTAGGGATACAAATATATGCTTATTGGAGAATGAGTTTACTGATTGATCCGCTTACGGAATGCTAGATGGTTGATAATGCCTTATTGTCATATAACGATTCTATAGTACTAGTGGTGAATCTGGTCCTTAGACTTGAAACAACAAGGATGTCCTGTATGAGTATGTTATTCTTTGATACTAGATTTATAAGTCTGGAAGTTCTAGATTTAGCATAGTCGGTCATCGGGAGTGGTAGTCAACTTTATTATTGAGTTTTGATAGAGGATCATCCACTCTTGGTATCATGAGAGGAATATCCTATATGTCCTTGCTTATTACGGAATGCTGGATGATTGATAATGCCTTATTGTCATATAACGATTCTATAGTACTAGTGGTGAATCTGGTCCTTAGACTTGAAACAACAAGGATGTCATATATGAGTATGTTATTATTTGCTACTAGATTTATAGCTGGTCCTTAGACTTGAAACAACAAGGATGTCCTGTATGAGTATGTTATTCTTTGATACTAGATTTATAAGTCTGGAAGTTCTAGATTTAGCATAGTCGGTCATCGGGAGTGGTAGTCAACTTTATTATTGAGTTTTGATAGAGGATCATCCACTCTTGGTATCATGAGAGGAATATCCTATATGTCCTTGCTTAGACAAATCCCTAGCCAAGGTCATTCAGATTGAGAGAGAAAGAGTTCACAAGGAGAATCCAATTAGAGCGAGACTCGAGTAGAAACCGTATGGGTCTAACGGCACCATGCCCGGTATACGGTCTTTGGGATATTAGATGGATGAGAGACTATGGGTACACAATAACTGAGGACAGACAAGTCTAATGTATTGGGTTCTTCTGTATCGTTTGTGGACTGCAGATAGAGATCTACTAATCTAAGAGGCTTGGGTAGTTGGATGTAGATCCAATACCTAATAAGGCAGGATCCATTAGGGTTAAGTTGATAAGGGACCTTTATAAATAGGAGGGAACCAATTGTTCATAGGCTAGAGCCTTTTTGGGTTATCATCTCCTATTCTCCTCCTCTTCTCCACCTTAGATAGCAAGCGTGGAGTTTTGAGTAGCATCGTCGTAGCCTTACTATGTGGATCATTGCTAGAGAGGATTCAGAGATTTAGGGATTCAATGATTCCTTTACCCTTTCCTAGAGATATGTAGGGATTCAGGGATATACGATCTCCCTAGGTAACATAATATTTAATATACACACTTTTTTAAGTTTAACGAATTTTACATACCAATCTTGACACAACGACGAACACATATTTGAGAAATTGGAGAGGAGATGCGTCGAGACGTCGATGGAACCGACGAGAACGAGACGGATGATCACAAGACATGGAGATGCACCACTGCACACATAAATCTTGATGTGAGTGATTAGGCCCATTGGCTCGGGCCTGATCACATTAGGCTGTGGTTCATGATCATCTAGTGTGATTACTCATATGATGTGTGATTGCTTATATACCTACTAGATATGTATATATATTTGCATACAATGTAGATATATATTAAATATGTATGTGCGTGACACGTTATATTAGAAGACCAAATCAACATCCATTCTCTTGATAATATTAAGTCGATAAATATGAGGCAATTAGATTGACCCACGTGACCTTCCATCGTTATAGGTAAGGACTGATTCTTGATGTAAGTTGACATGGTATGCTTGGTCGAGTCCCTCGAGGGTATATCATCAAATCAGACATCTTGTAATGATGGTGTTGACTTAACTGAATATCATGATTTGTCGAGTCCCTCGAGACCATGATGGTTCATAGGCCGAACAGGATGAGAATCATAAGGAGTTGTGATCGGCAAGAGTTGTCTACCTTTTGGGCTTTGTGTGATTGATCTCGATGTTATACTAAGACGTTGATTGGATTCCGATCCCCACTAAAAGTCTACCAGAGATTTCTGTTTCACGTGCCGAGGGTGTCGCGTGACTCACCAGAAAAATAGTGAGAGTAGATTAAGATAGAAGTCCATATCTTATTTATTTATTTTTTTATAAAATCTGCATGTTATTTATTTTTGCCACATCTTTATTTTCAGAAAATATCGTTTTCAAATCCCTTGCGTGACATACTTGATGTCAACCGCTTCAATGGTCCGAATTATACAGATTGGCTCTACAACTTAAGAATTATTCTCACGGTAGAGAAAATCATGTATGTCCTTGAAATAGGATGCCTATGCCCGAGGAAGGGGCAAGCGAGGATGAGGTTGCTCGTTACGTGAAGTACATAGATGACTCCACTCTTGCTTAGTATTACATGTTGGGCTCCATGACTCCTGAGTTACAAAGGCAACATGAAAAGATAGATGTCAAATCTATTCTCCTAGATGTTTGTAAACTATTTGAAGAATAGGGAAGGACTCAGCGAAATGAGATATCCAAGAGCCTCTTTTGCACTAGGATAACTAAGGGGACACCTGTTTAAAACCATGCCATAAAGATAATTGAGTGGATAGAGAAACTCACAGGTTTAGGAATAATCCTAGAGGATAACTTGTATGTCGATCTTGTGCTTTAGTCGCTACCAGATTTTTTTTCACAGTTCATAATGAATTTTAATATAAACAAGCTTGAGGTGACTCTCCCTAAGCTCCTCAATATGTTAACGGAGGTAGAAAGCACTATCAAGAAAGAGAAGTCATTACTCTATATTAGTGAGACCAAAAAGAAAAGAAAGGCATAAAAGTCCCTTAAGAATAGCAAGGGCAAGGGTAGACTGGGTAAAGCAAATGTTGCTAAGAAATACATGGTAAAGAACAAAGGCCAGTGCTTCCACTACGACAAAGATGACCATTGGAAGAAGAACTGCAAAGAGTACCTTGTAGAGAAAGCGAAACAAAAGCTTGGAGAAACTCTAGGTATATTTATGATCAGTCTCCATTTGTTAGACTCTTATGATAACATATGTGTATTGAATATTGGTAGTGCTTATTACATTTGTAATTCGTTGTAAGTTTTGATAAGACCTGGGAGATTGGCTAAGAAATACATGGTAAAGAACAAAGGCCAGTGCTTCCACTACGACAAAGATGACCATTGGAAGAAGAACTGCAAAGAGTACCTTGTAGAGAAAGCGAAACAAAAGCTTGGAGAAACTCTAGGTATATTTATGATCAGTCTCCATTTGTTAGACTCTTATGATAACATATGTGTATTGAATATTGGTAGTGCTTATTACATTTGTAATTCGTTGTAAGTTTTGATAAGACCTAGGAGATTGGCGAGAGGCGAAATGAACCTCAAGATGGGCAATGGAGCAAAAGTTGTTGCAGTAGCTATTGGCGAGGTCACCTTACATATGCTTGGTGGAGCTGTTATTACATTGGATACATGCTATTTTATTCATTTTATTATCAAAAATATTATTTGATAGTTAGTATATATAAATTAGTTTTTGAGAATAATGGTTGTTCAATACTATTAGCTGATGAGATTATTCTGAGAGGAATATTACATAATGATTTGTTTATACTAGACATTGCTCTACAAATGTAAGTGTGTCCAAGAGGAAACGAGACGAGGTGAACAGTGCAGCATTGTAGGCTAGGTTACATCCATGAGGGAAGGATTAAAAATTTACTAAAGGATGAATATTTATATCTATTCGACTATGAGTCATATGCAACTTGCGAGCCTTGCCTTCATGGAAAACTAACCAACTCTCCTTTTAGTGGAATTGGATAGAGAGCCACCGAGCTATTGAAACTCATACATAGTGATGTATGTTGAAAACTAACCAACTCTCCTTTTAGTGGAATTGGATAGAGAGCCACCGAGCTATCGAAACTTATACATTGTGATGTATGTTGACCCATGTCAACTCATGTTATAGGTGGTTACTCATATTTTATTACTTTTACTGATGATTTCTTAAGGTATGGACATGTGTACTTAATGAAGTATAAGTCTGAAGAATTGAAAAATTCAAAGAGTATAAAAATGAAATAAAATGTATGGACATGTGTACTTAATGAACTATAAGTCTGAAGCCTTTGAGAAATTCAAAGAGTATAAAAATGAAATAGAAAACCAGACTGGAAAAAGTATCAAGACAATCGAGGAGGTAAGTACTTGAGTACAGAATTCACATAGTTCCTCAAAGATCATAAGATTCTATCCCAATAGACACTTCCTTATACACCTCAGCTCAATGGTGTATATGAAAGGAGGAATCGTACACCATTAAACATGACAGATGGATGTGAAAACCATGTTTCTCAATGACAACCTTGAGGAGGAGGTATATATGATACAACTTGAGGGATTTGTATCCAAGGACTACCCAAATAATGTGTGTAGGTTGTTTAAGTTCATTTATGGACTGAAGTAAATTTCTCAAAGTTAGAACATAAGATTTGATTGCCTCATCAAATCTTATGACTTCAATTTAAGATGAGTCTTGGGAAGGTAAGTGAGAGTGCTATCACCTTCTTTGTGTTATAAGTAGATAACATCTTGATCATTGGGAATGATGTGATTATCTAGACACTTCTACACGAAGGACTTAGGGAAAGAATCCTATATCTTGGAGATTCAGATCTATAGAGATATAAGCCAATAAAAAAGAAGTCTAATTATGATAGAATCTTTATGGAAGAGATTCTTCTAATTACTTATACTAGGCTCTCTCGTTTATGAATAGATAGAACCTCGTAAATACTAATATTTAGTCTCATTGTCATTAATCCATCGATCATAATGGTGTTGTGAATGATAAGAAAAGAGAAGAAGATAAATTTCTTACGGATCGATATCACTGTAATTTTTGGATCTAATGATGATACATCTACATATCCAATAAATATTTTTTATTTAATATCGAAACATACATATCGCAAATTTGATATATTATTATTTGATTTTAATTTTGATATTAAAATTTTTTGTATAATAATAGTATATTATAATTTTTTATGTTTATAAAAACATCACATCTAATTCTTCAATCCATGAGAAAGCCGTAGCACGACGAGTACAACCCCTTAGATCTCATGGTAACATAATAGTAACATAACACGATATGGTCAAACGTACCCAATAAAAAAACATGATAATAACATCAACATTACATTGCATCTTATTACTATAACATCAATTTCGTACTCAATAAATGGCCAAACAAAAATAAATCAATTTTCCAAGTAATGACCCAAAAGCATATTACTATTTGATATTGATTAATGCATTTAATACCCTATTTCTAATTTAAATCTATATATCGTAATCCTAATTTTAATGAAAATTAAAAGTGGTAGCCTCCACATACTCCTTCTAAGCCTCCCTCACAATTGAATCCCATTCCAAAAGGAAGGAGCGTTCAAAAGGGCACGTATAATAGGAGAGTAAGGCAGAATCTTAATTGACGTGGGAAGACTTATTCCATACTCCATAATGGTTTTTTATTTAAATAATAATCGAATAAATTTATTCGGTTTTCCAAAGTCCGTAACAAATAATGAACGATAAGATGTATTCAGAAAAATAATTTATCAAGCTAATAATAATCGGTATATGATTTCTTTTTCAAAATAAGAAAAATGAAGAGTAGTACATATTCAACAAAATCAAGATTCTAATAAAATAAAAATAAATAGAAAAAACCTGAAAAATGCTTATGCTTGGTTCATATCAGGAATTTCCATATGGTATTCTCGTTTGTCTCCCAAGCTTGCCGAAGGATCCATGGTGAAGGGATAGAACAAAAACCTTTCCCCATAGGGATTTGCACCTCTTTCCCCGGCCACCTCTACCAAGGAACCGCTGGTAAGATGGAGAGCGTATATCCTCCACTCGATCTGCATAAAGATAACATCGAGGTCGGGGTGGAATCCCAACGGCGCGATGGAATAGGCGCTTCTGTCGTCGTCATGCCTGTGGCGTCGATAGGATTCGTTGTGTAGATTGATGAGAGGCTGATTGCTACGAGTATGCTTCAAGTTCCATGTTCTGTGGCCATTCTCGTTCGCAAGGACCCAAATTTGCAGCTCGTACGGATTGCATAAAGCATAGTGGGGGACTCCGCCAGATAGTCCCATGAGACTCCTAACCCCTCCTTCTAAGCTTGTCGCCGGCGATGGGCATATCGCGTAATCTGTATCGTCGTCGTGGATGATGCACAGCTTCGGGTAATCATCGTCGGCGGTACCGTCGTAAAAGTCTAATGGCGGCAATCCACGCTGGGGTAAAACATAGACGCTTTGCTGCTGATCAGTGTTGGTGGACAAAATCGTAAACCAAGGAAGCGACTTCTGATTCGCTTGCTGGTCCTCGAAGAAGAGGAGGCACTTGAACTGAGGGGAGTCATGTCGATGGAAATCCAACCTCGCCGAGATAAATCGACGTCCCACGGGTAGATGTGTGAGTGCGACATTCAAGTGGATGATCACCCAATTGGTCTTCTCATCCCCGAATGGGTTGCAGACGATCATCGACTTAAAGCTATTGTCTCCTACTACGCAAAGGAAGAGAAGCAAACCATTGCAGCTATCCAGCAGAAACAAGTTGTCATGGTCAGGTAGATGAGAGGTGAGTCTCTTGATATCCAAGTGCTGATCTCTGTAAGGGTGAATGGGCGCGTACTGTAAGGACCGTACGAGGCGGCGTCGGTAGAAGAAGCCGTACATGGTGGGACGTAGGTATCTGATGGAGTAAGGGCCGCGGTCTGAGAGGAGGGCAAGCCACTCTTTGGAAACGCAGCGGAACCGGAGGGCGGACTTTACGGGCAACCGGGAGAGTATCGGAATCAACAGATCATTCGGGAGACTAGATTTGCTACACTTGCTGTGGCTGAGTCGTCGCCTTTTTGCCTTCAACGACTTGGCCATGGCAGCCATGCTCGACCGTTTCGTCTTCTTCTTCTTCTTCTCCATCTCGTGCGTGCATATTCGTACAAGCACGTATGCATTATATAGATGATTTAGGGCTTTTATTGTATGCCAATGCACGAGTCCTTGATTTCTTTGTGGGGTGTGTTGGATTTGGCATCGGTCGATAAATGGGGGGCGTCGGATTTGCCAAACGGAGTCCTTTCTTCATACATGCATTATCTAGATGAGTTAGGAAGCATGCATGCATGCATTCATGCATTATAAAGATAAGTTTGGTTGTGGCTTGATAGAGAGAAACAAGAGGTTAGCATTGCTTGGCATCTTTCTTCTCCTAACGCGTGTTTGTATATGTTTGGAATGATTAGGTTATGGTTTGAATGATTACAAGGGTTGTTTGTTAGTTAGGATTCATCTCTACGAATACGATTTTATGTATAATATTTTGGGTGCTTAGTAAGGTTTTCTAAAAAGGATCGAGAAAAGATTTTTTTCATATTTATATGAGAGGGTAGATAAAATAATTTCATAATTTTTTATATAATAATTTCTCGCAAACAAAGATTATCGAAACAAGCAATTATTGTGTTTTGACTTTTTGGTTGGTTTTGATTGGATCTTTGACATGTTTCTCTTTGTCTCAAAGACTTCTTCCTATAGAATAAGATGACGTATACGAAGGTTGTATGCTTCGACAGCAAACCAACCAACTTCGATGAGATAAATTCATGTTGTTTGGGTGCGGCATTCTTATGGACGGTAACCCAATTGATCTCGTCATTCTGGAACGAGGGGTTGCAAATAATCATCGACTTATAGCTCCTGTCTTTTCTGTCATCCAGTAGAGTCAAGTTGCGGCGGTCAGGTAGATGAGAGAGGTGAGCTTGTTGAGATGATCGAAGTGGATGGGCGCGTACTGCCGCCAGGACCGTGCGAGGTGGTGTCGTCGATGGAAGAAGCCGCATGTGGTCGGACATAGGTATCCGGTGGAGTAAGGGCCGCGATCAGAGAGGAGGGGACAAGCCGCTCTTTGGAAACGCAGCGGAACCGGAGGAGGGTGGACTTCACGGGTAGCCGGGAGAGTGTCTGAACCAACAGGTCATCGGGAAGACTAGATTTGCTACACTTGCTGTGACAAAGTCGTCGCCTTCTTATCTTTACCGAGTTGGCTGTGGCAGCCATTCTCGGCTTCTTCGTCTTCTTCGCCACCTCATGCACGTTGGTATAAACCAGGAAGCATGCATGCATTATATAGATGAGTCTGCACAAGCGTGTGTTTGTGTGTGTTTTGGCGTCTTCTTCTCCCAAAATTGGCATGTGTGGCGTATGCATTAAAAGATTAGGACCAATTGGATGTTAAGAAAAAAATTGAACCCATCTGATTACTAATTATTTTATTGTGGTCTCTCATAAATTATAGTGTGATCAATGTCACTGCAATTTAAAAGGTTAAGGTTATTCAATTATAAGCCAAATTCATTACATGTCATCTGACTTTTCAATCTGAAATTATTTTTTTAATCCATCTCTTTTCATCTCTCTCTCTCTCTATACTTCTGAGCTTGGCTTTTACACTCTCAATTTCGTAGGTCTTGTTATCAATATATATATA
The DNA here is from genome assembly GCA_001649415.1 of Musa itinerans. Taxonomy (NCBI): domain Eukaryota; kingdom Viridiplantae; phylum Streptophyta; class Magnoliopsida; order Zingiberales; family Musaceae; genus Musa; species Musa itinerans. The sequence goes on along the minus strand of LVTN01000480.1, from coordinate 55,185 downwards.
TATATATATATATCAATAGATTAAAAATATTTTATTAGAAAAAGAAGTAGTTATATAATTCTCAAAACACATACCATATGATAGTATTTTTTTTTTTAAAGCAACATCTTAAAAGGGCAAAATTTATATTTAAATAATTATATTTGAGACAAAATAAATATTTTAGTAATTGGATAATTAAATCTCAAAACACAAAGCTAAAATAGAGGCAGCTTGATGGGTAAGGTTGATGCCACAATTAATAATTTTTTTATATTTTTATTTTAAATTAGAAGTGCTTGCATCGAGGTCAACACTTATGCCAATAATGATCATTTAAAAAAAAAATTATAATTGCTGAGTGTTGAATTGATTGGATCCATTTTGTCTCAAATTGCGAACTCAAGGTGAGGAAGGACCTGACATGGTGCAGAGGCTATGATCCTTGCAAAAGCATTAACAATGCACCCGTTAAGATTTCTCTAATAGTTAAGTTAGTAAATACTCGAGATAAATATAGAATATCTCATTTTATAATTCTTCTCTGAAATTATCGTGGTTATGGAAGATCAAATGTGCCCAATCTTATCGACCAATATCATATTCTTAATAGTTGGTGGCATGGTGCCCAATATATTATTATTTTTAATTAATATTCTCCTGTATTATTGAACATGAACAATCCAAGCTTAGCTTTATCAAATTATACACCATAAGTTTTAAAGGGCATAATTGATGATCTAATATTCTTTTGATGAGAATTTCTCCCCTTGATATTATCATAATTTATTTTTTTTTATTTTTGTTAACTATCACGGATTCTATTACGAACAAAATAAATTTGTATTATCCAATTTGAGAAGAAATTCACAAAATTGATATAGGATTTTAAACCAATCTTTTGAAAGGGTTTTTATTTTGTGCAAAATTTTATTATTGTGGGCGACAAAGTCATCAATTGAGGAATTTGTATCCCTATAGTAAGTATTAAAGAGAAGAATGGGGTGTTTTTCTAGATTTATAAACAAAACGAGGGAGAGTCTTAATTAACATGGGGAAAATCTATTTGGTATTGATTTTGTATTTAATGATAATATAATAAATTTATTCCTAGCTAGGGTATATTAAATTAGACAATAAATAATAATTGATAAGATACATCCCATATGATATGAAAATAAAAAAATAGTTAATAATGATTACTGAGTCACATGCCATATATGATTTTTTAAATTAGGAAAAAAGATGATTACGTATTTGATATATGTACTAGACCATGTTAAGCTACACATGTCGGGCCACATGCACTGGACCATGCTGAGTCGCTCATATCGAACCACAAGCATAAGGTCACAAGCATCGATCATGTTGAACCTAATCGATCATCCATCTGTTCCTTTTTTTTAGACTTAAGAGTTAAATAAATAAATAAAAATATATACACATAGAAAATTTATAAGTCATGCAATCTAGATCTTTGATAAAACAATGATTAGCTTTCATCAAAAAAAAAAAAACAAGTTGATGTCGATTAATATATTAAACATCCTATTTCTAACTTTAAATTTTGATGTCATAATATGAATTTCGAAATTATTAAACGGTGATGATCCACCCTAGTAGACCTCTCTTGGAGTCTAATTAATCCCTCCCAAGCCAAAGATAAGATGGAAAGTGAGGTCTTTATGAAAAGATAAAATCTATCTCTTACAGGTTTCATATTTAAATAATAATTGAATAAAATTATTCTTTATTAACGTATTCTTAAGTAGAAAATATATAATGATCGATAAGAGACCTCTCATATATTGGTATGATAAAAATAACAATGATGAGGTGTATGCCATATATAATTTCTTTTCTCAAATTAGGGAAAAAAGATTATATATTACATAAAATCAAAGTATAAAAATAAAACAAATGGGAAAAAAAAAGCATGAAAATAATTATGGCTTGCTTAGGGACTCATGTCAGGAAGTTCCATGTGGTATTCTCTTCTCTCCCCTAAGCTTGCCGAAGGATCCATGGTGAAGGGATGGAACAAAAACATTTGGCCTTCAGGGTTTGCACCTCTTTCACCGGCCACCTCATCCAGGGAACCGCTGCCAAGATGGAGAGAGTATATCCTCCACTCAATCTGTAGAAAGATAACGTCGAGGTCGGGGTGGAATCCGAGCGGGAAGATGGAATAGACCCTTTCGTTGCCCTCATGCTTACGACGTCGGTGCGATTCTTTGTGCTGTTTGATCAGAGGATGGCTACTGCAAATATGCTTCGGCTTCCATACTCTTTTACCATCCTCCTTCACGAGGACCCAGACGTGTAGCTCGTGCTCATCGCAAAAAGCCAAGTGAGCGAGCCCTCGAGATACTCCCATGAGACTTCGAACCCGTCCTTCCCAGCTTCTATTCAGCGCTACACAAATCACATGATCTGTCTCGTCCTCGCTGATGATGCATAGTTGCGGGCAATGATCGACGAAAGAGACATCGTAAATGTCAAACTGTGGTGGTAAGTGCTGGGGTAGGTTATCAGTGTAGTGGGACTGACCAATGTCGCTGGACAACTTCGTATACCAAATGACTGACCTAACACCCAATTCATTCAAATTGAAATCCTCAAAGAAGAAGAAGCACTTGAAATGAGGGGATGCTCGATGGGAAACCAACTTCGATGAGACAAATTCACGTAGCGGGGGTAGTTTGAATGAGGCATTCATATGGACTGTCACCCAATCGGTCTCCTCATTCCGGAACGGGTTACAAATAATCATCGACTTGTAGCTCCTGTCTTCTCTGCAACCGAGGAGAAGCAAACCATTGCAGCTATCCAGTAGAGTCAAGTTGCGATGGTCAGGTAGATGAGCGGTGAGCATGTTGAGATCGAAGTGGTGGTCTCTATAAGGGTGGATGGGCGCATACCGCCAAGGCTGTCCGAGGTGGTGGCGTCGATAGAAGAAGCCGCACATTGTCGGACATAGGTATCTGACGGAATAAGGGCCGCGATCGGAGAGGAGAGCAAGCCACTTTCTGGACACGCAGCGGAATCGGAGGGCGGACTTCACGGGTAGCAGGGAGAGTGTCTGAACCAACAGTTCGTCGGGAAGACTATATTTGCTATCCTTGCTGTGGCTGACTCGTCGCCTTTTTGTCTTCGACGAGTTGGCCATGGTAGCCATGCTCGACTGTTTCTTCTCCTTCTTCTTCATCATCATCATCATCATCTCCTCAATCTCGTGCATATTGGTATATACCACGCCGCATGCATGTATTGTATACATGGGTTAGGGGATTTATACTGTGGCGTATTTGGGTGGAGTCCTTTCTTTGTGGGGCGGTGTCAGACTTGGTATCGGTCTATAAGTTTGGTTGTGGTTTGATAGAGAGAAACAAGAGGTTAAGGCATCTTCTTCTTCCAAGGCGTGTGTTTGTCTTTGGCATCTCCCCAAATAGGAGTCTGTATATGTTTCTCCGTGTGCAAGAATTGTCTTATTTTTTCGTGTGTCTACCATTTCCAATAAGTAAGCCTGACATTAATGGTTGAAAGCTCTAATTCATCATAATAACCAAAATCGAAAACTTGTAAAAAGAAAAAAGAAAAGTAGATGATGAAGATGAGATTTGATGTCAAGACATTGCTATTAATAGTCATGACTTTTAACATCTAAGCTTGTTGATATTATCTTATCAATTCTTTTCCTATGCATTCATACATTGGTATGATTCCATGTCATTACGTTGCCCGTCAAAAAGCACTTAATTTTAATGAATGAACGAGTTAAATGCTTTGTCTCAATCAATCCAAGATAATATGAAGATTGTAATGCGAGAAATAAATGAACTAAAAAAATAAAAAATCTATCTTAGAAAATACAAACCATTGGGATCATTATACTAGTTATTCTTTTAAATTTACAAAGAATAATAACAAATTCCAACGTATATTATGTGAATAATATATATATATATATGTTGTATTAAAGTACATATGATCGACTCCATAAATATAATTGAAGATTTAGTTTGAAATATAAGATTGAAAAAACTGATCTGTTAGGTTGGTAAGTATTTTTAGATTTATATTCAAATTAAAATTATTTGAAGGATTAGGAATTTAAGTACGAAGGGATCTTTATTATATTAGGACATATCTATATGATTCGTGTAAATTATTTTGGACAATCGTAAGATTTTCTATAGTGGATCTAGAAAGGATCGAGTAAAAAATTATTTGAGATCTATGAGTGTGCATAAAGAAGTCCATATTTCTTACCGAATCGAGTAATTTTATATTAACTTTTGACTGAGATTTTTATGATGAAGGTTGTATGCTTAAGAGTCGACATTCTCCCTCTACAACTACCTATAATAGTTAAAATGGAAGGTTAAAATTCCAATCATGCTATTCGTGGTTATGAAGTGCCTAATAGTGTCTTTGCCCAACTTTCTGAATGAATGCTCACGTTAGTCGCAATAGCGGAGGGTAACTTTAATAATCATATATGTTTTGAAAATAAAATTACCTATTGCTAAAAAGATAACATGTCAATGGTAGAAAGTTAAACCGATCTGAAATATTACCCTGAGAGATTTCAAACACCGAACTAAGACCTATAGAGATAAATATGTATACATATATATATAGTGAAAACAATCTATTTTGATCATCTGAATTAAGTAAAAATTTCAGGAAAAAAAAGTGCCTAGGTACCAAGTAGGTAATGTGAACGAAATTTGTATTGATTAGAAAGTTAATACCTAACAAATTTTTAGAAAATGCATGGAGCAAGCTTTGATTATTCCTTCCAGGATTGCAATCCCTTTAGCATCTAGAGAAAAGTAAGACAATTGGAGCTATAGGAGATGACCACGTTGTCGTTGGGATGTATAAAGATAACTGTAACAGTTTATTCTCATATTTTGATGATAAAATTGATTAATGAACTAATATATTTTTTATATGAACGACACATGAAATACTTCAACCGACCCTCAATCGAATCATTGAAAGACTAAATGTCAAACAAAAAAGTTAAACATTATTTTAAAAGATTATCGTATCAAAAATTGAATGTCAGCTAGAGGATTGATAGACATGCCTAAGGATAAACATTATGCTAGAGATTCAAATATCACATCAGAAGATCGGATGTCATGATAAAACATGCAGGAGAATTGTTTAATATGTCGAAGGATAAGATGAGATAATAGAGGTTCAGACAAAATATCAAAAGATCCAACATGTCGAAAATGTGGACAACATATCCAAAGATTCAAAGATATGTCAGATAAGTAGTTAATAAGTCAAGATCTTGATCGAGGTGGCTTTTAGGCCAATTTGATCTGGTATCAAAGAGCCCTAAGTTATATAATCTATTGGGCTTAGTTTAAGCTATAATTGGGCTCGGAAGACCAAACACACGACTTAATTTACTTATTAGTGATTATAATGCAAGGGCTAGGTGGTGGTACTATCTAAGTCAATCAATATAATTATCAATAATTGCGGTAGTAGTAGTATCACTTAGGGTAGTGGTGGTACCATCCAAAAGTCTAAGATTATGGTTATAGGATTATCGGAGTTTAGAATAATGACTCATTTCAAAAGTTATGATGGTAGCACCACTCAATATCAACGATAGCTCATTCCAACTTAGTTTGTGAAGTGTTATATGTCTCTCTTTGAGTTTTGTTTTTATATGTCTCTCTTTGAGTTTTGTTTGACTCACTTCTTTTTTCTCTCCTAAGTTTGAAAAAGAAGAATGTTTTAACAAGAGTAGTTGATCTTTACCTATTGGAAGGAAGATCATTAGCAAAAGTTGGTGGCTTTTATTAAATCCCAGATTTTGATAATAAAATCAATCAATGAGTTTATGAGACTAATATATTTTTGAGATAAGTGGTATAGAAAAATACTTCGATCATAGAATCAGACAATCGAAAGGTCAATTGTTGAACAGGAGAATCAAACATTGTACCAAGAAATTACCGTGTCAAAAATTGGATATCGAGTCGGAGGATTGGTTGATATGCCATAAATCAGACTTCACACTAAAGGTTCGGGCATCATATTAGAATGTTCGGATATTGTGTCAAAAGATAGAATGTTATAGGAAAATTGATAAGCCAGTAAAATATGCGATATACCAAAGAAAAGGGTGATGTATTGGAAGGTCAGACGAAGTGTCAAAAAATCGGATGACAAGCCGATAGAGTGGATAATGTACTGAAAGCTTCAAAAATACGTTAGATGAGTAGTTGATTTGTCAATATCTTTATCGATGTTATTTTAAGCTAATTTAATTTGTATTGAGTTGAAACAAAGCTAACTTATGTAGAAAGTCATTTTACTTGAAGTCGGACCAAATTGGGCCTGTTAGAAGGCCAAACCAATGGCCTAAACCAGGAATGGGCAATGATACTATTAGGCCCAAGTGGTAGTACTACTTAAGTCAGTTAACAAGTATTGTTTGTGCTTTGTTAGCTTTTTCAATAGTGATACCACCTATAGTGACAATAGTAGTACTTAGAGTGATGGTAATACCACTTAAAATTCAAAAATTATGAAAATACTATCATTAGAGTCTAGAATTGTGGTTGTATCAAAAGTTATAATGGTAGTACCACATAGTGTTGACGGTAATACTACCTAATGTCAATGATAATATCTCTCGCACCCCAAAATTTATTTAAAATTTTTAGTTTTATTTTAAAACCTTTTAGGGTCTATAAATACTCCATTCAAGCTTAGTTGATAGGACATATATTCCTACGCTAGTGAAGTTTTATAAGCTCTTATTTTGAGTATAGTTTAAGTTTCTTTTTTCTTTTGATTTTAGTTACAATTCTAAATAGTAGAAGGTGAGAGATATTTTATAAAAAGAGAGTATAAAGGTTATCTCTTATACCTTAAAAAAAGAGAGTTGTAATAAGAGTAGTTGATCTTAATTCGTTGGAAATAAGATCGATAGTAAAAGTCGATGACCTTAAGGAAAGAGAAAATAAGAGTGAATATAAATCGAAAAGATCGAATCACTATAAATTAGTTTGTCTCTCTTTACTTGTAGTATTATTCTCTTTACTCGCAACTATAACTTAATCAATCGAGTTTACAAAATATGTTGATTTATTAAATAAGTTTTAAAATTGATTAAAAACGCTATTGCACCCCTCTCCTCTTAGCATCATTAAGATCCAAGTAACTTCAAAGGAAATTGAGAATAGATATAGGTTAGGATGACTGAATAACTATATAGTTTATATCACTTCTCTTGTGTATGAGTTTTACTCATGATTATTCACATTACTTACAAATATTATTTACATATATATTTGATTGATTATATTTTGATGCATATTTTTTCAATAAAAATTTAAAGTCAATTAAAATGATCAGATAAAAAAATCACATTCTATCTAAAATAATTTGAGATAAAGGTTTGAATATTATAGAGGTGGAGGATATCTTGCCTCAGGATATATATGTATATATATATATGTATACATATATACATATACGTATACATATATATGTATACATATATATATTTATATATATATACATATATGTATATATATACACATATATGTATATATATATACACATATATACGTACATATATATATACATATATATCAGGAAAAAATGGTTATGTATTCAATAAAATCAAGTTTTAGAAATAAAATAAATGAAAATAGTTATGGTTGATACTGGGTCCCTTGGCTTGCTTAAGGATCCATTTCAGGAAGTCCCATGTGGTATTCTCTTCTCTCCCCCAAGCTTGCTGAAGGATCCACGGTGAAGGAATGGAACAGAAACTTTTCGCCGGCGGGATTTGCACCTCTTTCGCCAGCCACCTCATCCATGGAACCACTGCTAAGATGGAAAGAGTATATCCTCCACTCAATCTGTAGAAATATGACGTCGAGGTCGGGGTGGAATCCAATCGGCAAGATGGAATAGACCCTTTCGTTGTCCTCATCCTCACGATATCGATGCAATTCTTTGTGCTGTTTGATCAGAGGTTGGCTACTACAAGTATGCTTCAGTTTCCATACTCTTTCTCCATCCTCCTTCACAAGTATATAGATGTGCAGCTCGTGCTCATCACAAAAAGCAAAGTGCGCGAGCCCACGAGATACTCCCAGGAGACTCCGAACCCGTCCTGTCCAGCTTTTATTCAGCGCGAAACAAAACACACTATCTATCTCATCCTCGCGGACGATGCATAGTTTTGGGTAATCATCGCCAAAAGCAATGTCGTAAATGTCAAACATTGGCGACACATCTTGGGATAGATGGTTAATGTTGTGGGACTGATCCCTGTCGCTGGACAACATCGTATACCATATGATCGTCTCAACACCCCATTCATTAAAATGGTAGTCCCCAAAGAGGAGGACGCACTTGAACTGAGGGGAGACTCGATGGGTCATCAACTTCGCTGAGACAAAATGACGTAGTGGGGATAGTTGTTTGAGTGCGCCATTGATATGGATGGTCACCCAATTTGTCTCGTCATTCCGGAACGGGTTGCAAATAATCATCGACTTATAGCTCCTGTTTTCTCTGCAGCCGAGGAGAAGCAAACCGTTGCAGCTATCCAATAGATTCAGGTTGCGATGGTCAGGTAGATGAGAGGTGAGATTGTTGAGATCGAAGTGGTGATCCTTATAAGGGTGGATCGGCGCGTACTGCCAAGACCCTGCAAGGTGGGGTCGTCGATAGAAGAAGCCGCATATGGTCGGACATAGGTATCTGACGGAGTAAGGGCCGCGATCGGAGAGGAGGGCAAGCCACTCTTTGGAAACGCAGCGGAACCGGAGGGTGGACTTCACGGGTAGCCGGGAGAGTATCTGAACCAACAGGTCATCAGGAAGACTAGATCTGCTGCACTGGCTGTGGCAGAGTCGCCGCCTTCTTATCTTCAACGAGTTGGCCGTGGCAGCCATTCTCGGCCTCGTCGTCTTCTTCATCTCGTGCATGTTGGCATAAACCAGGAAGCACGCATGCGTCATATAGATGAGTCTGCACAAGCGTGTGTTCGTCTTCTCCTCCCGAAATAGGCATGTGTGGCGTATGTGTTAAAAGATTAGGAACACTTACATATTAAGAAAAACAAAAACCCCATTTGATTAATAATTATTTTATTGTGACTTACATAAATAAGATTGGATATCACTGGAATTTGAAAAGGTTAAGGTTATTCAATTAAAGGCCAAGCTCATTTTATATCTTTGGACTTTTTCAATCCCTAACTATTTTCTTTATCCACCTCTTCTTTTCACCCCTTATAGATGAATATTTTCAATAATATCAATAGATATGAAAATTATTTTCTTAGAAAAAGGAGTAGTTACAAATTTCTATGAACACAAACCATCAGATAGGGTTTTTTTTAAAGCAACATCTTAAAAGAGAAAATACTCATATTCATATTATTATAATTTACTCAAATTCTATATTTTAGTAATTAGATATTTAAATCTCAAAATACAAAGACCAATTGTGTTAAGGTTCATGTCACAATTAATTTTTTTTTTTTTTTGTCTTTCTCATTTCACTTTAGCAGTGTTTCCAATCAAGGCCAGCACGATCAATTTAGAAATGTTATGATTCTTAAGCTAGTATATGACTTCCTTCAAATTAATCTACTTGTGTCTCTATATAGTTTTATTCATATATATATATATATGTGTGTGGCTTTAGTGAAGCTATTTTGTCTAAGGATATATTATTTGCATGTGAAATACATCAGCAGTTGAAATGTCAATCTATCATGCCTTTTGAGTTGTATAGTTACTTCTTTGGCAGTAACTCTATTCTCATTTTATATTTCCTTTCCGAAAGGTTCGATGGTTATGAAAGATCAAATATGTCTAATCTTATCGGTAAATATTTTATCCTTAATGTGGTGATGAGATGGTGCCCAATATATTATTATTTTCTTCTTCTAATATTCTCTAGTTTATCTTTATCGAAGTATTCACCATAAGTTTTAAAGGACATAATCGATGGTCTAATATTCATTTTCTGAAACTTCTGACATGAATTGCTTCCTCTGATGTTATCATAATTCATTTTGTATTATTTTTGTTAACTACCAATGTATGTTATAACGAGCTAACTAAATTCGTATTATCCAATTCGAGAAGAATTTCACAAAATTGATGCAGGATTTTAAGCCAATCGTATAAATTTTTGTTATTATGATCGATAGAGTCATCCATTTTGGAATTTGTATCCCTATAGTAAGTATTAAAGAGAGGAATCGGGTGTTTGTATGTACAAAATGAGGGAGAGACTAAATTGATGTGGGAAAATCTATTTCATATCGATTTATGTATTTAATAACAACACAATAAATTTATTTCTAGCTAGAGTATGTTAAAATAAATAATAAATAATGATCGATAAGATGCATCACATATCATAGTATGAAAATAAGGTTAGTCCCCCAAAAAAAAGAGGAGGCACTTGAGATGGGGGGAGTCTCGATGGAAAACCTACTTGGATGAGACAAGTTGTTCGAGTGCGACGTTCATATGGATGGTCACCTAACTTGGATGAGACAAGTTCATATTCTAGGGGTAGCTGTTTCACAATAATGAATAAAGATAGATATATTATTTTGTTGGGAACAATATTTATCCATATATAATTAGTTTTTATGTAACTTTATCATTCGAAAGGAATTCATAGCCTATTATCATAATAAATCATGAATACTATAGAGAACTCGATCTAGTGGATGCTAGTCAAACCTTGATAGTATCATAGGATAGAAAACTCTTTTTGTAATGTGGCAGTGGAAAATCATAATCTTATATGTTTCTTATAAGAATGTAAGATCAAAACCAAAATAAAATAACTTTCATAATATAATTATTATATATTTCAGTTCATAATTAATTAACCTAAGGATTTATTGACATAATCTAAACAATAATTAATTGAAGCATAAGATGTTCATAATTGTTCAATAGATTAATTATATAATTTAATCTATAACCAATCCATCATGCTTTCGCTACACGGCTCTAAAAAATTTAAAGATAATCATATCAGTAAACATCACTAAAATTTATCATAAATAATTATTTTTTTAATACATAAAATCTTTATATATTCAAAACATCCTTTCTAAATATACATGGATATCAATTTTTTTCTTTATGCTCATATAAAAACCTAAACTTTACATGTATTTCAAAATCATGACATATTAATATAAAATACTTGAATACCAACTCTTTCTGCGGTTTACAAGACATTAGTTTTATATACATTTTAAATAACTTGCTAATAATACTTTTAAAAGCATGATGCATTTAAATATATTTTCATAATGAAAGCATAAATATAACATTGTAGTGCAATGACTACTATTAACTTTTCATAAATAAGCATAAATATAACCACGACTTCTAAGGATTAATATAGCTAAGACATATTTGCAGAACAAAAGTCAGAATGATATTAATGATTATTACCATATTATATTCCAATGACGAGGTTCTAGCTCTCGTGATATAGGTAATACATATCTTTCTATGTGGAGGCTCGAAGAAATTAGTTTCTAAATAAATATTAATGTATAACCTTATTAGTAGGGTCTATATCATAGTTATACTAACTAGATAACTATCATATGATAAAAAATTATGTATCAATTATTTTCTTATAAAACTTAGAGTTTAAACAAATTAATTTTGCATATCTTTTCAAAACAAATGTAATCATATATTATTTTTCTAATTATTTTCAAATATAATATTAGATAAATATTTTTCATATAAATTCTGATAAGAAAACTTAAAAATACTTATAAAACAGTAAAACATAGTTCAAACCATATGCTTTTTCAGACCATCAATATTTAAAACCTTTTAATACTTTTAAATAATAAAAAGAATTTTTAAATTATGTAAATTATATGCATTTACAAATATCAAACACATCCATTAATACTTTTAAAAACAGACTAAACAGAGTCATTGGATACTCACCCTAATTGTATATCTTCGATACAAACATATAATTGTGATCTCTCCTTTTCTTGTTCTTCTAATATCAAAATTTTTTTATTTCTCTCATAATAGACATATTAAATTAACTAAAAACATCAGAATTTATCAATCCATAATTCAAAACATAAATCTAATTAATAAGAATATAAGAGATTTCAAAATCATAACTAATATAATTTTCATAAACTTGATCTAAATTCATTTGGTATCAAATCGAGTCATCTATAGTTTTCCTCTTATTTTTCCTTTTGTTTTCTTTCCTTTTCTCTTTCTTCTCATTTTTTCTCTTCTTTCCTTTCTTTCTCCACAGCCGAGGCCTTTCCTCCTCTCTCTTTCTCTTTCTTTCCTGCTCCTTTTTTTCTCTCTCTCTCTTCTGTGGAGGCGGTGGCATGTAAAATCATATATTTTTTTGACCTCTTTACAATTTATTCCCTGCAATTCTTTTATTTACAAATAGATTCTCATTTTAAATTTGGAGTATTACACCTTTCATGTGAGTACAACCACATGAAGATTTTGGATCGGACTAAGATAAGTAGATCACCCATTTCAACTTATTTTCATCAATTGTGTGTTTGTGTGTGTGTATGCAAGATTTCATGCATCAACTAGAATAGATGCATGTTAACAATCGATGATATGCATGTAACACACATACATGACATGACATGTGTAAAATGACATTAATAACATTATTTATTATATTGCATCATTTTATTATAACATCAATTTCATTTCAAATAATTGGCTAAACTCAAATAAATCAAAATTTCAACATAAAATCTATGGAAAAATACATAAAACCCCTTAAAACATCTATTGGACCCTATCTTAGCTCGTGAATTGGATCATCTATGCTAAACTTCCCAAGATTAACCCGAAAGCACCAGCATTAAATTGGATTAACTTGGGCTCTGTTAGATAAGACCACCACCTGTGAGCTACATGCGTTTGATCATATCTAGTCGCATCAGACCCAATCATGTCAGTCATCTCTCTTTTTTTTTTGACATAAGAATTAAATAAACAAATAAGAATATATATACACAATTTTTAACTCATGCAATGTAAATTTTTTGATAAAATAATTATAAGCTTTCAACCATAAAAAGAATTTGATATTGATTAATACATTAAAAATCCTATTTCTAACTTTAAATCTTAATATCATAATCGAAATCCCGAGTCTATTCCCTCTCAAGCCAATGATAAGATACAAAGTGGAGTGTATAGATGAGATGCGGGTGAATCTTAATTGATGTAAGAAAATGTATTCCATGTTGGTCTCATATTTAAATCATAACTAAATAATTTTTTTATTAATCAATTCTAAAGTAGGAAATAAATAATGATCGATAATATACCTTCATAAAAAAAAAATTTATAAAGTTAACAATGATCGATGAGTGGTATACCAAATTTGATATTTTTTTCAAATTAGGGAAAAAAATTGGATAAAATCAAAGTTTACAAATAAAATAAAATAAAAACATGAAAATAATTATAGTTGATATTGGGGCCCCTTGGGTTGCTTATGGTTCCATTATAGGGAGTCCCATGTGGTATTCTCTTCTCTCCCCTAAGCTTGCCGAAGGATCCATGGTGAAGGGATGGAACAAAAACATTTGGCCTTCAGGGTTTGCACCTCTTTCACCGCCCACCTCATCCAGGGAACCGCTGTCAAGATGGAGAGAGTATATCCTCCACTCAATCTGTAGAAAGATGATGTCGAGGTCGGGGTGGAATCCGAGCGGCAAGATGGAATAGACCCTTTCGTTGCCCTTATGCTTATGATGTCGGTGTGATTCCTTGTGCTGTTTGATCAGAGGTTGGCTACTGCAATTATGCTTCGGCTTCCACACTCTTTTACCATCCTCTCTCTCGAGGATCCAGATGTGTAGCTCATGCTCATCGCAAAAAGCAAAGTGAGCGAGCCCACGAGATACTCCCATGAGACTCCGAACCCGTCCGTTCCTTCTTTCATTCAGTGCTGAACTAATCAAATGATCTTTCTTGTCCTCTTGGATGATGCACACTTTTGGGTAATTATTGTCAAAAGCAACGTCGTAAAGTTCAAACGGTGGTGGTACGTGCCGGGGTAGCTGATAAATGTGGTGGGACTGACCCCTGTTACTGTACAACACCGTACACCAGAAAGTCGACTCAGCACCCAATTCATTCAACCAGAAATCCTCGAAGAAGAGGAGGCACTTGAAGCTACTGGAGGCTCGATGGGAGACCAACTTCGCTGAGATAAATTTACGTTGCAAGGGTAGTTGTTTGAACGCAGCATTCATATGGATGGTCACCCAGTTGATCTCGTCATTCCGGAACGGGTTGCAAACGATCATCGACTTATAGCTCCTGTCTTCCCTGCAACCGAGGAGAAGCAAACCGTGGCAGCTATCCAATAGATTCAAGTTGCGATGGTCAGGTAGATGAGAGATGAGCCTGTCGAGATCGAAGCGGTGATCTTTAAAAGGGTGGATAGCCGCGCACTGCCAGGACCGTGCGAGGTGGCTTCGTCGATAGAAGAAGCCGCACATGGTCGGACGTAGGTATCTGATGGAGTACGGGCCGCGATCGGAGAGGAGGGCAAGCCACTCTTTGGAAACGCAGCGGAACCGGAGGGCGGACTTCACGGGTAGTCGGGAGAGTATCTGAACCAGCAGGTCATCAGGAAGACTATATCTGCTACACTTGCTGTGGCTGAGTCGCTTCGTTCTTGTCTTCAACGACGTGGTCCTGGCAGCCAGTCTCTTCTTCTTCTTCATCTTCTTCTCCATCTCATGCATGTTGGTATAAACCACGAAGCATGCATGTATATATAGATGATTCTCCACAGGCGTGTGTTTGTTTTTGCATTTTCTTCCCTCAAAACAGACGTGTGACGTATGTGTTAAAAGATTAGGAACACTTACGTATTAAGGGAAAAATTAAACCCATATGATTAGTAACTAATTATTATTGTCTATAGTAAACGTAGGATTGAGAATTAATTATAAATCATCTCCTGTATTTAGACCATATTAGTATCATAATCTTTATATTTAAAAAATTTACATTAAAATCTTTATAGTTCTAAAAATAAAATAAATAACCTAATATATCCTATTATCGTTAGTTGCATTGATGACACATAACACTACGTGTTGGTTTGATGCGAAAGCAATGGACAAAAAGATAATTTTAACATTTCACATGCTAAAAATTAAAAATATTAAAATTATTTTTTTATTCATCATTTTCATATTGATTCAACACGTGGTGTCGCATGTTGTATTTTTCGTTAATGTAACTAATAGCACTAGGGCAAATAAGATTTTTTTTTTCACTTTTAAAACTATAAAAATCCCAATGTAAAATTTTAAGTATAGAAATCATAATATTAATAAGGTTGCTATAAATCAGACTTTTTCAATGTCATTGCATCTCAGACAAATTTAAAAGGTTGAGATAATTTAATTATAGGCCAAGTCCATTATATGTCATCCAGATTTTTTCTATCAATAATCTTTTTTTTTTCATCCACCTTTTTTCATCTCACAAAAATAATATCAATAGATATGATAAATATTTTGTTAGAAAATGGAGTAGCTACATAATTCTCCTAACACATACCATATGATAGTTTTTTTTTTAAATGCAACATTTAAAAAGAGAAAAACTGATATTAAAATAATTATATTTGAGTCAAAATAAATTTTTTATTTAATGGATAATTAAATCTCAAAACACAAAGAGCAATTATGTGAGGAGCTACAATAAAGGCAGCTTGACGGGTAAGGTTGATGGCACAATTAACAATTTCTTTTTAATCTTTCTCATTTCAAATTAGCAGTGCTTTCATCGAGACCAGCACTTATGCCAGTATGATCGATTTAGAAATATTATAGCGTATAACTTTCTTCAAATGAGGTATCATTTAACTTACTACTGTTATGTCTCGATACAATTTTATTCAAATAAATCTTGTATGTGGTTTAAGTGAAGTCATTTCGTCTATGAATATAGTAGTTGTATGTGTCAATTTATCACACTTTTTA
This sequence comes from Musa itinerans, assembly GCA_001649415.1. Lineage (NCBI taxonomy): Eukaryota > Viridiplantae > Streptophyta > Magnoliopsida > Zingiberales > Musaceae > Musa > Musa itinerans. The sequence goes on along the minus strand of LVTN01000480.1, from coordinate 39,131 downwards.
CTAGTGTAATTGCTCCTTTAGCAGTAACTCTATTCCAATTACTGATGCTTTTGATTCACGTTGGAGTTACTCTGATATGTTTAAATGATTTTATTGATTTTATACTAAGTTGATGTTGATTTTGTGTGGAGTGCGACTCAAATTGCAGTCAAAATTGGGGCTTCAAAATGTTGACTCCTAACCACACGCCCGCGCCGCTCACCGCAGCCCTCACTGCTGCCGGCGCCCGTGCCACTCTATGCGGTCCTCACCGCTGCCCGCGCCCTCGCCTGAATCGCCAGCTCGTGCTGCGGCCCACACCGCCGCCCACGACCGGCGTCCTCGCCACCTCCCTCGACCATTTCTCACTACGGTTGATTGGGTGTCGAGGGGCTACGGCACTTCCCCTCTCACGAGTGTAATGCACGGCGACGAGGGGCGGTCGAGGGAGGTAAGGAGCCGTCGGGCCATCTTCCCCCACTTGCGGGCGTAACGCCTAGCGAGCCCACCGTCGGCCAAGGTTTCACCCGCTCCTATAAATGGAGCTTCGAGGAACAGGGTGAGAGTGGAAGACGTGAGAGAGTTCCCATTGCTCCGGCGCCAAATCCGACCAAGTTGACCGCCTCATCCTTGTCTCCGACGTCGAAGCATCTTCTCATTGACTTCCGGTCGTCGATCTCCATCATCGGCCACAGGGTGCTCATTGCAGCAACCAAAGAGAGAGGACATTGACTGAGATTGAAGAAGTTGACTGCGGTCAACAACTTCGGTCATCTTTTGGTCAACAGGGGTAATTTTAAAATTATGATATTATTATTAATTCCCGTTTTGTAGTATTTAGGCAAAAATTTTCAAGTTTTTTAGGAAAATTAGTTATCATGTGACTATATGATTCAATTTTATTGTATTTTTAAGAATGATATTTATATCATAATTCAAATCATATTGAATTGCTTATGTTTATTTTGTGTTATTTTCGTATGATTTTTTTTCTACTTGATCGATATCCCGTGACTCTATAGCTACTAATTTTTTTTGATATTTTGGTTTTTGTGATAAACCAATTTGATCTATTTTCTTAGGTATTATGTATGAATCCAGAATTCAAAGTGTGTGAGGGACATTAGGAGAGTGCATATGATGTGATACTATAATTTTTTCAAAAACATAAGGATGTATCAGATAAGATTTTTCTAATATTTAAGTTAAATACTTGATATTAATATAAAATCTCTTACGACCTGGAGATATTTTTTATTTTTTATTTTTTAAAATTATAGATGGTTATGAAAGATCAAATATGCTTAGTTTTTTGTCGGTGAATAACTTATTCTTAATGTGGTGTAACATGGTGCCGAACATATTATTTTCATATTAATGATCTTGAGAATTATTTTGGCAGAGTGCATATGATACTATAATTTTTTCAAAAACATCAAGGATGTATTCGATAAGATTTCTCTAATATTTAAGTTAAATACTTGAGATTAATATAAAATCTCTTAAGATGAGATATTTTTTAATTATTATTATTTTAATTATAGATGGTTATGGAAGATCAAATGTGCTTAGTTTTGTCGGTAAATATTCTTTATGTGGTGTAACATGGTGCCAACATATTATTTTCATATTAATGATCTTGAGAATTATTGAACATGATCAATTCGAGCTTAGCCTTATCAAATTATGCACCATAACTTTTAAAAGGTGTAATGAATAATCTAATTCATTTTTTGAAGTTTGATTTGCTCCCCTACATATTATTATTATTAAATTTTTTTAATATTTTTGTTAACCACGATGGATGCTATTATGGGCTACCTAAATTCGAAAAGAATTTGATGATGTAAGATTTTAAACCAATTTTTGGGAAGGGTTTTTATTTTGTATAACGTTTTGTTATGTTTGGGCGATAGAGTCATCCTCTAAGGAATTTGTATCCCTATAGCAATTCTTAAAACTGAAGAAAAGGAAACGTGCCCTACTTTTTTTTATTGAACATTAAATGTTCTTTTCCTTCTTTTTCTATCAATAATCTTTTTTTTTTCATCCACCTTTTTTCATCTCACAGATATAATATCAATAGATATGATAAATATTTTGTTAGAAAATGGAGTAGCTACATAATTCTCCTAACACATACCATATAATAGTTTTTTTTTTTAAATGCAACATTTAAAACGAGAAAAACTGATATTAAAATAATTATATTTGAGTCAAAATAAATTTTTTATTTAATGGATAATTAAATCTCAAAACACAAAGAGCAATTATGTGAGGAGCTACAATAGAGGCAGCTTGACGGGTAAGGTTGATGGCACAATTAACAATTTCTTTTTAATCTTTCTCATTTCAAATTAGCAGTGCTTTCATCGAGACCAGCACTTATGCCAGTATGATCGATTTAGAAATATTATAGCGTATAACTTTCTTCAAATGAGGTATCATTTAACTTACTACTGTTATGTCTCGATACAATTTTATTCAAATAAATCTTGTATGTGGTTTAAGTGAAGTCATTTCGTCTATGAATATAGTAGTTGTATGTGTCAATTTATCACACTTTTTACTAGTGCAATTGCTCCTTTAGCAGTAACTCTATTCCAATTACTGATGCTTTTGATTCACGTTGGAGTTACTCTGATATATTTAAATGATTTTACTGATTTTCTACTAAGTTGATGTTGATTTTGTGTGGAGTGCGACTCAAATTGCAGTCAAAATTGGGGCTTCAAAATGTTGACTCCTAACCACACGCCCGCGCCGCTCACCGCAGCCCTCACTGCTGCCGGCGCCCGTGCCACTCTATGCGGTCCTCACCGCTGCCCGCGCCCTCGCCTGAATCGCCAGCTCGTGCTGCGGCCCACACCGCCGCCCACGACCGGCGTCCTTGCCACCTCCCTCGACCATTTCTCACTACGGTTGATTGGGTGCCGAGCGGCTACGGCCCTTCCCCTCTCACGAGCGTAACGCACGGCAACGAGGAACGGTCGAGGGAGGTAAGGAGCCGTCGGGCCATCTTCCCCCACTTGCGGGCGTAACGCCTAGCGAGCCCACCGTCGGCCAAGGTTTCACCCGCTCCTATAAATGGAGCTTCGAGGAACAGGGTGAGAGTGGAAGACGTGAGAGAGTTCCCATTGCTCCGGCGCCAAATCCGACCAAGTTGACCGCCTCATCCTTGTCTCCGACGTCGAAGCATCTTCTCATTGACTTCCGGTCGTCGATCTCCATCATCGGCCACAGGGTGCTCATTGCAGCAACCAAAGAGAGAGGACATTGACTGAGATTGAAGAAGTTGACTGCGGTCAACAACTTCGGTCATCTTTTGGTCAACAGGGGTAATTTTAAAATTATGATATTATTATTAATTCCCGTTTTGTTGTATTTAGGCAAAAATTTTCAAGTTTTTTAGGAAAATTAGTTATCATGTGACTATATGATTCAATTTTATTGTATCTTTAAGAATGATATTTATATCATAATTCAAATCATATTGAATTGCTTATGTTTATTTTGTGTTATTTTCGTATGATTTTTTTTCTACTTGATCGATATCCCGTGACTCTATAGCTACTAATTTTTTTTGATATTTTGGTTTTTGTGATAAACCAATTTGATCTATTTTCTTAGGTATTATGTATGAATCCAGAATTCAAAGTGTGTGAGGGACATTAGGAGAGTGCATATGATGTGATACTATAATTTTTTCAAAAACATAAGGATGTATCAGATAAGATTTTTCTAATATTTAAGTTAAATACTTGATATTAATATAAAATCTCTTACGACCTGGAGATATTTTTTATTTTTTATTTTTTAAAATTATAGATGGTTATGAAAGATCAAATATGCTTAGTTTTTTGTCGGTGAATAACTTATTCTTAATGTGGTGTAACATGGTGCCGAACATATTATTTTCATATTAATGATCTTGAGAATTATTTTGGCAGAGTGCATATGATACTATAATTTTTTCAAAAACATCAAGGATGTATTCGATAAGATTTCTCTAATATTTAAGTTAAATACTTGAGATTAATATAAAATCTCTTAAGATGAGATATTTTTTAATTATTATTATTTTAATTATAGATGGTTATGGAAGATCAAATGTGCTTAGTTTTGTCGGTAAATATTCTTTATGTGGTGTAACATGGTGCCAACATATTATTTTCATATTAATGATCTTGAGAATTATTGAACATGATCAATTCGAGCTTAGCCTTATCAAATTATGCACCATAACTTTTAAAGGGTGTAATGGATAATCTAATTCATTTTTTGAAGCTTTGATTTGCTCCCCTACATATTATCATTATTATTTTTTTTAATGTTTTTGTTAACCACGATGGATGCTATTATGGGCTACCTAAATTCGAAAAGAATTTGATGATGTAAGATTTTAAACCAATTTTTGGGAAGGGTTTTTATTTTGTATAACGTTTTGTTATGTTTGGGCGATAGAGTCATCCTCTAAGGAATTTGTATCCCTATAGCAATTCTTAAAACTGAAGAAAAGGAAACGTGCCCTACTTTTTTTTATTGAACATTAAATGTTCTTTTCCTTCCCATTTATCTTTCTTTAATTTCTTTGGAGATCCACGTATAGTAGATTACGCTTCTTCAGTACAATGTGCTAAATCGAATTCTCAACTAAATATACACCAAAGAAGTCATTAGTGTTATGCAGGCATTCATTAGATGCACTCATCAAGCATGTGTTCACCGATGGGATTACGAGAACTATAGCAAAAGTTTACACATTCTTGAGTTAAAAGGAGAAATATAATTTTCTCATATGTTTACGCTGATCTAGGAAAAAAATTTAATGCTAGATTACCCTTCTTCAGTACAATGTGCTAAATCGATTTCTCAACTAAATATACACCAAAGAAGTCATTAGTGTTATGCAGGCATTCATTAGATGCACTCATCAAGCATGTGTTCATCCATGAAACGTACAATCAACTTTTTATTAGCTAACTAACAATTTGATGATCGTTACAAAGTCTTGAAATTGAATCTCCATTTTATTAAAATTAAAGATATATTTCGCGAATATTATATCTACTTTTTTTTTGTCTTTCACATTCGGGTACCTCTAGCATTGGAGAAATACAATAACACACAAATCGTGCAATCCCCGAAGGGAATCGTCTTACTTGCCCTCGATAGAGATATATAAACATCCATAATCATTCATTTATATTCATCCATTCACTCATGCATCAAGAAATCAATATGATTAAACATTATGAGATACCGTACTTGATATAAATCTACTATAGTATATTCATTGATGGCTCCGCACTATGATGGGCCCGTAGCTCCTTTCACAGGTTGTACTTTCAATGTGAACTACTAATTTACTATATAATCATATTAATATAATAAACTTAAGAAAATAAAAAAACCAAAAATTATTTTCAAATGATAAATAAAACCTTTAAATTAATCAAATCATAAAGACATAAAACATCAATATCTTAATAGTCCTCGATCAACCAAAACCCTAATTGGAATAACTCAATTAACTTAAACCAAACTCATCGATTATGATCTAACGGAACCAATCTCAAATCCTTATAGAACCGGTCAGGAATCATCATAGACTGGTCTAATCTAGATTTGATTGATCTCGATTAGATCAAGTAGGTTTGAACTAGTCAAGTTAGTCTAGAACCACCCTAAACTAACTTTAACCGATCAAACCTGTCTGATTTAGTCAATTAACGAGCTTAAACCAATAGAGGGAGAGGAAATTGGACTATGTCATATAGTGCTAGCCTAAATCGAACTAACCCACCTAAGTCTTAGATGGGTCACGTACGCATATCCCTGTTCCAAGTAATAGGTTGAGTTGAGGTACAACGGGCTAGATAGAGGAGTAACGATGTGTCTAATATCAATCGAATAGCTGGGCAGGCTTAACATCATAGACTAAGCTAAGCCTTACTCACAAGTTGAGCTGAGCCTTACTATTGAACTAGGGCATGCTTGGCTCGCGAGTTGATCGTATCTAGACACATGAGTTGGGGTCGTACCTAGTCACATAAGTTGGGACATATATAGCCACATAGATTAGATCATACCTAGCCACATGGGTTGGATCATGCCTGACCATATGGATTAGGTCGTACCTTATCACATGGATTGGCTCCTACCTGGACACATGGGTTGGGTCATACCTAGACACATGGGCTGAATCAATCTGGTCTAATAGATCAACCTGACTCAAGTTAGACCCCAATTAAACTCCTCTTAAAATAATTAAAGAATGACTCAAATCCATTAATTACAACTTTAAATTCATGATCTTAAATTTAAAACTAATTACATTATAGAAATTCACACGTACTTCTTAAAAACATAGATATATCTAATTAAATAAATTAAAACTATTATACTAATCTAAAAACAAAATTTTATTAATTAAATTAATATTAAAATTCACTTAAGCTTGAGAGATCAATATAAATCAAATAATCATTCTAACATCACAAATTAATTATTATTATTTACTAATCATGAAAATTTAAAATTAAAATATCATCATGCATTATAAAATTATAACAATCTCAAAATCAAGATTTTAAAACATAAATCAAAGCTAATTAAAAAGAAAGGATCCTACCTCTCTTCGCTATTCTTTCCTTGATATCATCTTCTCAAGAAGTCCTCTCCTCAATCCTCCCATTGTTAGGCTTAGTGGGGAATGAGGGAGGAGTAACCCCTTTATATAGGAGAAGATGATATCTCCTCGAAAGGTAAGTAATAATTTAATTTTTTTTTAATTTATGTTTCTTTTGCTTTCACACACAAAGAAAGTAATATAATATTCATCTCTTAATGGTCACACACAAAAATGGAATGTAAACTATTTACTT
>LVTN01000480.1:16237-32210 GCA_001649415.1 Musa itinerans | reverse complement strand
ATATAACATAAAATATATGACAAATTAATGAAACTCATTGAATAAATTTGGTTTTAGATTACCCATAACAAGAATATCAAATTTTATATCCGATAAATCACTAAAATTTTTAAGTTTTAAAATTGATTGATTGTTAACATAAAATATAAGTTGAGGACAACTCAACAATCAAAACAATTGAAATGATAAAATTTATCCAACTATTTAACATATATATATATATATACAAATTATTTATATATTATATGTGTCAAAGAAATAACATTATATTTAATTCTCATTAGATCTCATCATTGCATTAAACAAATAATATATGATAATTAATTTGATATTAAATCAAAGCTCTATTCAAATTAGTTACTCATATTTAAATATTAATGCATGATCAAATTTATTAAACTTCAAAGACACATATTTTATTAATGTCAACAATAACTTCTATAGACCATCCTATCACATGTAAAATCTAATCTTAATTTTAAAAATAATATATGGTAACAAAAAATTATAAAGGTAAATACTTTTTAATTTATATTTTTAAAAGCTTCTATAAATTGTTTGCACTTAAAATTATCAAAACTTTTGCATCTAAGAGAATATTTAAAATTTAGTATAATATTCAATTAGTAAAACTATATATTTTAACTATTAACATTCCTAACAATTTAAAACAAAACTAAAAAAATAATTAATTATTGATCCTAAAGAACCACACATTGAGTAACAAATATGTTTATTAATTTACCCTATTCATAATTATAGATAAAATAATATTCTAAAACAAAGGATAACAAAAATAATATGTCAAACTATAGTACAAATTATGTCAAACTTGTATAATCTACTTTAAATTTATAAAAAACTTATATGAATGAATTTTAGGTCACCTACATAAAAATGATATGGTCAAAATAATAAATTCTATAACACTTATACGATAAACTTAATTTATTTGCCTTTTATAAAATAAAATAAAAATCTAACTAACTTGCATCATATAACTAAATTATTATTTTTAAGTATTAGATATAAAGAATAACTAAGTCAATTGATATTATTTATTTATTAAATTAACAACCCTAATTCTCTTTAAGTAACATCTTTAAGCAATTATTTTTCATAAAAAAAATCATATTTGACTAAAAAATGATCATTATTTTCATGATGAAAAGTTTAATCCGTGTAGATACTGAATTCCTCACTAGGAAGGATGAGTTTGAAGGTGGACTAATAGGCATTGATGTATCATTATAGTGTTCACTAATTTCCATGTAGTTCTCGGTATTGATGTATAAATCAACTTATATATAAACTGCCTCTTCGATCGCATCCAATCACCAATTATAGCCAAAAAGTGTCTTGTAATTGTCTCAACACGTGACAATAAACTATCGCTGACAACTAATAGATTCATTCGGCTTAAATAAGAAATGCTTATATTGCCAATATATCAGTTAGCCAAAGAGTCATGAACTGAGCTGGATATGCGGTAATTGTCTCAACACGTGACAATAAACTATCACCGACAACAAATATATCAGTTAGCCAAAGAGTCATGAATTGAGCTGGATATGCTTATACCTCATTGTCTTTGATATAATAATTCCTATGGTCGTACCATTATGGCCGTGAAAAGAGAAATCCCATGTGACACTAATATTTTTCGTCACTTACTATCGTCAATGCCATGTGTTCCTAATTCCATTTAACATAGACATTGTCATAGGATTTGGCAACATGATGTGGTGCTCGACACATACACTTCTTTGGTTTTGCATGTATTACAGTATGAACCAACGAATGCCACGGAGATTGACCGTAAATAAATGTATATACTTTACTGTAATTAAATGAATGTTCCACTCAATTTTCTTATCTTGTAAGAAAATTATTACCTCAAAAGATAATGTAACTTAAGTTTCCATTTAAGCAGACAAATGTATTTTCCGGAATTACTTCACCAGCGCAGGATTTCTACCTCGGTGGACCCACGTTGGAAGCGGACCATTTTGTTGGACCCACGCCGTTCCCTTTGAACCTTTATGTTCTTAAACCTTTGAACAGCTCCGTCGGTTCGTCCCGTTCCCGGCCAACTCTGTCCTGATGCGACGCTACGGTCTTCTCTGCGCAGAGACAACAGAGGGTGAGAGTGAGCGAATAATTGAGCTGACAAGATCGTTGATACCGTAAGAAGCTGAATTTTCAGCTTTTGATGGATCCGGAGAAGGGCTCTTCAGAGGATACGCAAATGGCAGTTGTCTTGATGATCCCTGGGGAAGGAGCAGCTGTAGCTTTAGCTTCTTCTGGAGAAGCTATTAGAGACCCAAAGGTGGAACCTTCGGAAGAATTCTCCAGTGACGCAAACGTTGGTGAGCCCAAATCCCGCTCTCGAACTGGAAGCGTTTCCCCTGAGATCGCCGAGTCTTCTTCCCTCCCCGAGAAGCCCCGCCGACCTCCCCAAACCCAGTCCCTCGTTCGCCGGTCTTCCATCTCCAAGCCCAAGTCCAGATTTGTCGACCAATGCCTTCCTCCAGCTGCCATCTCGGTCGGTGACGGCTGCTCGTCGGCCTATGATCGGGTGCTGGGCTCGCCGCACCATGGCTCCCCGAATTCCAAGGCCTTTGGCCTGCTTACGACTCCTTCACATGCCGAGGACGAAGAGGAGGAAGAGGATGACTTTAAGAAACAACAGTTCTCAGATGGTGGGGCGGCGCGGAGGAAGTGGAAAATTAGGGTCTTGATTGAGTGGGCGATACTCATCCTCGCAATGGCCTGCCTGGCTACGAGCTTGACAATTAGCCGGTTGCAGGAATTCGTAATTTGGGGATTGGAGATCTGGAAATGGTGCTTGATGGTCATAGTAATCTGTTGCGGCCGATTGGTGACATATTGGCTCGTCACCATCGTCGTGTTCTTGATAGAAAGAAACTTCCTTTTGAGAAAGAAAGTATTGTACTTTGTCTATGGATTGAAGGACTGCGTTCGGATCTGCATTTGGTTTGGTCTAATTTTAGTTGCTTGGGGCGTGATATTCTGTCAAGGAATTCCAGGATCACCCAAGACCATGAAAGCTCTTAATTATGTGTCTCGTGCACTCTCTTCACTACTTATTGGGTCGGTGTTGTGGTTGGTGAAGATCCTTTTAGTGAAGACACTAGCTTCCAGCTTTCATATGAATACATTTTTTGATCGAATCCAAGAGTCCATCTTTCATCAATACGTGCTACAAATGCTTTCCGGTCCACCACTAATGGAGTTGGCTGAGAAGGTAGGGGATGCAAGAGTTAAGTCACACTTGAGTTTTAGGAGCACCAGAAAAGTGAAAGGCAAAGGCAAAGAAGGAGAGGGGATAGGGGTGATTGATGTGAGAAAGCTTCAAAGGAAGGGACACAATAAAGTGTCAGCTTGGACTATGAAGGGATTAATCAATGTGATCAGGGGTACAGGTCTTTCGACAATTTCCAATAGTATAGATAGTTTTGGTGAAGAGGAAAGTGAGCAGAAAGATAAGGAGATAACTAGTGAATGGGAAGCAAAGGCTGCAGCTTTCCAAATTTTTGAGAATGTTGCAAGGCCTGGTTACAAGTAAGGAAAAATTGAGGCATTGAAGTTCAAATTTTCTATTTTCTTTATCACTTCATCATGTGCTTTTTAATTGCAGGTATATTGATGAGGAAGATCTTCTAAGGTTTTTGAGTAAGGAGGAACTGACTTATGTGCTTCCATTGTTTGAGGGAGCTGTGGAGACTAGAAAGATAAAAAAATCAGCCTTAAGGAACTGGGTGGTAACTTCACAATCCTCATACCATTTAGAATATTTCTTATAGAGATCATTAATTGTTGTTCCCCTCTGTGCATTCTTCATAACGTTACTAGAATGTAAATGGCCTTTACAGGCAGTCATATCTTCACTTACAATTTCAAAAGCCTCCACTATTCAGAAATATTTGTTTCAGGCATCTCAGTTCATAGGTATTGGGTACACAGTGGAGTACCATCCACCACTAAAAGTTCTCCTACTGGCAGATTCTTCTTGTGTAACAATCCCTGTAAGTTTAGATAGGGATAATGTTATAGCAGCATTACTGGTGGAAGTTGCTTTTAGTAGGATAGGATTTTCTTTTCTTTTGTATTATAGATTTGTCGAACAACATAAAACAAACAAAATTTGCCCACATGTATATCAAAATTTCTTGGTTCATTAGTTGGACACCAAACTTTTCAAGTAAAAGTTTTTTCTATTACAGACAATATTTGAGAAAAAAGACAGAAATATAGTTTAGATGGATGATGTCTTTGGGGCCACTCCTCTGCCCTAGAGAAGAACAACACAAATGGAAAATGGGATGCATGTATAGGTCCAGCGAACCTTATGCACTCTTACTTTGCAAATTAAGTATTAGTTTACAATGCTATCTTTTGAGTATCACTGAAGTAAGCTTAATTTTGTGTAAATAGTTAATTCAGTGTCCATCTAGTTTGTTTTAATTTCACTTTAAGACACTATTAATCTTAAAGGATGCTGATTCTTTTGTTGATTTGTAGAATATCTTTACCACACTAATAATAAAACTTGATTACAAAACAGCAACTAACCCACATGCCTGAGATGTTCAACTTCAATGACTAAACTACTGACTTGCTGATATATCTGAGAACGTTAGAAATAATTTAAATAACAGTCATAATACAGAGTAATATGTCCTTTGATAATATTTTGGTTCTCTTCTCCTATCTAATGATTCAAATAACTGACATATATATGAATACCCAACACAAGATTGAACTTGTAAAACATCATTATAGTACGAAGATATAGTTTTTGCCAACAAACATATGATGATCGTGCACTTCCTCAACTGTACTATCTATGAGTGAGAATATGATGGCAATTGAAATTAAAATGAGCTAAAAGGACATTGTCATTTCACTAAATTCCAAAATGCACATAGGGGGGCTTCAGGAAGTCTACGGTTTTTGTATCAAAGCATAAATCTAGTTATGTTGTTGATGTATAAGAGAGCTAGAAATACCCATCTTAATTTACACAATGTTCTTAGGATAAATTGTTTTAACTATCGCTTGTTTTTGTTGTCTTCATCGTCATTGCTATTTTGTTCTTTATGATGAAATACACTGGGCATCTTTTATGTTAACCTCTAGTTTGTAATTATAGTGAATCTCCTTTGAAATGAAATTCATGATCGGTTTGATATCTTGGTACTCTACTCCATCTTTGTTTCACTTCCTTATTTTCCTTGAATACAAGAATGGATGCATCTTCATAATTCCTCTGATATTTCTCTGGAAAAAAAGAACTGAAGAATTATATCATGCAACCAAGAAATCCTGTACAGATGGTCTTGTTCTCTGAACACTATAAGTCTGGAGGGTGAAAAAACAATATTTTGATATTATTTCCAGGTGAAGGCATATCTTGAAAGGAAATCACTTGCCTATTCGTTAAATGACACCAGAACTGCAGTAAAACAATTGCATAAAATTGCAAATGTTATCGTCACCATTCTTATCATCATTGTCATACTTGTTTTGATGGGATTTGCAACAATGCAAGTTCTTGTATTCATATCATCTCAGTTCCTATTGGTGGCTTTTGTATTTGGAAATACCTGCAAGACAATCTTTGAGGCAATCATATTTGTATTTATTATGCACCCTTTTGACGTTGGTGATCGCTGTGTTGTTGATGGTGTTCAGGTAAGTTATTTGAATGCTAGTTCACTGATTTTTGCTCTAAATTTTGAATGCTAATTCTAAATTGTCATCCTTGCAGATGATTGTGGAAGAAATGAATATACTAACAACTGTGTTTTTGAGATATGACAATGGGAAGACATACTATCCAAATTATGTGTTACTGAGGAAACCAATTACAAACTTCTTCCGAAGCCCTGACATGAATGATTCCATTGAGTTCTCAATTGATGTGTCAACTTCATTGGAAACACTTGAAGCTATAAAATCTAAAATAAAAGTGTAAGTCTAATTAACATATTGCTGTAACTTTTATCTTGATTGGCATTTTTCCAGTAACTCCAAATATTATATAGTATGTGCTCATTTCAGAATTAAAATCTTGATCTGTTATTGTGATTCAATCTATTCCTAGAATTTATAAACTATTAATCTAAGTACTGAATAGAAGAATTGGTTGTTAATTTTAAAAACCAATGTAGTGGATAGTTCATTGTAGTTTTAAGATTCGATTTCTGGAAGTTGGTTATAATAATTTACATGCATATTATTTTTTTGTAGACTAGTTATGTGTCTTAGATTTTTGATATCCTATATTAAACTGTGAAGATTAACTTCCTCTTGTATTGACAATCCTAGATTTCTTTTTGGAATTATTGTCAGGTATATTGACAGCAGACCTAATCATTGGCATCCTAATCACAGCATTGTGGTAAAGGACATAGTGAATATTAATAAGATGGACATGACTCTTAATGTTTGCCATACTATGAACTATCAGAACATCGTGGAGAAGAACAATCGAAGGTCTGATCTTGTTCTGGAGCTAAAGAATATATTTGAAGAACTATCAGTTCAGTATCACCTGCTGCCTCAGGAAGTCCAGCTTAGGTATACTGGCTCAACTCCTTTACCTTTAGCTAATGGAAGCATTTAGTGTTATCTCTCTGATGTTATCAAAATTAACAAGCTACCTGAGCCTCCTGATATCGTTACGATGTTCCTGAGATGACACATACTCCGCTGGGATGTTGTTTGGGTGCCTTGCATCGGATTTATTATTGTGGATTTCACTATGTAGAGTATAGAGCTCTATGTAATTCCATTAGTTGTTGCTCTGGTTTATTCTTGTACAATGTGCAACAAGAATTATACAAGTTATGGAATTCCATTGTGTTAATTGGTTTCAGAAATGATCAAACTAGTACCGAGTCATCGATAAATTAATGAGGTTCAAAGCTTGAGATAGAGAAAATTGTTGAACTTAGTATAGATTGGATCCTTTCATTTATACTATTAGAGTCTGTCTTACTGATTTGCATCACTCATTTGGTTAGAGTTTCATATCTCAAATCTAATCTAACTTGTGCACATGAGATGAAATATTATAATTTGACATAGACTGAGTCTTTTCATAATGGTTTATGCTTTTTGGGGTAATTATAAAAAAAGTTTATTAAAATGTCATCTGACTGCAAGCATATGCATGTCATATGAGCTGTATTCTCTCTATCCATCTTTAATTTGCATTAGAGTCTCCAAGTGACAAGAAAGAGAACATGATGGGGGAAGGAATTATTAGCCCATGTGTTGCATATTATAACTGTTGAAATATTGATTAATTTGATCACTAGTGATCACTGTTGAAGAATAAAGATTGTATGTTATACCCGAGACTAATATTTGTTTGCTTGTACCAAAAAGATCTTGACTAATCAATATAAATTGGTGATATTAGATGTATTAAATAGAAGAAAATAGAGTCAAGTAGTTTTATGAAGATAACTTGAGAAACTTTAAAGATAATAAAGTTTGGAAAACGATGGATATAGCATCAATAAGGTGTGGACTTCGATTACCATTAAGATTAGTTGTATAACGACGAAATTATTAGAGAATTTATAAAATAGTATTAGCCTTAAAGAGAGAGTTGTAATGGTATTTGGAAGTTCAAAAAGCTTATACTATAACAGAGAGCACACTTCAAATAATTTCTACAAAAATCGCATGCTTTAAAGAATTGTAATGTTTGCAAAAATACGGAGAATTTTGTAATTATGATATCATGTTTGGCAAAATACAAGTCTTATGATAGCTTTTATGATAAATTAGATGCTAAGATTAGTAGTAGTAGTATAAAGGACATTTATCATCTATCTAAAATTAACAAAAGAAGATCGAAAATTTAAATAACAATACATGTACAAAGGATCAAAAGTAAAATATAATATTAATGATATTTATTTTTTTAAGAATAAGTGGTGAATGCAAGTTTCTATTTTAGTATCTTGCCATAATTGTGTATTAGACATATTTATGAAATATTATTGAAGGCTTAAAACCTCATTTGATATATTTTATTTAAAATATTTTATACTTAAAATATTAGAGTGACTGTGATATATCAACTTAGGATTGAGAATTTAAAATTATATTAATAAGGCATGAACTTTTATACTCAAATTATTAAAATAATTTAATAAATAATAATAACAAATATGATTATTAATTATGTCTGATGGCGTCACTAGTAGATTTGAAATAGCTGAGATCAAAGAATATTTTAATTGGCTAATTTATATAATGTCTGATGAATAAAAGAAAACCGACGTTGTCGTCACACGAAATTTGAACGTTGGCCCACCGTTTAATTTATCACGTGCAAAGCACATTTCAAAGTTTAGTGTAACATATATATATATATATATATACATATACATACATATATATATATACATATATACATACATATACATATACATATACATATACATATACATATATATATATATCGTAACATGTGGTGAGATGATAATAACACACCGTATCTTTTTAATCAGAGACGGGGAAGTGTTTTGTTGATAATGAATGCAGCAGCGACAAATCTGAGGCTATAACAGAGACAACCATCAACATGCTTACTTTAATTCAGTAACTAATGAGACACATCCAAAGCAAACCATTCATTAGTCAAACTTGTCAACCTCACTTTTCCCACAGTCTTTTCCTTCGTCTCAGTTGCTGTCAGCTTTCTTTCTAGTCCAAAACACCAATGATGTCTCACCTTCCTGATGACCATGGCCACGTGTCCTTTCTGGCAAACATCTTGTGGGCCCCATCTCAGGCGCCGCAGAAATTGGTGCACCCGACGGCAAGACTTGTTTTATTCCGCACAGGCTATCGCTGCTGCAATTACTGAACTGGTCCACTTGCTTGTAAAAGTGAAAGCTTTGTGCGTCTTTTAAATCTTGGAACCCTTGAAATGGCCGTTCCTCACGCCCCCTGTCCCCTCTCCCAACCGACTCCAGTCTCAGCGCAAACACACCCAGCGCGGTGCTATCAGACAGTAGAGAAAGTGGGGGAGTGATCAGAGTGTTTGAGCTGTAAAGACTGTTGATATCATCAGACGCAGCTGACATCTTGATATTGTTGAGCTCCGCCAGCATCGAAATCAGATGTTCTTGTAGAGATTTGCGAGCAAAGTTCCCACCTTTGATGGATCCACAGAAGGGCGTTTCAGAGAAGCAAGTGGAAGTGGTCTTAATGATCCCAGGGGAGGAAGCATCAGCTGCAGCTCCAGCTTCTTCTGGGAATGCCATTAGACACCTAAAGGTGGAACCTTTTGAAGATTTCTCCAAGGATGAAAGCGCTAATAAATTCAAATCTCCGGGTCGAACTGGACACCTTTCCCCTGAGATCACAAAGTCTTCGCCCAGTCCCAAGAAGCCACCCAGACCTCCCCAAGCCGAGACCCTTGTCCGCGGTCGCTCTATCTGCAAGCCCAAGTCTAGATTTGTTGAGCAGTCTGTTCCTCCGGCTCTCATCTCCGCAGATGACCGCTGCCCACCGATCAATGAACGGCTGCCAGGCTCGCCGAATTCCAAGGCCTTGGGCGCTCCTAAGACCCCGTCGCATGCCGGGGATGAAGAGGAGGAAGAGGAGGAGGAGGAGGCAATTTATAAGAAACAACAATTCGGAGACGGTGGGACGCCGCAAAGAAAGTGGAAAGTTAGGGTCTTGAACGAGTGGGCGATACTTATCCTCGCGATGGGATGCTTGGTTACGAGCTTGACAGTTCGCCGGTTGGATAGAGTTGTAATCTGGGGATTGGAGATCTGGAAATGGTGCCTGATGGTCATAGTAATCTGTTGCGGCCGATTGGTGACATATTGGCTGATCACCCTCCTCGTTTTCGTGGTAGAAAGGAACTTCCTCTTGAGAAAGAAAGTGCTGTACTTTGTGTATGGATTGAAGAACAGCGTTCGGGTCTGTATTTGGTTGGGTCTAGTTTTACTCACTTGGTCTTTGTTATTTAGCCATGGAGTTCAGCGATCACCCAAGACCACCAAAGCTCTGCAGTATGTGTCTCGCACGCTTGCTTCGCTACTGATTGGGTCAGTGTTGTGGCTGGTGAAGACTCTTTTGGTGAAGTTACTAGCTTCCAACTTCCACATGAACACATTTTTTGACAGAATCCAGGAGTCCATATTTCATCAGTACGTGCTGCAGACGCTGTCGGGGCCACCATTAATGGAGTTGGCTGAGAAGGTTGGGCATGTCAAGAGTACGTCACATTTAAGTTTAAGAAGCACTGGAAAAGGGAAAGGCAAAGGCAAAGGAGGGGAGGAGTTGGGGATGATTGATGTGGGAAGGCTTCAAAAAATGAAGCATGAGAAAGTGTCAGCTTGGACCATGAAGGGATTGATCAATGTGATCAGGAGTTCAGGGCTTTCAACTATCTCCAATACTATTGAGTGCTTTGATGAGGAAGCAAGTGAGCAAATGGACAAGGAGATAACTAGTGAATGGGAAGCAAAGGCTGCAGCTTATAGAATTTTTAAGAATGTTGCAAAGCCTGGTTACAAGTAAGGACATCTTTGAAGTGCTAGAATTGGACTTTTCAGTTCCCTTTATTACTTTCATATTTGCTTCTTGTTTGCAGGTACATTGATGAGGAAGATCTTCTGAGATTTTTAAGTAAAGAGGAAGTAACATATGTGCTCCCATTATTTGAAGGAGCTGTGGAGACGAGAAAGATTAAAAAGTCAGCCTTAAGGAACTGGGTGGTAATCTCCTGATACTTGTACCAATTGGAGTACTTCTTATAGAACTTAATCAGTTTTTGGCATTCAAATCGTAGATTCGATTGAAGTTGCTATGTTCTCTACACAATTCATATGGTTAATAAAATGGCCTTTAGGGGAGCTCTTACCTGCTTCTACAAGTAAAAACATCCTCTGTACCATTTAGCAATGCTCAAAACTATTTGTCTTTGGTGTCATAGTCTTTATGGGTCCCAAGGATGGATACGCAATGGTTGAGTAACATCCACCACCAAAGTTCTCATAGAGGATGCAATGTGACAAATTAAAACCATGATGATTTGAAATATTTATGAATGATGCATATGCTTTTTATTATGATAATGTATGATGTGTATCATGAATGCTTTAAATGATAAATGTTTGGTATCATGATCAAAATGAAGTAATACATACTTAAAAATGTTGATTAAAGTTCGGTATCATGAATACTTCATTATCATACATGAAAATAGTGATAAATATTTTGAAAATAAATGTTAATATCATGTTAGATGATTTTACATATTGTGCATGATAAGCTATAGTGATGATTGAAACAATATGAATGATGATTTGGAATCATGCATATAATAATGAGTTTATATGTTTTGAAAATGTGTATGTTTTAATTTGAAAATATAATGATGCACAAATGAGATTGATACTAACCTGTGTCATGATTTAAAAATTGATGTAAAGGATTTTTCCCTTCTTTTTGACAATGACAAAAGGGGAGATAGCTAGCTTGCACAATTCAAGAAGAAAGCAAAAATTATACTTCTCAAAAGAGAAGAAATTGCTATCTTGAATATCACTAATAATTACTAGCTTGAAATATCAAGAAAATGCAAATTGTGCTTTCTTGCAAATCTCAAGACGCACAAATACAAATATTTTCTTGGAAATCACGGAGAAATTATTGATTGTACAAATCAGTCGTTTCCCATAAAGGAGTGCAAGGATAACAAGAATAATTTTTAGTAGCATTTACTGGATTGCTTCTTGAATTTTCTTATGTTATCATGAATTATATCTTTTGCATTACATTTTTTAGGACAACTTAAACACCACCAAATTTCATATACATGTATATCAAAATTTCTCTAGTATTTGGGTGATACCTATGATAGTGGTAGTATCAGCGGTGGTGGTCACAAAGTGGAGATGTTGAAAGTGATGGTGGCAGCATATGGTGGTTAGAGTGGTGGTGGTAAGAGGTGCTACTTTGTTGTAAGTATGGTTGTCGTAAGGGGTTGTAATTATGCCCCATGGTAGTGGTTGTGATGATGATCAAATGGTTGTTATGGCAATGACGATGGTGGTATCGTGCTGGTGGTGATGTGTCAATGGTGAAGGGCGGTGGTGGTGGTGAGCTGGTGGTACAACCATGGAGGCAGAGACAACAGAATGGTATTGTAATGGTAGTAGCAATGATGATCGAGGCAAAATAATGACAAGGTAATGACAATAGTAGCGATAATGGTGATGATATGGGACTGCACAATTATTTTGTTGAGATATGGGACTGCCAGAAATATCCACCTTAATAAACATAAAATGTTCTTAAGGATATTAAATAGCACCATATACCTTGAAAAGTCCACATCTTTGTTGGACTTCGATTGTAGTGATACATTTTGTAGAACATGATTTATGATAGGTTCCAATGGCTTCATGAAAATCATCTCGCTACTCTCCATATTTTTATGAAGTACCAACGTACATAATGACAGCTTAATACTAAAAAGTTGCATGAAACTCTACTAAAAAAGATGATGAATTGTCCTCTAAGAAACAAGTTCAGTTCATTAGCTTATTTCTCTTAACCCTATATCTACTATGAGTGATGATCAATATTTTGTGATCTTGTTTCCAGGTGAAGGCATATCTTGATCGCAAATCACTTGCACATTCCTTAAATGACACAAAAACAGCTGTAAAGCAATTGCATAAACTCGCAAGTGTTATGGTCATTGTTGTGATCATTATTGTCATGCTCCTTTTGTTGGGATTTGCAACAACACAAGTTCTTGTACTTATCTCATCTCAACTATTATTAGTGGTTTTTATGTTTGGGAATACCTGCAAGACTGTCTTTGAAGCAATCATATTTGTGTTTGTAATGCACCCTTTTGACGTTGGTGATCGTTGTGTTGTTGATGGAATCCAGGTAAGTTATTTGCATACTTGCGCACTGGCTTTTGTTTAAAATATTGTAATCTAATTCTATATTCGCAAATGTGCAGATGATAGTGGAAGAAATGAATATACTGACAACAACGTTTCTGAGATACGACAATGAGAAGATATTCTATCCAAATGCGGTATTGTTGACCAAACCAATCAGTAACTTCTATCGAAGCCCTGACATGAGTGATTCCATCAAGTTCTCTGTTGATGTTTCAACTGCAATCGAAAGCATTGGAGCTTTAAAATCTAAAATAAAAGCGTAAGTCGAACTAACCTATATGTTGCATCCATCTTCATCTTGATTAGCACTCTTAACAATTCAGAATTTTATGAATTTCAATTTTTTCTTAGAAGATAATGCTCTTCTTAACTTTTTATTGTGATCCAATCTAGTCAGCAACTTAGAAAGGATTTTTAGAGAACAAACAACTTAACTGTAGTCGTTCCAGAGTTAAATATCTGTTTTGAGATTAGAATGTTCAGGAAATGGTTATGATATTTTACATGCATTCTAAGTTTTGTAGAATTTTTATGATCGTAGTGTTAATTACATTTCTGAAGGTACGTTTCTTCTCTTCTTACGACACTAGATGTTCTATTTTTTTTCAGGTACATTGACAACAAACCTAATTATTGGCATCCCAATCACAGCATAGTGGTAGAGAACATCGTGGATGTTAATAAGATGAACATGACCCTTAACGTTCGCCATACTATGAACTTTCAGAACATTGTGGAGAAGAACAACCGGAGGTCTGATCTTGTTCTGGAGCTGAAGAAAATATTTGAAGAACTATCGATTCGGTATCACTTGCTGCCCCAAGAAGTACACTTCAGTTATACTGGCTTCGACCCGTTACCTGTATCTATTGGACAAAGCATATGATGATATCCAAGAGTTCATGAACCTTTTGAAAAGCGAAGTTCTCGATGATTGCAAATGCTGTAATGCTGTGATTTTGTGTGAAGAGGTTCGGCTTGTTATTGTGTTGTAATGCTGTTTGTCATACGCTCTAAACAAGAGTGTTTTGTGTACTGTTGTGAGACAATAGGCAATGTCAGTATTGTGTGTTGCTCGAGTTTCTATTCACTCTGCACAATAATAAGTTTTTCTTTTTTTGTCAGAAAAAAAAACAATATATTAGTTAAAGGATTTCAGTACATCCACAGCCAAGAACCGGTATATTGGTTTAATGAGAGAAGCAATAGAGGCTTTTGGGATCATATCGCTAGATTTAGGTAAATTATTTCCTTTAATCAAGACAAATTGAATCCTATGTTTCATGTTTGGTAAATTATTTCGATGCTTATTTAGTCCTTCATTTAGCATGTTTCGAATCCTATGTCAAGCATGCTTTGAATCCTTTATATGGTGCTTTTGGAGTCCTTAATTCGAAGGGACACTTATCTCAATCACAAGAGGAGAGAGATTGACTTCCTCCCTATAAATCCCTCCTCATCTCATAGGTGAAGTTCATTCTTCCATTGGAGCCTCCATAGCCTCCTTACTAATCTTCTTTGCTTCATCCCAGTTCCTTGTTGGGCGAGTTGGTCCTCGAGTCTCTCATAGTCTCAGCGTCGGTTTAGCAACAGATTGGTCTTCTACCATTCTGCTCTTTTGTATCCTCAGGTCAGGATATTTATCTTTTCTCGTACAAGTTCCCCTTGATCTACTGGCCGCTAGACGGTTGAGGTCCATGCTTCATCTTTGGACAGCCCAAAGGCATAGGAAGTCCCGACCTCCCCCGACGTAATTTCTGTAAACCCAAAAGTTCTTTGGGACTTAGAGTCCATGAAAGCCTCCTATGACTATGATTTAGTGGTGAGTGCATCACTTTTGGATCACTTGCGAATTAAATATTCCATCTTGACCAAGTTCAACTTGCAAGTCCCCTAACCCAGTCAACATCTATTCAACCTCGCGCCATGGTTTTTTTGCTTATCCTGCGATGCCTTTAAGGTGGGACTTCGTTTTCCCTTCCACTCAGTGATAGTTTCTTGCCTATAATGGTGGAAGATATCACATTCTCAAATGGAGCCCAACTCGTTGTGCTATCTAATAATGTTCATTAGGGAATGTTGGTGTGTCGACATTGCTTTGACTCGTAAATGTTTTGCGACTTGTTTTTTATTATGTAAGAAAAAAAGTGGCTACAACTTGGTTGCTCGGGGGGCTTTAAAGTTAGTCAACACACCACATAGATAACACCCTCCCTTTCTTATCAGATGAGAAGGCGAGTTAAGTGCTTTAGCTAAGGGATATACTCTTTTCCTCTTAGTCCATCCAGAAGATGGATGAGGACTAGCTGATCAATGTGGGTTTTAACCCGACTCCTCGAGATATGACTCGAACCTCTCATTGCTTTACCTCATCTCTCTTTTTAATCCTATGCAGTCTTGTGATTGTGATGCTTTACATACATGAACCTGCATTCCTTAAAGAGGAAGGTGCCTGGCTCCTCTTCGGGTACAGTGGTGGTCTCTTTAGCTCTAGCCACTACCCACGAGCCATCGCTCGAGGTGTTAGACCTGACTTGATCCAGCCACCATGCTAACACCAACAAGCCGAGAAAGAAGTAGACGATTATCATAAGGAAGGTGTCTCGCTCTCGAAGGGGTGGGGAACTTAAGGAGCCAATTCACAATAAGGAGCCTCCTACCTCCACAACACCCACACCTTCGGGGGGTCATTGAAGTTCTCAATCCTCTTCGGAGATAGACCAAGGTCAATGTTCAACTTATGTAAGGGTAAGCTCCTACCATTTGCGGTTATACAAATAACTAACCTGCCAGACCTAGCCCTAGGAGTGCCGCTACAACCGAGATGGGAGGGTTTGCATGAAAAATAGAAGGTATGGGGCGATGGCGTAGCGTCGAAGTAGTACTATCGTAGATTCTTGTGTCTGAGGGTGGCGAAGCAAATCTACCATTTCCTTTTAAAAGTTTTGATCTGTTAGGATCGAGAGCACTAAGAGGGGGGGGGG
>LVTN01000479.1:172236-197143 GCA_001649415.1 Musa itinerans | reverse complement strand
AGAAGAAGAAGAAGAAGAAGAAGAAGAAGAAGAAGAAGAAGAAGAAGAAGAAGAAGAAGAAGAAGAAGAAGAAGAAGAAGAAGAAGAAGAAGAAGAAGAAGAAGAAGAAGAAGAAGAAGAAGAAGAAGAAGAAGAAGAAGAAGAAGAAGAAGAAGAAGAAGAAGAAGAAGAAGAAGAAGAAGAAGAAGAAGAAGAAGAAGAAGAAGAAGAAGAAGAAGAAGAAGAAGAAGAAGAAGAAGAAGAAGAAGAAGAAGAAGAAGAAGAAGAAGAAGAAGAAGAAGAAGAAGAAGAAGAAGAAGAAGAAGCATGGTGGCGATCAGTGCCCAGGACCACGCAGGCTTGGACCAGAGCGAGCTCTCGCCATTGTCAAAGCTGGAGATAGCGTGGAGTGGTGGCCATGATCAGGTACCCTTGAGCCTTCCGCCATGCACACACAGGAGAGGGCAACCATGCATGTCATCAGAAACAAGAACACAAGGGCCATGAGACGCCGTACCCCTCTCATCCTACCTACACTGCTATGTGGAGGGATTGATAGATACCTTATGAAGAGGTGATATCGAGGAAGATGCATCAGTGACTAGTTTTATAGAGGATTACGGTCTGAATCAAACGTGACTAGTTGACAAATTGGAGTTGGTGGTTTCTTGGCAGTTCGGATCTCTTTGTGCTCGTTTGACATTGTTACTGATCTCTTCGACTTACTCTCCTTTTTCTTCTTCTCTTGCATCATGG
This sequence comes from Musa itinerans, assembly GCA_001649415.1. Taxonomy (NCBI): domain Eukaryota; kingdom Viridiplantae; phylum Streptophyta; class Magnoliopsida; order Zingiberales; family Musaceae; genus Musa; species Musa itinerans. The sequence continues at coordinate 196,408 of LVTN01000479.1, read as the reverse complement.
AAACTATACTTCCTGTTTGCAGACCACAAACCTCCCACCATTGTTGACCTTCCATCTCCACACAAGACTTGTACTCATCACATTTATCTACCGGTTTCTGAATGCATTAGTCAACTGCTGCACCGGCACAGTTGTTTCTTTCTGCTACCAAACACTGTCAAAGACCATGAATTGTTCTACATGTCTTTTGCAAGTCAAGATAAGCCTGCAACTCTTTCTTCGTCATACGAACCTGAAAGCACAAGGCAGAGATTTCATAGTACATCATCTACATTCCAACCCTGCTGGGGACCAGCAAAAGTTGAAAGCTGTGGCTTCCTGAAAAGCTCATATGAACTGATTGACTTATGTGCAGGGGTTTGGCATGGAAGGAAGAGTGCTGACTTCCATGGCACGTATGAACTGAGAATGTCATTGTGATGCAAATATTAAATTATATCAAAAAGTTGAAATAAAAAATTGGGTAAATTTCATGAAAAAGCCCCTCCTTTTTAGACTTTTGCCCGAAGGTGCCCTTGGTTTTCAATTTTTCGTTTAGTGCCCTCTATTTCTTGTGATACCTGTAATGCCCCTTGCGATTGCTCGCCTTCATCACAAGATCCTACCATCTCTATACAGTCGCTTTCATCTTGCTATTTCTATAATGACTCTTACCGCTTCCATCTCGTTGTAGCTAACTTCTTCCTTTTCTTAATCTTCGACGTATACCACTTCAATCCCATCATCATTCGCACTCACATTACCTTCACCCACTGTGTGCTTAATAACAGGTCGAACTTCTCATCCAACTTTTCCCGTTCAACAACCTCCGCTTACAACACCTTGAAGCATAAGTGCATCATTGGGCCCGTGAGCATAGTCGATACCTCCATGCCTTATCGTGAGGCTCCATCATTACCTATGATCTCATATTCTCCTATATTCACAAGTAGCTGGATAAAGACAATCACGACAGAGTCGAAGTGATAAAATCTTAAGATACGATGAAGATGATCATATAGGATGGAAGTGGTGGGTGAGAACGACGAGTAACATTTAACATTAAAAAAAATAAAGACATAAAATAAAAAAATAAATATAAGATAGTATCCGAGAAAAGCTAAAAAAAGAAAATCGTAAAAAAAAATCAATCCATATTAAATGGAAGAACCCACTAAGAGAGGAATCAGACCATCATATTTTTCTTGTCTTCTTCTCCAACGCTTTGTCTTCATCGTGGATGCCATGAATTGCACCAACTACTGGCAGACAACACGGCACGCGTTCACGTGCATCCCATCAGCCCATTAACTCTCGGAAACCGAATATTAAGATTACACATTTGTCCCTATCTAAATCACGCCTCTGTACTTCAGGATACAGTCATATATTGTTGGTAATTGAGCAACTTATAAGCATTTTTCATTATAATATACATATTTTTTTAATGGCTGGCAGCTGTAGATTTGACTTCGCGAGAAATTGTTGTGCACAGTAACTTCTTTTTATCATTATAATAAAAAAAGGTATTTTAAGATTTGAAAGGGGTTGTTAAGTAATTATAACTATTTTGTTTCAATATTATATAATATATTATCGACTCTCGGAGTGTAATGGAGAGCGAGTTCGCACTTTGAGGCTTTTCTACAAGCAGCGGAGGAGCGGCGATGAAGAGGCGTTCGATCGACGGAACGGAGGAGAAGAAGAACAAGAGGCCGAGATCCGCCGAGGTGGCGGCTCCGGAGGAGGCGGTGTCCGCGGCGGAGCTCGGGGAGGACCTGCTGCTCGAGGTGCTGAAAAGGGCGGACGCGCGGACGCTGGGGAGGGCGGCGTGCGTGAACCGAGGGTGGCGGAGGCTGGCGGAGGACGAGCGCCTCTGGGAGGCGGTGTGCACCCGAGACTGGGTCAAGGTCCCGTGCGGCAAGCAGCAGCTCCGCGCGGTGGTGCTCGCCCTAGGCGGATTCCGCCGCCTCCACTCCCTCTACATCCTCCCGTTCCTCGCCCCCTCGGCCGCCCTTCCCTCGCCCATGACGGGGCGGCCTCACCCCCAGCAACGGTGGGGCAAGGACGAGGTGCAGCTCTCGCTCTCCCTCCTCTCCATCGGCTTCTTCGAGAAGATGATCCCTAACAACAACCGCGGCGGCCGCGGCGGCGCGTGACCTCCGGAAAATTAGCCCCCTTAAAGATCTAATTTTTATCTTCCTTAGCTGTTTTTGTGGCCGTAAAAATCCAAAATTTATCTTCCTCAGCTGTTGTTGTGCGACACACTTGATCCTTTTAAGCTTTCCTCTCTCTGCTCATTTTCCTTGGCACGATATCTGCAGTCGAAAGAGTTGCAGGAATTGGGAATTACAGAGGGGAGGAAGAGGACAAGAGAAAGGCTGAGGACCGTGGGTGGATGGTGGAATGCCACCTTTCTTTCTTCGTTCTTTCTATTGGAGTTGTGGACGACAGAGGGATGCGATGGGATTTGCCGCAGCAGTGTTGGAAGATAGTGGTCTGTTTTGGCTCCTTGGAAGTAGCTTTGTGTAACCATGCGTGTGTTGATTGGGACATTTGTCTTCGACTCCGCACTGAGTTTGGTTTTTCTTGGCTGTGAGAACTGTGAAGGAGATGGAAGAAGGTATCAACTCCAAGTAACGACTGAGGTAACGAGTCGAGGCCTCGAAAGCCAGTGGGCGTGGTTTTAGCCTTCGTTTCGTACATCGAATCGTAAGCCGAATCGCGACGCTGAGGCATCGACGCTGGCCTCGTTTGACCTCAAGCATACCCGAGGGTGCACGCAATCTGGTCTCGCGACCGGACCTGAGTCGGGTCAAATCAGCCTATTTGTCCGGTTCCGGTCAATCCATCGGACCGGAGTCGGGTCAAATCGAGCAGGCCGATGCCCGATCAAACTCTGACGATCCGATCTCCTCGCACGAATCACAACGCCCATCAATCATTCTTATACGACCAACATCCCCAATGTCATCTTCCTCTGCAACAAAGCGTTCCGCATCAGCCGACCCATATACATTTGTCAAAGCTTAAAGCTCATGTAGCGATCAACACCAAGATTACTACATTTTCTTCACCTTTTGGATTTAACTCTTGATTTCATGCTTCTAAGATTCAATTTTCGAGCAATAACCTCGAGGTTTCCTTGGTCGGAACTTTGCAAAGCACGTGTTTGGAATGGTGGACTTAACTCTTCCTGGTCAACCTAAAACCCAAAACCCCTCACTTGAAGGTATATAAACCAACACAGAAGGGACGACGATAATAACACCCTACTAACGACACATTAACCATGGCCACAAATTACAAGGTTTTTTACTTTGCCTTTATCATATTGGCGATCGATTTCGTGTTCTCCATAAAAGCAAGACCTCTGAAACTCTCAAAGAAAATGAGATGGCAACGGGGTCAACGGATCGATCAATAATGTACTGCTTGACGAATCAAGATGGGAGGTCGGAGTTGAGGAGGTACTTTATCCTCTTGGTACTCTAATATGCAGCTTCGTTTGTAAGATTATGTGGCCCTATTTAATTAAGTAAGATATATTATAGATATTATTGGATTCTGATTATGGTTATTGGCCAATAGAAAAGAAGTCCATGTTAAAGTAGGATTCGTTAGGAGATAACCTTGATGGGAGGAACTCTCTTAATAACTTATCCTAGACCCTCTGCTCTCGCCTATAAATAGACAGGACCTCTAGGGGCTATGAGTAGTACATTAGTGCATCTGAGTAATGCATCTGAGTAATGTATCTAAGGTTTTTCTCTCAATCTCCCTCTTCTCCCCTAATCCATAAATCTAGGTGGTCCTGTGAAAAGATAGGAAGAGAGGAGAAGGATCTAGTTCTCGTTGCAGATCCTCGCAGATTGATATTTCAGATCCGAAGATAGAGCGCTTGCAGATCAGATAAGGTTTATTCTTCTGAACAACGAGAAAGGTACGTATCGTAATATTGTTAGATCCAATATATTTGATTTCAATCTTGGCATAAAAGTTTTTCCGCATTATAGATAGCATGATTTCATATTTTATGCTAACATGTCCTTCACATGAAAATAAGGCTCGCAGCAGCAGCGATGAGGACGACGACAAAAGAGCCCATTTCACATCTGAGTTATTTCATGAAATAATGGTTTCTTCCACCATATTTACGTGATGTTAACCCCTGTATTAGAAACAGTTGTTCCATCCGGATTCCATAGGCAAGTCTTTTAGTCACCAAAAATTTCCTTTGTCATGAACGAAAGCTCATAACCATGACCACCTTAACGTGATATTAAAGCTCACTTAATAAATGAACAGTGGTTCTTGACCTTTCCTGGTATATCTGATCATCAAGGATCTATGATTTAGATCGAAAAGAGTTTTCCTTTGAATTCGTTAATGTGTTGGTGAAAGACCCTAATTTCTCCAATACTGTCTGTCAGAGGCTGTTTGGTCCTTACAAATTAAACTAGTGGGAGCAGAATGTTCCGATTCACTCAAAGCTGGAAATTTTGAACAATAATTTGAAAGAGTTGCTAAAAGAAAGAATGGTAGACGCAAGGAAAGGATTATGGATCTGAGATCTTAGTTAGCTGGTTTTCAGAGGCAAATCTATCATGCTCGAGGTTCCATTTTGCTTAAGAACGAGCAGATTAAAATAAGCAAACTGATGACAGAGGAGGAGTTCTTAGACAGCAATCTACAACTCAAATGCCTCAAAATTAGATCGACACACTTGGTTGCCGACTGGGGAGACAATGGTTTCAGCATAAGCCAGGATGGGAATGCAATCAGAATCAAAATTCAGCCTGTTAGATGGCATTACTCTTAAGACATGATATTATTTTCCGGCTTGTTATTCACGGAAATCTTCTCACTCATGATGAGATGGACATGTTTGGTGTACTGCACAGTGCCTTCACCGGCACGAATGCACAATCTGTGCAACATTTATATTTATTTTTTAAGTGATTGGTTATTACGAAGATATCGGAGTGAACAATAACACTAAAGAATATTCGAATATGTTAGTTTATAAGGGTTTAATTATTATTATTAATTTTAATTTAATAATTTTGAGTTAGTAATTCAATTTAATGAAGTTAATAGTCAGTTATTTTATCCTACTAGGTTGTACCAATTGGTATCATATTTGATCTAAGAGGTACCATTAAATTATGCACTGTTAGTATAATTCTAAACTATATTGGGGTTTGATGAGTACATTAAACCCTTAAGTGAGGGAGACTATAATATCTCGATTAATTTTATGTTGGAAATAGATTAAGATTAAGATTGACTTATAAGTGAGGGAGACTATAATATCTCAATTAATTTTACAATAAAAATATATTAAAATTAATATTAAATTATAAAGGTCTGATGGATATATTATTATTAATTTCAGTTTAAATATTTTGAATTAATAGTTGAGGCTCCATGAAGTTAACATATCAATTATCTTATATGATGGAGTGTGACAATCAAACCTTAAGATAAGCTCGATCCATTTCTAAGGATAAATGTGGTTCATAACAATAACTTAGTAGTTGAAGTTTCTAATATAACCAAACAACTTTTTTGATTTCATTTGGACATAGAAACATAGAATTAGAAGACAAAGAATGACAACAATGTTTTAGCAAATATCTTTAATCATAATGAACACTACTTATTGGAAACTAGAAAAATAATTTCTATGATTTTTCATCAAAATCAGCTATTCATGGATTTTAAGATGGCTTGAATAAACAGTGGACAAAATAAAAAGAATCAAGACAATATGTAGATAACAAGCATATCAATTCTTTTGGTTACCCGTTATTCTGTGAGTTAAAAATTTTCTTTGAAAATTTCTATAGAAAAGCCTCCCCATCTCTTTCACTACTTCTATTTTGTATAACAATACTTATCTTTGAATCATGGTTGCATGACATCTGGCTTGACGAACAAGATGAATTAAATCACTCTTTTGTTGTCTTCTTAAAAGCTTTTAATGCCAATAGTCTTTGGGCTCATTTGGAAACACAGAAAGGATTGCTTTTTTCGTAATCCTCAATGTCAAATCGGATCCATAAGGTGCAAAGCGATTGCTCTTACAAATGATGGTCTAGAATCCAAGACCCTCCTTAAGAGATCTTCCTGCCCATCCCACTCTCCCATTCCTCCTCATCCAACCCTTCCTTTTCGTCTTCACCAGCAACCCATCCTCGCAACACACGTACACCCTATTCTGCAATGGCTCGTTTGATTCCTTTTCTTCTCTTGTTGGTATTGGGTTTCTCGTTCTGAATCAATGGGATAGCAAAATTATTACAAACTATAACAATCACCACTTATCTAGTGCCCTAAAGGATGAATGTTATGCCATATTAGAGAGTCTCAAGGTTGCTCAACGGAACCAACTCACATGGCTTAAATCTACACAGACTCCAAAGCCTATGAATCCCTTAATCATTCCATGGCTCCTTTATTCGCTATGTAACGATGTAACATCCTATTCCTAATCTCACATGTATTCTACATATGTGACCTAAGGTAAGATGTCACTTTTAGTAGGAGTGTAGTGAAAAAATAGGTAATTTTAAAAGTAAAATAGGTAATCTTAAAATGATAGGTTTCCCCTGTACCCAGTGAATTTTGCACTTGGATACACATAACATATTCAATATATATATATATATATATATATATTCACAGGTTATGTCCATATCTACGTTGGCAGAGGCTCGTACGTGCTCATTTTCTTACTCAATCATTTAGGTGGGGTACTAGTACTCTTACTATAGGGTTTAATTATAAGCCTTTATAATTTTATTTAGGTGAGTATGCATCATGTTATGTATATAATATTTTAAAATCATAGGCATAAGACATTTAAGATAAATATCTCATTCTATGATTTCTTTAGCAAGCATAACCCTACAATTTAGCTTATGCATAATAAAGAGGTAAAATTTTACATCGAAATAAATTAAAAATGCTTAAATGGATATATATGAAACATATACATTTATGAACTTCTATATCACATATCATAGCATATACGTATACTTGCATATCGCACATAATCATAACATATACGTGCACGACATGTACTCCCACACCACATGCCATAATATATATATACACACTCACACCGTATATCATAATACATACATACACTCCCACACCACACATCATAGTATATACATGCATCATACTTCATAATATATTCGTGCACTCTTAAACCATACGTTATAGAAAATACATGCACTCCCACGCTGCATGTCATCATATATGTATATATACAATATATTTTCATTGTAATTCACATATGTTTGTGCTTACATAATATATACATTAACATTGAGCTCATGCTTTTTTAAAATACATTAACATATGTTTATGCTCATGACAATTATATAATTCAAAACATGCTTTCTAAAATATATTATGAATATGATAATTTGTGCGACCATTAGTTTATAGTGAATTAAACTTATATTAATTTGATTTAACTCAAAAATAAAGATGCTAGTGAAAGATCATGTTTTTTAATGATTGAATATGCAAGAGAGCAATATACCTATCAAATTGGGAGGATAGGGTTTTGAGATACCTCAAATAAGAACCATACCTCTTGAATTAGTGATTTATAATAATTCATAGCGAAACTTGATTATAAAAATTTGATAAAATTTCTTATAAAATAGACTATATTTAAATTTCATCACTAATGTTTTAATAATTTATTTTATAATTAAATGAACTAATTAGTATTAATTAGACCATCATACAATTATGTAAAAAAAAAATACTTCATTACTCTAGTTGATCAAACAATCTTGAATTATCATAAAATTTTATAGAAAACTAGAAGACATATAAAACTAAATACATATCAAAATTTAGTTTAAAATATAATTATTTAGAGGCTAAACGATCCTTCTAATTTAATTATCAACACCTTTCTATTATATTGAAACTGGGTTGGGACCATCTGAATTTATAAACATTATATCATGTTACACAGAAGTATTATTCACTCAATTCTAATTCCCACAAAACTTTAAGAGAACCTTTTATAATATATTAAAAGGATAGAATTTAATCATATCTCTAAATAAACTAATTAGTATCAATTAGACTGTCGTGTAATTTTGTAAAAAAAATTTTGTTTCACTATTTTAATCGACCAAATGATCTTGAATTATCATAAAATTTTATAGAAAACTATAAGACATTCGAAACTAAATATACACTAAAATTTAACTAAAAATAAAATCATTTGGAGGCTAAACGATCCTCTTAATTTAATTATCAATGCATATTCTATTCTACTTAAACTAGGTTAGGACTATCTGAACCTATAAATGTTATATCTTGGTGCACATGAGTATTATTTACTCATGTGCACCAAGATATAACATTTATAGGTTCAGATAGTCCTAACCTAGTTTAAGTAGAATAGAATATGCATTGATAATTAAATTAAGAGGATCGTTTAGCCTCCAAATGATTTTATTTTTAGTTAAATTTTAGTGTATATTTAGTTTCGAATGTCTTATAGTTTTCTATAAAATTTTATGATAATTCAAGATTGTTTGATCAACTAGAGTAATGAAGTATTTTTTTTTTACATAATTGTATGATGGTCTAATTAATACTAATTAGTTCATTTAATTATAAAATAAATTATTAAAACATTAGTGATGAAATTTAAATATAGTCTATTTTATAAGAAATTTTATCAAATTTTTATAATCAAGTTTCGCTATGAATTATTATAAATCACTAATTCAAGAGGTATGGTTCTTATTTGAGGTATCTCATAACCCTATCCTCCCAATTTGATAGGTATATTGCTCTCTTGCATATTCAATCATTAAAAAACATGATCTTTCACTAGCATCTTTATTTTTGAGTTAAATCAAATTAATATAAGTTTAATTCACTATAAACTAATGGTCGCACAAATTATCATATTCATAATATATTTTAGAAAGCATGTTTTGAATTATATAATTGTCATGAGCATAAACATATGTTAATGTATTTTAAAAAAGCATGAGCTCAATGTTAATGTATATATTATGTAAGCACAAACATATGTGAATTACAATGAAAATATATTGTATATATACATATATGATGACATGCAGCGTGGGAGTGCATGTATTTTCTATAACGTATGGTTTAAGAGTGCACGAATATATTATGAAGTATGATGCATGTATATACTATGATGTGTGGTGTGGGAGTGTATGTATGTATTATGATATACGGTGTGAGTGTGTATATATATATTATGGCATGTGGTGTGGGAGTACATGTCGTGCACGTATATGTTATGATTATGTGCGATATGCAAGTATACGTATATGCTATGATATGTGATATAGAAGTTCATAAATGTATATGTTTCATATATATCCATTTAAGCATTTTTAATTTATTTCGATGTAAAATTTTACCTCTTTATTATGCATAAGCTAAATTGTAGGGTTATGCTTGCTAAAGAAATCATAGAATGAGATATTTATCTTAAATGTCTTATGCCTATGATTTTAAAATATTATATACATAACATGATGCATACTCACCTAAATAAAATTATAAAGGCTTATAATTAAACCCTATAGTAAGAGTACTAGTACCCCACCTAAATGATTGAGTAAGAAAATGAGCACGTACGAGCCTCTGCCAACGTAGATATGGACATAACCTGTGAATATATATATATATATATATATATATTGAATATGTTATGTGTATCCAAGTGCAAAATTCACTGGGTACAGGGGAAACCTATCATTTTAAGATTACCTATTTTACTTTTAAAATTACCTATTTTTTCACTACACTCCTACTAAAAGTGACATCTTACCTTAGGTCACATATGTAGAATACATGTGAGATTAGGAATAGGATGTTACATCGTTACATAGCGAATAAAGGAGCCATGGAATGATTAAGGGATTCATAGGCTTTGGAGTCTGTGTAGATTTAAGCCATGTGAGTTGGTTCCGTTGCTACTTATTGGAAACTAGAAAAATAATTTCTATGATTTTTCATCAAAATCAGCTATTCATGGATTTTAAGATGGCTTGAATAAACAGTGGACAAAATAAAAAGAATCAAGACAATATGTAGATAACAAGCATATCAATTCTTTTGGTTACCCGTTATTCTGTGAGTTAAAAATTTTCTTTGAAAATTTCTATAGAAAAGCCTCCCCATCTCTTTCACTACTTCTATTTTGTATAACAATACTTATCTTTGAATCATGGTTGCATGACATCTGGCTTGACGAACAAGATGAATTAAATCACTCTTTTGTTGTCTTCTTAAAAGCTTTTAATGCCAATAGTCTTTGGGCTCATTTGGAAACACAGAAAGGATTGCTTTTTTCGTAATCCTCAATGTCAAATCGGATCCATAAGGTGCAAAGCGATTGCTCTTACAAATGATGGTCTAGAATCCAAGACCCTCCTTAAGAGATCTTCCTGCCCATCCCACTCTCCCATTCCTCCTCATCCAACCCTTCCTTTTCGTCTTCACCAGCAACCCATCCTCGCAACACACGTACACCCTATTCTGCAATGGCTCGTTTGATTCCTTTTCTTCTCTTGTTGGTATTGGGTTTCTCGTTCTGAATCAATGGGATAGCAAAATTATTACAAACTATAACAATCACCACTTATCTAGTGCCCTAAAGGATGAATGTTATGCCATATTAGAGAGTCTCAAGGTTGCTCAACGGAACCAACTCACATGGCTTAAATCTACACAGACTCCAAAGCCTATGAATCCCTTAATCATTCCATGGCTCCTTTATTCGCTATGTAACGATGTAACATCCTATTCCTAATCTCACATGTATTCTACATATGTGACCTAAGGTAAGATGTCACTTTTAGTAGGAGTGTAGTGAAAAAATAGGTAATTTTAAAAGTAAAATAGGTAATCTTAAAATGATAGGTTTCCCCTGTACCCAGTGAATTTTGCACTTGGATACACATAACATATTCAATATATATATATATATATATATATTCACAGGTTATGTCCATATCTACGTTGGCAGAGGCTCGTACGTGCTCATTTTCTTACTCAATCATTTAGGTGGGGTACTAGTACTCTTACTATAGGGTTTAATTATAAGCCTTTATAATTTTATTTAGGTGAGTATGCATCATGTTATGTATATAATATTTTAAAATCATAGGCATAAGACATTTAAGATAAATATCTCATTCTATGATTTCTTTAGCAAGCATAACCCTACAATTTAGCTTATGCATAATAAAGAGGTAAAATTTTACATCGAAATAAATTAAAAATGCTTAAATGGATATATATGAAACATATACATTTATGAACTTCTATATCACATATCATAGCATATACGTATACTTGCATATCGCACATAATCATAACATATACGTGCACGACATGTACTCCCACACCACATGCCATAATATATATATACACACTCACACCGTATATCATAATACATACATACACTCCCACACCACACATCATAGTATATACATGCATCATACTTCATAATATATTCGTGCACTCTTAAACCATACGTTATAGAAAATACATGCACTCCCACGCTGCATGTCATCATATATGTATATATACAATATATTTTCATTGTAATTCACATATGTTTGTGCTTACATAATATATACATTAACATTGAGCTCATGCTTTTTTAAAATACATTAACATATGTTTATGCTCATGACAATTATATAATTCAAAACATGCTTTCTAAAATATATTATGAATATGATAATTTGTGCGACCATTAGTTTATAGTGAATTAAACTTATATTAATTTGATTTAACTCAAAAATAAAGATGCTAGTGAAAGATCATGTTTTTTAATGATTGAATATGCAAGAGAGCAATATACCTATCAAATTGGGAGGATAGGGTTATGAGATACCTCAAATAAGAACCATACCTCTTGAATTAGTGATTTATAATAATTCATAGCGAAACTTGATTATAAAAATTTGATAAAATTTCTTATAAAATAGACTATATTTAAATTTCATCACTAATGTTTTAATAATTTATTTTATAATTAAATGAACTAATTAGTATTAATTAGACCATCATACAATTATGTAAAAAAAAAATACTTCATTACTCTAGTTGATCAAACAATCTTGAATTATCATAAAATTTTATAGAAAACTAGAAGACATATAAAACTAAATACATATCAAAATTTAGTTTAAAATATAATTATTTAGAGGCTAAACGATCCTTCTAATTTAATTATCAACACCTTTCTATTATATTGAAACTGGGTTGGGACCATCTGAATTTATAAACATTATATCATGTTACACAGAAGTATTATTCACTCAATTCTAATTCCCACAAAACTTTAAGAGAACCTTTTATAATATATTAAAAGGATAGAATTTAATCATATCTCTAAATAAACTAATTAGTATCAATTAGACTGTCGTGTAATTTTGTAAAAAAAATTTTGTTTCACTATTTTAATCGACCAAATGATCTTGAATTATCATAAAATTTTATAGAAAACTATAAGACATTCGAAACTAAATATACACTAAAATTTAACTAAAAATAAAATCATTTGGAGGCTAAACGATCCTCTTAATTTAATTATCAATGCATATTCTATTCTACTTAAACTAGGTTAGGACTATCTGAACCTATAAATGTTATATCTTGGTGCACATGAGTATTATTTACTCAATTCTAATTCCTGCAAAACCCTAAGGGAACATTTTAGAACATGTCAAAAGGACATGACTTAATCATATCTCTAAGAGGGTCAATTCAGCTCGAATAGAATCACTTTTTAAAAAATAAGGGATACTAAATATCTTATATTGGGACACTCATAACTCTATACATCAATCTCAGATTAAATTTATACTAGAGGTTTTAAAATCATAATAGATTTATACTGTAGGAAAATCTAGAGGCGACATCACATGCACAACGGAAGAATAAAAAATAAAAACCCCAAACTTCCCGAAAAAGTGTTCGTCGTCGTGTGAAGATTGGTGTGCAAAAACCTGCGAAACTTAAATCCACGTGTGAGATAGTTATATTTTACTTAGGGATATCGTATATCCTTGAATCTCTGCAGATTTATAAGAGAGGATGAAGGAGGTCAAGCGCCCTTCTCTTTAGCGGTGATCTACATAGTAGGGCTGCGACGACGCTACTTAAATCGCTACCTAAATCTCCATACCTACAATCAAAGGAGGAGAAGGGGAGAGGAGAATATGAGGTGACAACCAAGAAGCCTCTAGCCTATAGGCTTTTGGTTCTCTCCTATTTATAGAGGTCCCTTGTCAACTTAACCCTAATGGATCATGCTCTATTGGGTATTGAATTTTCATTTAACTACCCAAGCCTCTTAGATTAGTGGATCTCTATCCAATGATTTCTCATTGACTCTTATTGGATCTCACCTATTGGATCTAATAATTTAGGAGTTTATTGGATATCTAATAAGATAGGGGCTCTTGCGGATATCTTATATCCAAACCTCTACTCGTTCCAATGCTTACCATATGTGTATGACCCTCTAGGCTCAATATTGAGCTTGCCGTGAGTCATACCTATTAGAACTCCTTCTGGCTAAATGAATTATTATCTTTATAATAATTCACTCGACTCATCGATTGCGGAGATATAGGGAATCCAATCCTTTGGACCTATCTGTCCTTAGTTACCATGTACCCATAGTCCCTCATGCTAGTCATAGGTGCCCTGCAAGCCAATCACGTGAGTGATGACATGTGTGACATGATAAACATTCTTTTTTCTTATTATATTATTTAATATTTTATCACTTTATATTGCTTGTTGTATATATGCATAAATATATTATGATGTCTATGGATTTGTGTAATGGGAATCGGATCGTGATGAGATCACGATAATGGGATCGATTCACCTTTAAATATATATCATAAATAATTCTAGTAATAAGTTACTCGAGAGAGACATCGAGATAACCAGATAGATTGGTGTGCTGTATACCTGTCCATATGATGGAGGCAGTTAGTCTCATAGCTGCTCATGTGGGGACACTAGGGCTACAATGCAGGTGCTCATTGAAGAATGAGTTTATTGATTGATCCATTCACAAAATATTAGATGATTAATGATACCTCATTGTTAGATAGCGATTTTGTTGTCCTAGTGGTGTAACTGGTCCATAGACTTGAGGCACCAAGGATATCCTATATGAGTACTCTACTCTTTGATACCAAAATTATAGGTTTGAAAGTTCCAGATCTAGCACAACCGGACATCGGGAGTAGCAGTCAATCTTACGAGGGCTATTGAGTGTTGATAGAGGATCATTCACTCTTGGTGTTATGAGAGGAATATCCCATGTGTTTTTGCTTAAACAAATCCCTGGCCAGAGTCATTTGGATTGAGAGAGAAAGAGTTCTTCGGAAGAATCCGATTAGAGTGAGATTTGAGTAAAAACCGTATGAGTTTGATAACACTATACCCGGTATACAATCTCTGGGATATTATATAGATGAGGGACTATAGGTATACGGTAATTGAGGATAGATAGGTCAAAATAATTGGATTCTCCTATATTATCTAGGGACTGTGGCATAGTTGCCTAGTACATCTGCAATCGATGAATCGAGTAAATTATTATAAAGATAATAATTCACTGAGCTAGAAGGAGTTCTGACAAGTATGACTCGTGGCCAGCTTGATATTGAGCCTAGAAGGTCACACACATATGATAGGCAATATGATGAGTAAAGTTTTAGATATGAGATATCTGTAGGAGCCCCTATCTTGTTGGATATCCAATAAGCCCCTAAATTATTGGATCTTATGGATGAGATCCAATAAGAGCCACTAAGAGATTATTGAATAGAGATCCACTAATCTAAGAGGCTTGGGTAGTTAGATGAATATCCAATACCCAATAGGGCAAGATCTATTAGGGTTAAGTTGACAAGGGACCTCTATAAATAGGAGAGAACAAAAGGCCCATAGGTCAAAGGCTTCTTGGTTACCACCTCCTATTCTCCTCTCCCGTTCTCCTCCTCTGATAGCAGGTGTGGAGATTTAGGCAGCAATTTGAGGAGCGTTGTCGCAGCCCTATTGTGTAGATCACCGCCAAAGAGGAGAGTACTTGACTTCCTTCATCCTCTCCTATAGATCTGTAGGGATTCAGGGATATACGACATCCCTAAGTAAAACATAATTATTTCACACGAGGATTTAAGTTTCGTGGGTTTTTACGCACCATTCTTCGCACGACGATGAACACATCATTGAGAAATTTGAAGTTTTTTATTTTATATTTTTTCGCTGTGCATGTGATATCACCCCTAGATTTCCCTATAGTGGTATTGGACCCAGGTTGTCCGTGTGAAAGATTGGTTTTGAACTATGCGTGTTGTGTTTTAGAAAGACTTTTGACGTCAAAATTGTTGACGCAAAAGGCAAGAAAGGGTAGCAATTATTGCTGCCCTTGCTGCCCTTGCTGCGCTCGCAAAATGGCTAAAGGCTGCTTGCAGCCTTGGCCATCTATGGCAGCCGACGATGCCTATGGGTGGCTTGCCCACAAGGGCGGGCGATACCCGCAACGGCCCCTACGGGTGCTACGCTTGTGGGGGTAGTGTCACTTACGAGCTGAACCGCCCAGGGGCATAACCGCTTGCAAGGGCGACGGTGCCCATAGGGACGCCTGCACGCGGCCAGAGGTGGCGCCCTCGCCCCCCCAATAGTGGTCGTCGCCGATAGAATGGCGGCGGCTATAACACAACAAAGGGGAGGGTTAGGTTGTTTTAGGCAAAATGATAGTTTTACCTCTCAGAATTTTAGAAATTCCTAGTTTTGTCCTTATATCAAAATTACCTAAATACCCCTCATAATTCTAAATATTCCCCACATGTCCTAATTTTTTTAAAAAATTAATTAATTAAAATATTTAATTAATGATTATTATTTATCTAGTAGTCCTATATAAAGATATGTACATGTGATGTATGATGTGGACGGATGATCATGAATTGTGTGATGTGTATGTGATTATTATTATTATTATTGAGGCTTGCGAGCCTCTAATTTATTTATCATTTATTATCGGGCCTACATGCCTATGATTATGTTATAATTACATGAGGAGGCACAATGGGAGCGTGGAAGCGATAGCGGGACCCACAAGATTGAGACGGACGATCACGACTTATAGAGATGCGTCGAGATGCCGACAGAACCAACGAGGATGAGATGGATGATCACAGAGCATAGAGATGTACCGCTGCATACATAGATCTTGATGTGAGTGATTAGGCCCATTGGCTCAGGCTTGATCATATTAGGCTGTAGTCCATGATCATTTGGGGTGATTGCTCATATGATGTATGATTGCTTGTATACCTACTAGATATGTATATATATTTGTATACGATGTAGATATATATTAAATATGTATGTGTGTGATACGTCATATTAGGAGATCAAATTAAAATCTCCTCTCTCGATAATATTAAGTCGGTAAACGTGAGGCAATTAGATTGACCCACATGGCCTTCCATGGTCATAGGTAGGGACCAATTCCCGACGTAGGTTGAGTTGGTCGAGTCTCTCGAGGCTCACCTATACTGTGATTCGCTATCTTGCCTACGACATAGAGATGCCACCGGTGACCTAAGGACATGGTATGCTTGGTTGAGTCCCTCAATGGTATATTATCGAATCAAACTCATCTTGTAACGATGGTATTGACTTAACAGAACATCATGGTTGGTGGAGTCCCTCGAGACCATGGTGGTTCGGAGGCCGAACAAGATGGGAATCATAAGGAGTTATGATCGACAAGAGTTGCCTACCTTTACGGGCTTAGTGTGATTGGTCGAGTCACTTGAGATTACATTAAAACTTATATTTCATATGCTGAGGGTGTCATGTGAATCGTTAGAAAAATAGTGGGAGTAGAATAAGATAAAAATCCATATCTTGATTGTTTATTTTTATGCAAAATTTACATGTTATTTATTTCTGCTGCATCTTTATTTTCAGAAAATGTCACTTTCAAATCCCTTACATGGCATACTTGATGTCAACTACCTCACTAGTCTGAATTATACAGATTGGCTTCGTAAACTGAGAATTGTTCTCACAGCGGAGAAAATCATGTACGTCCTTGATATAGTGATGTCCATGCCTGAGAAAGGGGCAAGCCAGGATGGGATTGTTGAATCTCAGATTTTAATGATGAAATCAATTGATGTGTTTGTGATCTAATGAGCGTTTTGAGTAACACAGGGCTAACTTCAATCAGAAAAGGCAAATTGATTAAAGTAGGAGGAATCAAATATTGAGCCGGAGTAAATATGTTAGAATATTGGATGTTGGGTCGGAGTAAACATGTCAGAAGATTGGACGTCGGGCCGGAGGATTAGTCGACGTATTAATAGAAGGCTTTGGGCCGTGAATTCGAGCATCATACCAAGAAGATCGGACATTGCGCCAAGAAGATTGGATATTGCGAGAAGACAACATGCCGATTAGGCAATACACTGTAGGAGAGGATGATGCGCCGAAGGATCGGACGAAGCGCTAGATGAACCAATGACATGTCGAACAATAAGGATTCACTTGTAATATATTATGTCTAGATTGAGTTAGTTTATAGTCTAATTAAGTCGGTTTATAATGTAATTAAGCCAACTCAATTAGGGGCCAACTAGGCCCAAAATGGGGTTGTTTTAGGCCAAGAGAAAGGCCCATTTAGTGACCCAAAAGTTGGGTCAGGTGGTGGCTCAATCTACGAGGCACAATCTTCGAGCTTGTGTTAAGTAGTGGTACCATCCAGACACAGTCTCCTAAGCAATGGTACTACCAGACTGAGCAGTGGTACCGCCTAACACAAGCGGTGGTACCGCCAGGACCCGGGAAACCCGGGATGAGACCTTTTTTGGCTCCAATTTGTAAGCCATTTGGGGTCTATAAATATCCCAGCTATTTCTGCATGGAGTAGCAAGAATTGAGTATGAAATTTAGTTGAAAAATGAGAAAAGAAAAATTAAAAACTCTCATAGGATTTAGAGTCCCTTCTTCCTAGTATTTAGAAGTTCTTCTAAAGGGAGAAGTGAGATCTAAGAAAGAGAGGTTGTAAGGGTTGTCTCCTAAACTCATAAAAAGGAAAAAGAGTGTAAAAGGGTAGTTGATCTTTGCCCATTGAAGAAAGATCGTTAGTGAATGTCGGTGGCCTCAACGGAAGAGGAATCGGCAGAGTGGATGTAGGTCACGACGACCGAACTACTATAAAAATCTGGTTTGCATTTCTATTTGTGCAATTTAACTTAATGCAAACTTCCTTACATTTTTTACTTTCTCATTACACTCTTATGAACTCTTTCAAGTTTAATATCTTTTTGAAATAGATTTAATCGTAACGAAGATTTTTGAATCGACGACATTTTTATCCATTACACTAATTCACCCCCCTCCTCTTAGTGCCGACTCGTTCTTAATAGTTGGTATCAGAGCCACGTTTTTATCTTTTGGTTTAATACCCAAGAGAAATGATTCTTTTTAGTTTTTAAGAGGGCCTTTCTATTGTTCATCCTCCCATGTTCAATGGGAAGGAGTACACTTATTGGAAAACTCGAATGAGAGTTTTCTTGCTTTCTATATATTTGAATTTGTGAAATATTATCGAAAGCGGTTTTCAAAAGTCTTCTACTCCAATAAACAAATGGGATGATTTGGAGAAGAAAACTTTTTCTTTAAATACAGAGCTATGAATGCTCTATTTTGCGCTTTAGATAAAACTGAATTCAATCGAGTTTCTATTTGCGAAATGACTTTTGACATTTGGCATATACTTGAAATCACATACGAAGGCACTAGTAAAGTTAAAGATTTGAAAGTCAATCTTTTAATGCATGATTTTGAACTATTTCGAATAAAGCCAAGTGAAACTATTATTGATATGTACACTCGTTTTACGAATGTCGTCAATAGTTTTTCGAATTGACAATTGTTTTTCGAATTTTAAACTTGTTAACAAAATATTAAGATCCCTTCCAAAAAGTTGGGATCTTAAAATCACGGCAATATAAGAATCAAAAGACTTAAACCATTTTCCAATTGAATAACTGATTGGGTTGTTGATGACCTATGAAATGAGTTATATGGCTCATGAAGAGCTTGAGAACAACCTTCCAAAGAACAAGAAGATTTGACACTTAGAACAAATGAAGACCACTCGAGCGAAAGCTCATGTGATGATGACTTTGAACTCTTGACTACAAAGCTTAAAAAGTTCTTAAAACAAGAATCAAAAAGTAAAAACAAACTTAAAAAGAACATAACTACTTTCTATAAACACAAGAAGCCGGGTCACTTGAAAGATGAGTATATAAAACTGAAGAGGAAGTTGCCAAAGGACGAATCAAGTGCATCTGAAGACGAGGAGCAAACCAACAAAGGCGAGGTGGGAAACTACACCTTAACGGCTTTCGAGATGAGGTAACCAAAATCCCTTTATTTTATTTCAAAATTACATAATGTATTTCATGAGTTATTTAAAAATAAATAAATAAATAAATGTAAAAAATATCATGCTTCTTTTCATTTAAAAAAAAAATTACAGCATGACAATTGCATGACGAGTTAGATTCACTTAATTGAAAATGATCGATTTGTAAATTTAAGTTATGATGATTTGAATTTATAAATCAGTTTACTTTATGTCAAAAATAATTTTCAAAATTTTTTTGATTAAGAATGTTTTATAATTAATGAAATCATGTTTGATGATTAAATTATGCATGATGATCATTGAGATGTATAACTTATTGATCTTGTCATAATAAAAGTTACATTTTCAGTTTTAAACGATGATACATATTTTTGTTTGGCATAAAAGACAAAGGTATGCTTGTATGAAATCAAATCACTTAAATTGAAACAAAAAGGGGAGAATGCATGTTTCTTGAAAAAAAAAATCTCTATCTTCTCGAGTTTTCGTCTTAGAGATTCTTAGTGATGAATCTATTTATATTTTGAATCTCTTGAAAGTAATTTTGATGATGATTTGAATTTGAATGAGTTTTATCCAAATCATGATCTTAATTTCTTATAATTACTTGATTTTTTTAAAAATCAAGATCTCTTCTTTGTACTCCTACGATTCTTCTTAGTATTTTCTTAAGAGGAGATTTTTTATATAAATCATGAAAATTCTTATGCATGAATCAAGATCATTTATTTGTTCTCCTATAATTGTTTTGTGATTTACTAAAGAGAATATCTTTTTCAGAATTCATGACTTAAGATTTTTCATAACATTTGATCTCCTAAGATTTCTTTTTAATTATTTAAGAGGATATTTATCAAAATGAATCATGGTTTCTCTTGATCATGGTTTCTCTTGATTTCTCGAAATTATAACTTGAGAATTTTTGTTATAAATCAAGATTATTTACTATGATTCATTCTTTTCACTATTTGACTTATCCAAATCAACCATGATATGTCACTTGACCTTTTAAAGTTTATGACTCGAGTTTTATTATGTAAAATTCCTTAAAGTATATCTCATCATCAAATTTTTCTTGATATCTTCCATGTGATGACTTCGACATTTACACCTTTTTAGTATAAATGATGAATGTTTGGTATCATAATCAAAATGTTGATTTAATGCATGAAGTGATAAATGCTTAAAATTTTTAATGTCTTAATATCATGTATGATATGCCTACAGTGACGATTGATTTATTTTTGGTATTATGCATTCCCAAGTAATATTAATTTGAAATATTTATGATTTGGAATAATGCATGTAATGCTATGATTTTTTGATGAAATGATGTGAAAGTCAACAATTATCATTTTCTGAAATGATATCTTATGCCATTAAGAATGATACTTTATCTTTGTCATGATTTAGAAATTGATGTAAAGGAAAAATAATTACAAAATTGTATTCTTCCCTTCTTTTTGACAACGATAAAGGGGGAGAAAAGTTGCTAGTTTGCACATTGCAAAACGATGCAAAATTTTTTGCCAACATCCATATGTGAAAAATTTGCTAGCTTGCATGTTCTAATATGATGAACACTTGCTAAATTTGCTAGTTTACAAATTGCAAAGAGAAGAACTTGCTATCTTAAACATCACCAAAACTTGCTAGCTTGCTCATCTTAAAAGAGAAGCAAGAAGTGCTACCTTGTAAATCTCAAGAGAAGCAAAAGTGCTATCTTGCCTATCTCAAGAAGCAAAATTTGCAAACTTTCACAACTTCAAATTGTTGCTATCTTGTATGTTGTAAAACTTATATCTTTAAAACTTGATAGTTGCACTTCTCCTTTTATTTGATGATAAAGGGGGAGAAGATATGATGATATGAGAATCATACATGGTAGGATACAATATACTTTGATATTTTGATACCATGATGATTTGAAATATTTATGATGATGCATGCATAACTTATGATAATGATGAATGCAATGCAATGATATGCATATAATGTGTTACAAATATTAATGATTAAATTTACTTTGATTTAAATTCAATTTGAATTCAAGGTTCTATCAATATGGCATAATGATAGGAGGAGTTAAGGTTAACTCCATCATCAATTGGTTGTCATCATCGAAAAGGGAGAGATTATTGAATCTCGGATTTTGATGATGAAATCAATTGATGTGTTTATGATCTAATAAGCGTTTTGAGTAATGCAGGGCTAACTTCGATCAGAAAAGGCAAATTTATTAAAGTAGGAGATCGGACGTTGGGCCAGAGCAAACATGTCAAAAGATTGGGCGTCGGGCTGGAGGATCGGTCGACGTATCGATAGAAGGCTTTGGGCCATGAATTTGGGCATTGGGCCAAGAAGATCGGACATTGCGCTAAGAAGATCGGATATTATGAGAAGACAACATGCCGATTGAGCAATACATCAAATGAGAGGATGATGCACCGAAGGATCGGATGAAGTGTCGGATGAACCAATGATATGCCGAAACAACAAGGATTCACTTGTAATCGATTATGTCTAAATTGAGTTAGTTTAGAGTCTAATTGAGTTGGTTTAGAATGTAATTAAGCCAACTCAATTAGGGACTCATTGGTCCCAAAATAGGGCTATTTTGGGACAAGAGAGCCCATTTAGTGACCCAAAGGTTGGGTCAGGCGGTGGCACCATTAATGGCTCCGTCTATGAGGCACAATCTCCGAGACTATGTTTGGCGGTGGTAGTGTCAGGCGATGGTACCGCCAGACTAGGCGGTGGTAGTCTGGCGGTACTGCCTAGTGTCAGGCGATAGTACCGCCCAGACACAGTCTCCCAAGCAGTGGTACCATCAAACTGAGCAATGGTACCACCTAGTGTTAGTGCTATAGGCAGTGGTACCGCCTAGTATAAGTGGTGGTACCGTCAAGACCCGGGAAACCTAGGATGAGACATTTTTTGGCTCTAATTTTAAAGCCATTTGGGGTTTATAAATACCCCAGCTATTCCTACATGGAGTAGCAATAATTGAGCATGAAATTGAGTTGAAAAAGGGGAAAGGAAAAATTGGAAACTCTCTTAGGATTTAGAGTCCCTTCTTCCTAGTATTTATAAGTTCTTCTAAAGGGAGAAGTGAGGTCTAAGAAAGAGAGATTGTAAGGGTTGTCTCCTAAACCCATGAAAAGGAGAAAGAGTGTAAAAGGGTAGTTAATCTTCGCCCATTGAAGGAAGATTATTAGTGGATGCCGGTGGCCTCGACAGAAGAGGAATTAGCAGAGTGGATGTAGGTCACAACGACCGAACCACTATAAAAATCTGGTTTGCATTTCTATTTGTGTAATTTACCTTACTGCAAACTTCCTTGCTTTACTTTCTCATTACACTCTTACAATCGCTTTGAAGTTTAATATATTTTCGAAATGGATTTAATAGAATTGAAGATTGTTGAATCGACGACATTTTTATCCACTGCACTAATTCAACCCCCCCCTCTTAGTGTCGACACGTTCCTAACAGAGATCGCTTGCTATGTGAAGTACATAGATGACTCCACCCATGCTTAGTGTTATATGTTGGGCTCCATGTCTCCTCAGTTATAGAGATAACATGAAAAGATAGATGCCAAATCCATTCTCCTACATGTCCGTAAACTGTTTGAGGAATAGGGAATGACTCAGCGATATGAGATATCCAAGAGCCTCTTCTATGCTAGGATGATTAAGGGGACACCGATTCAGAACCTTGTCTTAAAGATGATTGAGTGAATAGATAAACTCATAGGTCTAGGAATGGTCCTAGAGGATAACCTGTGTGAATCTTATGTTTCAATCCCTACCAGATTTCTTTTCATAGTTTATAATGAATTTTAATATGAATAAGCTTGAGGCGACTCTCCCTGAGCTTCTCAATATATTGAGGGAGGCAGAGAGCACTATCAAGAAAGAGAAGCTAGTTCTCTATACTAGTGAGACCAGAAAGAAAAGTAAGGTAGAAAAGTCCTTTAAGAAGGACAAGGGCAAGGGCAGACTAGGTAAAGCAAAGGTTGCTAAGAAAAATCCGACAAAGGACAAAGGTCAATGCTTCCACTACAGCAAAGATGAGCACTAGAAGAGAAACTATAAAGAGTATCTTACGGAGAGGGTAAAACAAAAGCTTGGAGAAGTTTTAGGTGCTATTATGGATGTAAGCTTGTCCAAGAGGAAACGTGATGAGGTTTACAAGTGCATACTTGTGGCATTATAGGCTAGGTCACATCCATGAGGGAAGGATTCAAATGTTACTAAAGGGTGAATATCCAGATCAATTGGACTATGAGTCATATACAACTTGTGAGCCTTGCCTTCGTGGAAAACTGACCAACACTCTATTTAGTAGAACTAGAGAGAGAGAGCCATTGAGTTGCTAGAACTCATACACAGTGAGAATCTCGGATTTTGTTGTATGATATAGTACTTGCTTATTATCTAATCCATATGTTGAGATAAGTGTGCATGATTAACTATGATGAAAGTAAGACATGCAGCAGGAGTTGCGCCGGAGTCAAGACTATGATCACGTTGGGAGTTCGAGAGTTCGACGGAAGTCCGGACGGTCGTCGGAGGTTCTGCGGGAACAAATCCGAGAAGTCCTAGTGCTTACCAAAGAAGCTCGTCGGAACTCGCCAAGTGGATCATCGCAAGTCCAGGAGTTTGC
>LVTN01000479.1:55989-93719 GCA_001649415.1 Musa itinerans | reverse complement strand
ACTATGCTATGCGGTTGGAATTCTGCAATGTATCTTTCATCGTAGAGATAAAAACTTTGCGATGAAAAGTTTATGCAGCAATATAGGAATAATTTTTTTTTTGGATTTTCGAATAAGGATAACTAAATTGTAATAGCAGTAAGGTAGGAAACCAGAACCTATTACAATTTACAGGGAGATCAAAGGATGATCCGCGTTGGTGGAGATAACGACGGAATTGGGCGACGATCTTTTAAGCAATTGTGGGAATTGCTTTGGGCAGCTGTGGAGGGCTGATGGATAGCTGTGGAAGGGTAGCGAGATGCCAGGAATGCTACTTTGATACTAGGTATTAGAACCCTTGTATATTCCAAGCTTGTGGTTGATTTCTTTAGGGGATCGGCCTCCTTGGAACTCTATAGGGGTTCCTTCCTCCAATTTGCTGCTCAAAGGCTGTAGAAAAGATTTATCTATTGCTTATCAAAAGAGGATGAATACATGGTTATTTATAGGGCTTCTAAACCTCAACTCCTAGTAGGACTCCTACTCAATTAAGACTTTTACTCAAGACTCCTAATAGGACTCCTACTCAAGACTCTTATTCCTTTACAACTCCTAATGCTTCTCTAAGAAATACTCTCCTAACCCTAGTCGGCCTCTTCACTTCTTTAATAGGGGTCGGCTTAGGTAGGTTTTACATAAATATCCCTCTTAATTAGGACTCTCCTAGCTAGAGTCCTAACAAATTATTAGATAGAGATCCACTAATCTAAGAGGCTTGGGTAGTTGGATGGAGATCCAGTACCCAATAGGGCAGGATTCATTAGAGTTAAGTTGACAGGGGGCCTCTATAAATATGAGAGAACCAAAGAGCTAGAGGCTAGATCTCTTTTGGCTGTCATCTCCTATTCTCCTCTCCTCCCCTTCTCCTCAGCCAGCACCCCTATTTGGGACGTGTGGATAGCAAGAAGGGTTCGCCCCTTCTTAATTGTATGGTACGTGCAGCGATGACATTTGGGGAGCATCTTCGCAGCCCCTACTGTATGGATCACCACTAGAGAGGAGGACAGTTGACCTCTTTCATCCTCTCCCACATATTTGTAGGTTTTCAAGGATATACAATCTCTCTAGGTAACATACATCCCTTAACAAGTATGGTTTTTCGGTTTTGCGAGTTTTTGCGCACCAATCTTCGCATGATAATGAAACCTTCTTTTCTATGAGAAATTCTAAGATTTTTATTTTATGTTTTTCCGCTACGCATGTGATGTTACCCCAGATTTCCCAACAAGGGCTACATGGAACATCTCAACCACTCCTTTTACCTACTCTCCATCTTCATGATGATATGCTTCGCGGGGAAGGTGGCTTACAAGGTATGGTGGTACTCGTCAGGATCAAACCGGGTGTCATTCACGGTGGAAGTCGCACTATGGTGGTGACGTGATGGCATGCGCCCTGGAGCTAGCAAGTTGGATTTACTAAATGTCACTCGTTAGCTCCAAGGTGCATGCCACCACGTTGGCCACCACGGTGCTGCCGGCCACCGTGAACGACACCTGCTCCGATCCCGATAAGTACCACCATACCTTGTGTATGGGAATCTAGGGGTGATATCATATGTGCAATGGAAGAACAGAAAAACAAAATCCTAGAATTCCTACAGAAAAGAAGATTTCATCATCGTGCAAAAGTTGGTGCGCAAAAACTCGTGAAACCAAAAAAATTATGCGTAAGAGAATTACCTAAGGGGATCGTATATCTCTAAAAATCTATAGATCTATGGGAGAGGATGAAGGAGGTCAACTATCCTCTTATATAGCAGTTATCCATATGGCAGGGGCTGCGAAGATGCTCCTCAAATCGTTGTCCAAAACTCTTCTTCGCGCACACCACGCAATCAAAATGAGGTTGCCCCTTCTTGCTATCCATACACCCCAAATAGGGGCTGCAGTATGAGGAGGAGAGAGAGAGAGAGAGGAGAATAAAAGGAGGCAGACAAAAAGAACCTCTAGCTTATGGGTCTTTGGTTCCCTCCTATTTATAGAGGCCCCCTATCAACTTAACCCTAATGAATCCTATCATATTGGGTACTAGATCTTCATCCAACTATCCAAGCCTCTTAGATTAGTGGATCTCTACTCAATAATCTCTTATTAGCTTTTATTGGATCTCATCCATAGGATCCAATAATTCAAAGGCTTATTGGATATCCAATAAGATAGGGGTTCCAACGAATATCTCATATCCGAACCTCTACTCGTCGCAATGCCTGTCATATGTGTGTGACCCTCTAGGCCTAATATCGAGCTGGTTGTGAGTTATACCTATTAGAACTCCTTCTAGCTCAGTGAACTATTATCTACATAATAATTCACTCGACTCATCAACTACGAACATACTAGGCCACTACACCGCAGTCCCCAAACGATATAAGAGAATCCAATCTTTTGGACCTATCTATCCTTAGTTACCATGTATCTATAGTCCATCATTCATCTAATATCCCAGAGATCATATACTGGGCATGGTATTGTCAAGCTCATATAGTTTCTACTCGAGTCTCGCTCTAATCGGAATCTCTCGGAGAACTATTTATCTCTCAATCCGAATGACCCTGGCTAGGGATTTGTCTGAGCAAGAATATATGGGATATTCCTCTTATGACATCGAAAGCGGATGATCCTCTATCGACATTCAATAGCCCTCGTAAGGTTGGCTACCACTCTCGATGACCGGTTGTGCTAGATCTGGAACCTCCAAATCTATAAGTCTGGTATTAAAGAGTGAAATACTCATACAGGACATCCTTAGTATCTCAAGTCTAAGGACCATATACATCACTGGGATGACGAAATCACTATCTAACAATAAGGCATCATCAACCATCCAACATTCCGTGAGCGGATCAATCAGTGAACTCATTCTCCAATAAGCACATGCACTGTATCCCTAGTGTCCTCACACGAGCAGCTATGAGACCAACTACATCCATCATATGGACGGGTATATAGCACACTAGTCTGTCTGGTTATCTCGATGTCCCTCTCGAGTTACCTATGACCAAGATTATTTAGGATCTATGTTTAAAAGTGAATCGGTCTCATTATCGTGATCTCATCACGATTTGATTCTCATTGCATAGATCCATGGACATCATAATATATTCATGCTACAAGCAATATAAAGTGATAAAATACCAAATAATAATAATAAGTAAAAAGACTACGTGTCAAGTCACATGTGTCATCACTTACGTAATTGGCTTGTTGGGCACCTATGACTAGCACCTTATAAGCCACCTCCCCTACAAAGAGGTAGAGGTAGAAGAGGTCGAAGGCGGAGATGAGGGAGAGCTAAACCACTATGTTATAAACGCGGTGAGTGGGGGCATAAGAGAGGACAAAATGGGAGGTGTGCTAGTTACAGATGCCTTGCAAGCCAATCATATAAGTGATAGCACGTGTGA
Source organism: Musa itinerans (assembly GCA_001649415.1). NCBI lineage: Eukaryota > Viridiplantae > Streptophyta > Magnoliopsida > Zingiberales > Musaceae > Musa > Musa itinerans. Next base: position 90,271 of record LVTN01000479.1, on the reverse strand, counting down.
CATACTACACAATCTTTTTGGTTATTATTATTATTATATTTTTTCACTTTATATTATATGATAAATATATATTGTGGTGTCCTTAGATTTATGCAATGGGAATTGGATCATGATAAGATCGTGATAATGAGACTAATTCGCCTATAAATACAGACCATAAATATTCGTAGTCATAGGTTACTCGAGAGGGACATCAAAATTAATGAACATACTAGTGTACTATATACCCATCTATATGATGGAGGCAACTAGTCTCATAGTTGCTTGTGTGTGGACACTAGGGGTATAACGCAAGTGCTCATTAGAGAATAAGTTTACTAAATCATTTGTTTATAGAATGTTGGTTAGTTAATGATACCTTATCATCAGATAGCAATTTCGTAGTCCTAATTGTGCATTTAGTCCTTAGACTTGAGACAACAAGGATGCCCTGTATGAGTACTCTGCTCTTTGATATCATACTTATAGGTCTGGAGGTTTCAAATCTAGTACAACCGGTCATCGAGAGTGATAGTCAATCTTACGAGTACAATTGAGTGTTAGTAAAGGATTATCCACTCTTGGTATCATGAGAGGAATATCTCATATATTCTCACTCAAGTAAATCTTTAGCTAAGGTCGATCGAATAATGATGAATCCGATAAACGTGAGATTTAGATTGAGAGATGAGTTCTTCGGGAGAATCCGATTAGAGTGAGACTCAGATAAATTTCGTATGGGCCTGACAACACCATGCCCGATATACGATCTCTATGATATTAGATATATGAGGGACTATAGATACATAGTAATTAAGGGCAGATATGTCCAATATATTAGATCCCCCTATACTATCTAGAGACTATGGCATAGTGGCTTAGTACGTCCATAGTCGATGAGTTGAATAAATTATTATTGGGATAATAATTCATTGAATTAAAAGGAGTTCCGATAGGTGCGACTCATTATCAGCTCAGTATTAGGCCTACAGGGTCACATACATATGGTGGATGATGCGATGAATAGAGGATTGGATATGTGATATCCAATAAGCCCATATTTTATTGGATTTATTGGGTGAAACCCAATAAGAGCTTGAGTTGATATTTGGATAGAGATCCAATTTCCATTAAGTTAGGGATAATTGGATGGAGATCTAATGTCCAATATACTAGGGTAATTGGATAAAGCTCTAATACCCAATAGGGCAAGATCCATTATAGTTAAGTTGAGAGAGCTCTCTATAAATAGGAGGGGGGCTAAAGGGTCATAGGCTTAAACTCTTTGGCCACCCACCTCCTATTCTCCTTCCTCCCTTTTCTCCCTTGCCATCAGCCCTATTTGGGGCATGAGAACAACAAGAAGAGTTGGCCCCTTCTTGTGCTTACTACTGCATGGTGGTGTGCGAAGGCGAGGAAAGAACATGTCACGATAGGAGGTGTGTTGTCACTTCATCCGCCATGTAGATTACCGCTAGAGAGGAGTTTATGAGTTATCCTTTATCCACGGATTGGGATTTGCAGATTGGGGATATATGATCTCCCCTAGACAAGAACGTCTCACACGTGTTATGCAGCCTTCGGTTTTATAATTTTTTCGCTCATGATCTTCACACAAAGATCATATATGATTCTTTTAGGAAATTGGTTTTTGTTTTATATATTTGATATGCATGTGATACTCTCTAAGGTTTCCCAATAAGGCGATAGGGACAAAGATGCCCAGGAGGAGGAAGAGGGACCAGGAGACCACTACATGCTTAACGTCAGACTAGTCTACACACATCCACTTGAGGTAGGATCGAAAGCTCTTGAGTTCATCATTAGCGTGAGAGAGACTATGTGCATACGATGCCTTGCTAGGAATAGTGGCTCAATGATACTACTAGTGGTCGCTTCCACAACGACACCTCCTCCCGTCAATTATGGTGGCCTTGTTTTTTTTTAGCTTAAATTACATGTATCATTATATTAATGATTTATTGTAAATCAGCATACCACGTAAATAGACTCTAACGTTTGTTAACTTAGACTTAATGGGAGGGGCTTATATGCTATGTTTTCGAAAATATATAGGTTATTTTAGACATGAGTAAATCATAAGAGCTTAAGAGGTTCAAGGCTAAAACCATATGGGCTAAAATGGATCTTAATAAAAAATAAAAATAAAAAATAAACTTAAAATAGGAGGAGGATTTGTTTTGGCAAAACTCACTAGGATCGTGGAAAAAAAAAAAGAAACATTCAGTTGTGCTTTCTAACATTTGATTATGTGTATATATATATATATATATATATTAGAGTTAATTTCATATTATACTATGTAATTAGCTACCTTTAACATCTCGATCCTTATATTTTTAAAAGTTACATTGGAATCTCTATACTTGTAAAAGTAAAATATTTAATTTTGTTTTTAATGAAAATACTGTACAGTGATAAATTAAAGTGAGATAGAATCAATACAAGTGAGAGAGAATCAGCACATACTTAGTGGTAAATTCTATGATATTTTCATCAATAGAATGATTATATAAGGAGAAACGAAATTAAATGTTTCACGTTGGGAATCCCAATATAATCTTCAAAAATATAAGAATCGAGATATTAAAAATAACCAATTGTAAAGGATAATATATAATTAACCTTATAAATTAATAATCAACTATTACAATGACTACAATGATACGTAGGTGTTAACATAAAAACTCATATGAAGCAAAATAGCACGAAGAACAAATATACAAATTAACTGAAACAGAACAATTGACATTAATCAGCTCGGATGACCAACTAGAATTGCCTCCATTGACAACAGTGATTTTTAATTAGAAAAAACCTAATCTCGATGGGTATAGTGCACAAAAGAACAAACAAATATATAACAGAACATTCTGCACCTCACTAATGGCCAACATACATCATCCTGAACAATTAACAATTAACAAAAGGTTCTCTTCAGCAGGACTAGTGATCTCAGTACTTAAAGAGGCGATAGGATATCGAGCTGAGGACCAAGCTTCTCTTCAGCAGTCTTTTCTGCCTTCAGCCTCAGCTTGGCAAGTTGCTTTCTCCTCTCATAAGCCATCTTAGCCCGTTCTTTCCTCCTCTCCCCCAGCTCCTGCACAAACAGGATTTATATGATTAGTTACTACTTAGTAGAATGTGAATCACAGATTAACTAGTTGTACTGGGCATTACAACAAAGAAATAAATAGTTTCACAAGTTCTTGTGCTGCAGCAAATGCCTGTCGCATGAAATGTACTGGGGGAAGCATCCTTGTGATTAAGGCACTCTATGTGTATGCAAGTTATATAATATTTGAACATTTGGCAAGAAAAAATATGTGTAGTTCATATTCATTGACATGGCAATATAGACACAAAAATGCAGCTGTTCCAAGGAATTACCGTGTTCAGCCAAATCTCTCACCTCGATTAGAATTTAGAGATTTATAATTTCAAAAATAATGCAGATAAGATGAGTTTAACCTAAATGAACTGATGAATTTTAAAGCAGAGACCACTAATAACTTACCTAGTATAACGTCAATTCTCATGTTACTCCAGTTGAAATTAAAATAAAAAGTTCTCCAAAAAATTCCAATGCAAATTAGTAATAATATAATAGGCTTCTTAATCCTACAAGTCCACCCAACCCTAATCATCTAAGCCACAGGCAGAAATATGCCTCTTAAGCTTTAACCAAACTATTAAACTTCAAAAACTTCAGATCTCTCTCTATCACAAGGAAGGTCTCATATGTGACGCACAGGACAGCTTGTGCAGCCTCTGTGAGTATTATATGCAGCACTTGCCATACCATGACGGCACATCCGATCCAGCCAGAGCCTTCACTACGGAAGCAAAGCTTCCCTGACAGCACAATCTTCAATGCTGAAAGGTAATCATGTCAAGCCTGGAATAAGCCATGCCCAAGTACAAAAAAGAGTAGATATATGGATATGACTTATGATGGTGATTCCACCCGACCTCGGAGGAAAGCCGGCCCAATAAACAGTATTTATTCCCCGCAGGCTCAAAAAGCTGGAAGATTTACTTTTGAATATGAAAAAAAAAAAAAACCGTCAACATATATAAAGAGAAATATATTTTTTTACGTGAACAAATATGGGTCATAACATAAAATAAAATTAAATAAAATTATAATCAAATATAACACTAAGATTTACGTGAAAAATCTCTCAAGGATAAAAATCACAGAACAAACTAGAGATAATCCACTATAAGAATAATAAATATATAAATTTTAATCTCTTGCCCTAAACCCTAGCAACAATCTTAAGAGAATAACTGGGATACAAGGATTATGTCACTATGCATAATATACAAATTCTCCTCAAGTAATCACAGCAAGAATCTACTGTAGAACTGATCTAACCTGATATGAGAACACTACTGTATGATTGAAAATAATCTCTCTATATTATCCTTGTCTTCTTCCCTTTTCTTCTCTTATTTTTCTACCTTTTTTCTCCTCCTTTTTGAATTAAGTTGCTACTGTAATTTTTCTCCTCGTTGTTACAGTTTTTCTCCTAAAAAAATCACAGCCACCACACCCCCTAATTTGGATCTAGGGTTAGGTCAAAGGTAAGATGGGCTGTGGGTTATTAAAGCCCACTATGAGCTAAATCTGTGGACTGTCAGCCCAACAACCTCCCCTTTCAACCCATAAGGGAGGTTATCTCATGACTCCTCAATGTAAAGTCATGCTGACCAACTATCGGCATATCTCATGTCTTTCTTTTAGTAAGGTCTTTGTTAACATGTTTGCTCCATTGTCATCTATGTGAATTTTCTAAAGCTACAACTACTTCTCTTCAACTACATTTCGAATCCAGTGATATCTAATATCTATATGCTTTGACTTGGAATGAAAGATTGTATTCTTATACAAATTGATATCACTCTGGTTATCACAATGCACCACATAATTTTTCAGCCCCAATTCTTTTAAGAATTCTTTCATTCATAATATTTCTTTGCAAACCTCTGTAGTAGTAATACATTCTACCTCTATGGTGGAGAGAGCAATACACCTTTGCAATCTAGATTGTCATGACATAGCTCCCCCCGTAAAAGTAAGTACAAAACCTGATGTAGACTTCCTCGTATCAATATCTCTTGTCATATCTACATCTGTGTAACCTGTCAACACAAGTGGTCCACCTCCAAAGCTTAAACAAACTTTAGAGCTCCCTTTGAGATATCTAAAAATCCACTTCACTATTGCCTAGTATTCTTTTCCTGGATTTGTAAAAAATCTGCTAGTAACACCCACTGCATATGCGATGTCTGGTCTCGTACATATCATTGCATACATTAAACTTCCAACTGCTAAAGTATAAAGAACTTTTTGTATATTCTCCTTCTTCTCATCACTTGATGGACTTTGTTCTGAGTACAACTTAAAGTGACATGCAAGAGAAGAATCAACTAGCTTTTCATTGCTCACACTAAATATTTCCAATACCTTCTCGATATATTTCTCCTATGACAACCAATTTTTTTTTATTTCTTCTACCACGGGAAATCTGCATGTCTAGTTATTTGCTTTGTTGGCCCCACGTCCTTCATTGTAAAAGACTCACTTAATTTCTTCTTTAACCTGTCAATTGTAGACATATCTTTTTCAAGAATAAACATGTCATTAACATAAAGTAAGAGAATAATAAAATTCTCACCAAACCATTTGATATACATAGAATGATCTGAAGTCATTTTTTTGTATTTATTTTCTGTCATAAATGAATCAAACTTTATGTACCATTGGAGCTTGCTTTAGCTCATACAAGCTCTTCCTCAACTTACAGACAAAGTTCTCTTTACCTTTGACTTTGAAGCATTCTGGTTGCTCTATATAAATTTCCTCCTCCAAATCACCATGAAGGAAAGCTATCTTCACATCTAACTGCTCAACCTCCAAGTCCTAGCTAGCAACAATACCAAGAGTAACACGAATAGAAGATATTTTAATAACAGGAGAAATCTCTTCAAAGTCAATACTTTTTTTTTTTTACCAAAGTCTTTCACAACCAATCTAGCTTTGTACTCTGATTGAAAACAATATTCTTGAGTTTTTAACCTAAAAACTCACTTGTTCTTCAAAGCCTTCATTTCATTTGGTAGTAGCACCAAATCATAAGTGTGGTTCTTCTGAAGAGCATTCATCTCTTCCTACATAGCAACTAACCACTTCTTTTTTTACTTACTTTCAATTGCTTCCTGGTAACTCTCTGGTTCACCTGCATTAGTAAACATCACATATTCATCTGTAGAGTATCTTTTAGAAGGTTGACATTATTTAGAAGATCTTCTTAATTGAGGTTATGCGGGAAGTTGCTCTCCAACTTCTTCTTGCTCAATATATCCTACAAGTAGATCAACATTAAGCTCTACACTATCTTCTTGCACAACTCCCCCATCACCCTGATATACTAGAAGAGTAATTGGGTCATAATTTACTAATCCTTCTGTAGAAGTTTTGGCCGGTGCATTCTTCTTCAAATCCTTAAAGAAGTCCACATCTCTACTTCTAAACACCTTTTGCTTTTCTGGATCTCAAAGCCTGCAACCAAACTGATCATGTAAGTAACCAAGAAAAATACATTATTTAGTCTTATCATCCAACTTTGACCTCTTATTGTCTGAAATATGTGCAAATGCACGACAACCAAACACTCTCAAATGTCTGTAGGAAACATCTTTCCTTAACCATACATGCTCTACAACATCATCATTTATGACTGTACATAGTGACAAGTTAATCACATCTACTGTAGTCTTTAAAGCCTCATCTCAAAACCTTTTGGGTATCTTGACCTGTGAAAGCATACATCTAATTTTTTTCATGATTGTGCGGTTCATCCTCTTTGCAATAGCATTATGCTGAGGTGTACTAGGAACTGTCATCTCATGTTGAAGGTCATGTGACCTGTAATAATCATTAGATAATCCTATATACTCACCACCATTATATAATCTTATGTATTTTAATTATCTTTTTGTCTCTCTTTCAATCATGGCATGAAACTTTTTAAAGACATTAATAACTTGATCTTTGGTCTTCATGGTATAGGTCCAAACTTTATTGAAAAAATTATTTATAAAAGTGATAAAATAAAGTGCACAACTGATACCAAGAACATTAACAGATCCACTATGAGTTTTTTTCCTCAAATGATCACATACATCTATATAAACACGAGCTAACACATATATTTTTCTAGACATAAGAGAACTAATAAATAAAACTTTATATTATTTATCAGTTAAATAACTAAGGATTCAAATATGTGTATCTGACAATACATCTAGAAAGAGCTTGCAGTCCCTCATGTGTCTCAGTCAATTATACCAAAACACGTGAATTGGATACGGCCATACGATTTCTGAGGCCCGCCTGGTACAAAATATATTCACACGGTGGAGGGGTGAAAACGGATCGGATATTGGTGAAAACGTACCCGTATCCACTTTTAGAAAGCGGATGCAGATGCGGATGTTGAAGACAAAATAGTATGACTATGGAGCACTGCTATCCCAGAGAATAGGAAGTCAGCTTACTACCCATTTTTATGAGTTATTTTATTATTATTATTATTAATTATATTATATTTATTAGTGTTGTTCCACGAGATAAAAATAAAAGCAAAAGAACCATCCATACTTACCGATCTTAAAGATCGACACGGCCTTGGTGGCGGCCGCAGACATCGACGTCATCTGCGGTGTCAAACTGCGTCCGCGACCGCATATTTACTCTTCCGCGCCCGCTTGCACGGGACGGTCTTCTTCCGCGCAATCCCGTTCGGCTCCCGAGCCCCGTCGCCCCTCTCCTTGCGGCACCTCTCGCCGGATCGCCCTACCCGGCGGAGCCAGCCCCGCGGCCTCCGGATCGGCCGCGATTCGATTCGTGCGCGCCTCGTCCTTCGTCTTCGTCTTCTTCAGCTGTTGCCGCCGCCATGACCGGGCTGGCCCAGACGGAGTTGTGCTCTCCCGGGTCCGCCGCTACGACCAAGACGACGAAGAGCGTCCAGTTGTGGCGGACGCTGGTGAGTTGGGTAGCGGTCTTGTTTCATGTCCTGCTCCAGATCCCGCGGAGGACCCCTTCGTGGGCGCAGCTCGTCTCCTTTGTCGGCCTCCGCCAAAACCTCCTTTTCTCCCCTTCCTCCGCCTCTCCGGACTACAAGCCTCTAGCCGTTGATCCCCCCACCGACGCCCCGCCGCCTAATCAGTTCGCTGGGCCGGAGCCCCTGAAGAAGCTCACGGTATGTCTCTCTTCCCCATTTGGGAACTGGGCTATGAACGATTCGTTTAAAGATTGGTTCTTTCTTCTTTTTTTTTTAGATCCCTGTCGATTTAAATTTGTTCTGCGATTGCATAGAATATAAGGTTGCATTCTTCCTGTTTGGCCTGTCCTTGCTTCGGCATCCCTTGGTGGTTTGGACAAACCGAGGTCCTGACTTCCTCATTTAGAAACAACTTACTGCCCAGAAGCTACAGTTGATTGACGGTAGTGGATCGATGTGCTTAATGATTTCCATGTTTATGTATTGTATACTTGTCTTGCAAAGCATATGAATTTGTTAATGTCTTGTATGCTTGTCTTGCAAAGCAAATAATCTTGCATAGAAATAAATAGTTGAATGAGAACTTGAAAGCAAAGAAGTGCAGCATACTACTTGATGAGGAATTTCCTGGATAGAGTTATAAACAAGACTGCTATCAACATGTGGCCTAATTAACTCTAGACATAATACCTAACTCCTGTAAGACCTGATATGTTTGATGTCTGCATTGGTACTTCACGTTGTCCCTGCTTTCAGTTTGTGAATTGCTGATTCGCAACCTGCATGAGGATTTTCCATTCATCATTTTTTATGCACTTGGCTTCCGGACAGCAGAGTTTTTTACTTCTCCATTCATGGAAATTGATTATATTTGTACACTGATTTTTTTTTCCTTTCTTGTAGAAGGAACATTGAGGTAAGTAATGCAGATCAATTACATCAAATCTTATTCTTCCTGTTCATTGTTAGCATTGAAATTTATGTATGTATAATCAAACCTGCAAAATCTACTTGGACTATTACCACACCTCCAAAATTCAAGTCCATGAATTGATTCACATACATTGATACATGTGGTTGGCAATACTAAAGTAAATTCTCTAAATAGGTTTATGATGTAGTATAGCATATTTGTAATCATGAGTAAGGTATGACCATTCTGGTGTGTAACTCATGGCATATCTCAACATAAGGTTGAGCAACCTTTAACCATATTCAAATTCTGATCAACAAGGTTGAGCGACAGATTCTCATTCTGTGGACTTTTTCTTTACTAGGATTCTGCATCAACTTTAAAATGTCCACAGGATCTTTCTTGTGTAACTGTTTATGTGTGCTTTCTTGTTATTTTATTACATAATGATCTTATGACTGTATGTTTAAAACTGCTTTAGAAAATAATTTGAACTTGTAAGTTAAGCACCGCAGATCTGTTTTCTTCCTGTGGTTCTTCTTTCTTTCATTTTTTGTCGCTGCAGAAATGGCAAAACTTGTACATGTAGAAAATGTGGTGGGAACATATCTACTTACCTCTTATTTGAAAATACTTTTAACAAAGGAATAAGTGTGGTGCTTCATCTTTGATCCAAAATAGATTAGTGCCTATACAGCAAGAAAGTTGTCTAATTTGATTCTAACTTCACTAGTACACATTAAAATCATTGTTGGAATATTCCAAATCTCCATTAAACTTCGTATGTTGACCTTTTTTAATGGGATTTTTGATAAACAATATGTGATGAACTTGTCAATATGGACCGAAATTGGATTTTTGTTGGTGGGCACAAGAGTCTATGTAAGACTGACTAGTAGATGTCTTGGTTTAGTTTCTCAATAATGTCCCCACAAAAATGCCAATGACTACCATAATCTTTATTTTTATACTTAAATAATAGTCATTGCTTAAGGAGAATTTGTTTGTTGTTTTATTGTGACTGTCTCGTTTAAGGCCAGGTTCGCAAAAATTTGCAGATTGTTCTCGACTTGGATGAAACTTTAGTTTGTGCATATGAGACATCTAGCCTTCCATCTACAGTGCGTACCCAAGCAATTGAAGCTGGTCTAAAGTGCTTTGACCTTGAATGTATATCTTCAGAAAAGGTTGGTCACTTATGATTAGGTAATTTTGCCTGATCTTAAGCTGCAGGAGTATTTATCCTGAGCTACACTTTTGAAGGATGCTGATGGAAGGCAAAAGGTGAATCATGTCACAGTTTTTGAACGCCCTGGTTTGCAGGAGTTTCTAAAACACAGCAGTGAATTTGCAGATCTTGTTCTTTTCACCGCTGGTCTTGAAGGTTGTAGTTATTTACCTATAATATACTTTTTGGTACTAGCTCTTATTCATATACTGCTTATGCTTTTGTGTAAAATCCTTGTGTTTTTTTCCCTTCTATATCAGGTTATGCAAGTCCAGTTATTGATAGAATCGATGTTGACAATAAATTAACTCATCGCCTATATCGGCCTGCAACTGTGATCACGTATGTGAAAATCATATTTATTAAGACTTCAGTCAACTTTTGTTTTTATTTTTTTTCAATGAACCAGAAGAATAATCACTGGAAATTCTTTCTGCCTTCAATATCTCAAATTTTTTGAACATTCAAGTTGCATTCCATGTAGTTCTGTTAAATTCTGTAGTGTCAAGTACGCATTAGTCAACTTTGAATCAATTATAAGATTTTCTGAAATATAATTTTGTATGGTAGCAACAATTATTGTACTTTATCCTGATAGGCAATTTAATCTTTTATTTTTGTAATATCCCATGATAATATGTTTTGCCAAAGTCTCCTTGTTGTTGAGGGTTTTGACTTGGTACAAAGAAGTAATGGCTCTATCTAACCCTAAACTTTGAACCAGTGTTCAATTTTGTCCGTAGAAACTGTTTAGCATTCATGTACTTGTGAGCACCGTTAGTTCTTTGGCCATTGAATTAGCTCATGTACATATTTTGTCAGCAGGCTTAACGACCTAAGGACCACCAATGCCAAACTGACATTGAGGTTCTGTTATTAACTCAAAAAAGGTTACAGGGTTAAGTTGACATTGGAATATATTACAAAGACTACTTTTACCATTATGCTAATTCTGAAAGGCTAACTAATCTAAAAGCAAGCAATTTCTGACGATTATGTTGAAAGTTCTGTTGTAACAAATATTATGGGCCTTTAAACTTCAACGCTGCTTCATACTTTCTTTTCAGACTACTGCTTGTTTTGTTAGCATTTGCAGATGATGAAAATCAATGTGGTTAGTGAAATTACATGTGTCATTTGCTGTTTCAAATCTTTTTAAATCAAGCTAAATGATATAATACAAAAAGAAGTAAGATATTGTGCGTTATTTGGAAATTGTAGCTGTTTGCAGTGATTAAACCCCATAACCAAAATGAAAATTTCTGATTTCTTGCAAAATAAACTAAATCCTGTTTTTGATCGCTTGACTTTTGTCATTAAATTATTCTACTGTTGATTTGAAACTACTCGACTTTTTTATAAAATTCTTTTATCTTCCTACCACTTGACATTTCAAAAAGTTGCCTCTTGGTTGCAATGCTTATGTTGTGTACGTACATTACACTAGTACATGTGTATAAAACCATCTACAAATTTTATGTTGCCAGACCTTTGACGGTAAACTGTACCTTATAAAGAATTGAGGTTACATAAAATATATGTGCATTCTGTGGATCAGGGAACACCGGGAACATGTCAAAGATCTTTCTTGTGTATCGAAAGATCTCTCCCGCATAGTCATTGTTGACAACAATCCATTCAGTTTCTTGCTGCAACCATCAAATGGAATACCTTGCATTCCATTTTCCGCTTCACAGCCATGTGATGACCAGGTAACGAGATATATCATGCTTTTTTTTTTTGGCTAATTACATACTATTACAACTGGTAGTTATTTTCTGAGCGTTGGCTGTAGTATTTTTTTTCTTGTTTCCAGCTTATGGGAGTCATTCTTCCTCTTTTAAAGCACCTTTCTCTCCAGAAGGATGTAAGGACTGTACTATATGATAAATTCCACATGCCGGAGTGGTTTAAACAGCAAGGAATTCCCACCACAAGCTCAACTTCTTGAGATATGCTGATGGTTTTACCAAGCTCTTGTCATTAGAATGCTATAAATCTGCCCAAACATGGCATCAACTTTGTATGATCTACCTAATTTTTCTGGGGCGACTCTCTCAGATTACCTGCTTGCCTGTTGATATGATGCAAAGGATCCGCGGAGCATAAAAAATGTTGTACCTAATGAACGGAGAAATTTTGAGGTTTAACCAAGCATCATCTCTCTTTCCACACAAAACCATCCTGCTTGCCCTAATTTATTGTAATAAATCTTTCAGCGTTGTATGCTTAGAAATATTAGTTGTGATTGTTGCTGTAATTAATATTATATTATGGATTCATGGCATTGATTGATTGAAAATGTACAGAAACTGAAATAAAATGGAATGGTTTGCATCAAGCACGGTTGGTATGATTATTATAGTTATGCTGAGTTTCTGGTTTTCTGAATGAAATCAACTTATGTGGGGGGAATTGGTGATGCTCATAGTCCAAAGCACTCCATGAAGATATGGAAGTCACAGCCGAAGGCATATATTGTAGTGCTCTGTTCATTGGGCATGCTCGACTCATGAGACTTCCATTCATCTTTCATTCTTCGTTTCCCATCTAAACTATCGAGGCTAATGTTAAGGTTTGGGCGGTGTCAGCTAACTTTGTTGATAATGATGTTGACAGCTGTCTTCGAATTTTGTTTTCATCGTTTATCTTTTATAAAAAACAAGTTAATCATCAGTCTAAATTTTAGAGACAACCCAACTCAGTTCTGAATCGAATACCTAAGAAATATGCTCAATGGAATCGATTTATGATATGATAATCTTTACGCTTAGAAAAATATTCTTCGGACGGATTTGTTCGGTCAATCTATTTTGTCTCTTTTTTTTTTGTTGTTGTTGTTCTTTATCTGACATCCAACGAATTTTGCCCCTATGACTCTTTGCTCTATGAGCAGCAAGTATATATATCGGGAGGTGACACCGAATCCTTCCATGTGGCTATCTATCACATTAATTGGAAGGACGCATAGCAATGATGGTTGGAATAAATAACCCACCTTCATATGGCTAAGAAGACATCTTTAAGCCGACTGTGGTCGGCGCCTTTTAAGTTCCACAGCTACCGATTTGATTGCAGAGGATGAAGGATGAGGAGACCCACCAAAGTTTGCCACAAGAACATAAAGAATTGGATCCCCAACCCACATTGCTTTCACTCTAATCATGTTGTTATCCATGGCCCACTGTGCTTTGAGAGCAGATGAGAAAGCTCGCTGTGGTTTATAGAAGCCGCTGGCCACAAGTAGCATCAGCTAATGAGGAGGGAGCTTTACCAACCTACTCCATGGGGGCATATTTGATATGTTCGACAGAGCTCAGGATTCGTGGTTTGAAGAAGGACCTTGTGTTCCCACTTTGCCCAACTATTCTTTGTTCTCTTCCATAGCTTTACATCCAATTCGTCAAATCTTAACTACTGCATCCTATCACGGTTCAATCTAAACCGAAATTGAATCGATCAAAAATCAAAATCGAATGGGAATAACAATTCATGTAATATGCAATCGAAATCGACGTTTCAGTTTGATTTCGAAATGAAAAAATAAGAATAAAAAAAACTAAGTACTCTACCAATTATGAATCTACTCTTTCTAACCTTCTAATAAAAGGTTAATTCGACAGAATCGAAACTGCGAGTTCTTCAATCGAGGCCAAACCTAGTAATCACACGTATCATTCCAAGTTAATCGTTTGAGTTGAAGAGCTTTAAATTCATGTCCAACATAGAGATGATCTAAGTCTGCTTCACTTAACAAATAGCTTGTGACATGAACTTAGCATGGCTCAAGATATGACTCCCCCTCAGGGAAGCAGCTTCTACCTACATTGATACCTTCATATTTGTCAAAGACAACAAAACCCTGAATCCTATTCCACTTCACTTTGGTATCAACCTCAGGATGATGAATTTTCCATATCAACTGCTATCAAAATCTATGCAGTCAAAAGCATTTCAGAGCCCAGAAATCCAATATGCTGAAGAACTTGTGAGACAATGGCAATTTCCTGTGTCTTGCAATCCCAGTCTCCATCACAAGTCTGAGAATGACAAGTCTAACATATAACAGCAAGTATACTTGTATGATTTCACAGAATCACCTTGCTGTACTAATTAGACCTGGTCTTCACCTCCCTTCTGACGATGGCTTCAACATATATATCACATCAATTGACCAGAAAATTCAGCAAAACAAAGCTGCTGGATCAAGAGCCATAAGCACTGCCTCATTTAAAGTCAACCAGAAAACACCACACAACTCATGGTCAAGCTTGGAACACCTACAGTCAAGATGAACCTTTTTTTGTCCTCTTGAAGGAGATGTGCTCACAAGCATTCATAACAAAGGTTGCATTGTAGAGGTTGACAAAGCCAACATTTCAACATTTCTTCCCACCCAACTTACTCCTCAGCTCCCTTCCACAGCCACAACAGAGTATAAACATAGAACTCATCACACAGTTCTTGGAATTCTCTGAACATTTTTTGTGTTTCAACTTTCAAGGTTAATCTGAATTGCTCTGCACAGCAAACCAACCAAATGCTTCACATATCTCAATTCCAACTTCAGATGCCGAAGAATTTATATAACAAACATCAGCAGGATTAACTCAATCTGCTGAACCACTGGAGATGCTTCCATGGCTTCCCTCGCAGAGAGCAAGGGCGCTCTCGAGGTTGGCAACAATGTCGGTCATATTCGGCCGATTCCTGCCCTCAAGATTAACGCAGTGCACAGCAGTGTAGGCAACGAGCTCCACCGCCTCCGCTTCATGCGGTCCCGGCTGCCCCACTCTTGCATCGAGCACCTTGCCGGCCTCCCCTGCCACAATGCAGGGCACAGCATAGTCGACGACACTGGTCGGGTTCCCACCCTCCTCGTCCTTGAAGATGGCTCTTCTCCCAGTGAGCACCTCAAGCATCACCACTCCCAGGCCGTAAACATCACTCTTGACGGTCAAGTGGTGCAATCCGTAGTACTCGGGGTCCATATACCCAACTGTGCCTGCCGCCTTCATCGACAAATGTCCGTCGCCGGATTCTGGTCCCATGAGCGACAGTCCGAAGTCTGACACCCGGGCGATCCAGTTGCCGTCGAGCAGTATGTTGGAGGACTTGATGTCGCGGTGGATGATTGGAGGCACAGCGTAGCTGTGGAGATATTCGATCCCTCTCGCCGCATCCAGCAGCACCTTGATCCTCATCTTCCAAGAATTCAACACACTGGTCTGATCGCCATTCTTTGGGTGGAGATGGTCATACAGAGCTCCATTCTTCATGTACTCGTAGACCAAGAGCCTCTCCTCCCTCTCCTCACAGTAGCCGACCAAGCCCACCAAGTGTTTGTGGTGGAGCCGAGAGAGGAACGCTAGTTCCGACTGGAAAGCGCTCTCCTTTTCCTGGAACTTCTTCGTCCTCGGCCCCGATTCACTTCTCTTGATCGCCACCTCCCGTCCGTCGGGCAGTTTCCCCTTGTACACCGTCCCGAAGCTGCCGGCCCCAATTTTGGTCTCCAAAGAAAAGTTTTTGGTGGCGGCGGCGAGCTCGGAGAAGCTGAACTCCTCCGCCCGGTCCTTGAACGAAGACGGGCCGCTCCTCTGCCGCCTCATGACCCGTGAGCCCTGGCGCCAGAAAGTTCGGGACCGCGACCCGGAAGGGGACGTGGTTGGGCTCGGGACGATCGATCCGGCACCGGTTGCGGACGACTGCCCCGCATGGGATGCTCCATTTCCAGCAGCGGTAATGGTCGGCTGAACTGAATTGTGGATCTTCTTGTGCCTGCAAACCCCAAACCATGCGCAGTAGACGATGGAGCAGACACCGGCAAATGCGCCGACTGACCCGACGATTGCGAATGCCAACCATCCCTTGTTAGTCCTCTTCGACGAAACGGTAGACGGCGGCGGCGATGGTGATGGCGGAGGTGGGCTTGTTCGTTCGATTCGATCGTCACATCGCCTGCATATGACTCCAGAACCCGAACATAGCGTCTCCGAGTCGGGGAAAGGTCCGCAATCGCAAGAGCTTTCATTGGAAGTGCAGATTCCAGGAAGCACTCTCGGCAACGGAAGCGCAGGTACTGCCGCGTCGCTCCTGTTCGTCCCCCAGCAAAGCACAGTAAAGTTGACCACCGTTAGGCCGCAGGTGAGATTGCCGCCGGCGACGATGAACACGAAGGCGGTGGTGTTCGCCGGCGTGTATTCGCCGCCGGCGCCGGCGCCCCAGCAGACAACCGTGCCGTTGTATCGCCTGACGGCGCAGGTGTGGCTTGAACCCAGCGCGAGGCTGCCGAACTCGAACGCTGAGTCCGAGGGCGGGGTCGATTGGCCTGCTTCGTTGTTGCCGCCGCAGATGAGCCGGCCGGCGGTGCTGACGCCGCAGGCGTGGGAGTCTCCCGCGACGATGGTCGACATGTTGGAGTTGACGAAGGCGACCGAGATCTCACCGCTGCGCGGCCCCCAGCAGCTGACGGAACCATTAGTGCTGATGGCGCAGGTAAAGCCCCGACCGGAGGTGAGGGAACGGTAGGAACCGGTAAATTTGTCAGGGAAGGCGCTGTCAGCGCGCCACCAATGAACGAACGTCCGGTTGCGGTCGACGCCGGCGATTTGGACATCGCCGACAGCGAGCTCCGCGAGAGCGGTGGAGTCGTTGTAGACGCGCTTCTGGGTGAGTGTGGCCGCGTCCCAGCAGAAGAAAGCGGTGCCGTCGGCCCTCAGGCCGCAGAGGGAGCCGTGGCCACCAGAGACGGAGGCAAAGGAGACGTTGGGGAAAAGGGGGAAGGACAGGGCACCTGTGGCGTCGGCGCGGGCGCACTGGATGCTACGAGGGAAGACGCCGGCGAGGACGCCGCAGACGATAGAAGGGGAGCCGTGGGCGATGGCGAGGGTGGAGGTGGAGCCGGTGCCGTGAGCAGGTAGGAGGAAGACAGACAGGGTCGCGGCCACCGCCAACGCGACGGCGAGGGAAGGCCTCATCAGGTGGCGATGGTCGGCTGGGGAGTTCCACGTTTATCCCACATAGGGAAGCAAAGCGAAGAGAGGGAAGAAAGCAAAAGACTAAGAGAAACTTGGTCTGGTCTCCATTATAGTGGCTGTGGGTTTAGAGAGAGAGAGGGCGAAGAAGAAAGAATACTAATTGAAAACGATTTTATATATATATATATAATTTGGGACATTTCCAACGAGGAAAACGATTTTATATATATATATATATATATATGAAGGAAGAAGGAGAAAAAAAGGTATTAAGTTCATTTACGTAGTAAGAAATGTTCATATTCAATTTTTTTTAAAAATAATATATATTTTTCAAGATATCCTTTTTAGATTTTCATGACAACGTCTTTCTTTTATCTAATTTTAAATATATTTTTGAATTGACAGTCAATCATTTTTTATTTTTTCTTTTATTATGGGTCCCGATTTATAGGAATATATCCATAGAATTAGACCGGTTCTCGGTTACGAAATTTTTTTTATTACGTTCTATTTTTTTGATATTATTAGAAATACTATAACTCAATATAAAAATATTATTACTGACTTTCTTTTTTAGATTAGTTCATATAAAAGATAAATAAATATCATAAATATTTTTTTATAAAAAAATACAAAAAACATTAATTTAGTGCATCTTTTAGTTGGTAGGCCGCTGAAATTGACACCCCAAGCGAACTAATCGACTAATTATTTGGGACGATATGAATCGACGCAAACTTCAAGCCCTCACGCCTTATAGCTATAGTTGCTTTCATTTTGTTGGCTTGTGTTGGAGCCGCCATAGATTGGATAGGTTAATGGCCCGTATGCAACTGACCGACGACTGCCCCATTAACTTCAATTCCTCACGTGATCTGAAATATTTGACCAGTCAACGGTCAGACCAACATGCCGCCATTTCTTGTGGGTCAAAGTGCGAGACGTGTCCACGACCAACCGAGTATTGATCGGCTCCGTACCTTCCTGGCTGGATAATACCCGAGGAAGAATAGGATATATTATTTGGATTCTTCGCGTCATGTAGTGACGGAGATCGTCACAAGTGTTGGTTTTTTTTCTTTTTTTTTTATTTCCCTATAATTTGACGGCAATTGTAGCTTGAAATGCATGTTGATAGTTTGGCCGATACTATGCTAATAAATTACGATGGCTAATATTTTTAATTTTCAGATAAAATATTTTTTTATATTCTTGGACGAGACATATAAGATCAAATTTCGATGGGCCAACTCATTGTCGAAACTACCAACGTTGTATGTTCAAACGACATGATGAATATCAATGATATTTAGATCAATCTAACTCAATTTAAATCCATGTACATAAGAAACTCGACTCGACGTAACCAAGGGGATGGCTCGAGTGTCCATTGGATGATCAACCTACGTACATATCAAGGTCAGATAGGGTGTCCAACAAAATCTCTCTTATGCTCAAGTTGGTTCTAAAGTAAGAACTCAATGTCACCAGTAACTAACCTCAGTAGTAAAGGTTTGCTAGGTTTTTATGATATATTTGACCCAAGAAAATATTTTACAGTGAACGAAATATTCTTCTTTAATTTTTTTTTATTGTGGCCTAACTTATGTGACTATTTGGTAGAGCAAAAGATCCAAATGAGTGGATGATGAGATCCTGAGCAAATTGATCCAAATGATCAACATTAATTCAGTAAGACAGGTAATATTTTAAATTTTGAACAAAATTAATTTCTTATATTCTTAGACTTGTTTGAGATTACAATCCTATGAAAAGTGATTTATTTGTTTAAAAAAAAGATAACAGTCATTAGATTTATCAAGAAGAGAAAAAAAAAAAGAGAGAGAGAGAGAAGTTAAAGACTAAGAAGAAAAGTTTGTAAATGGGCTGGACCTGTTGTCGAACAGGTGGTGGGCGAACCTCGAGTGCACAACTCGATGTCCTCCCACACCAAAACACGGATTGTAACTTTGCGCCTAGCGGCAGGAACGGCCACCGTTCCCGATGGGGCCGCGGGTATCTCCCACCTCACTCGGTGCTTGCGCTGGACTTGAGATAAATGGAGAGCGAGCCCCAGAGGAAACAACGCGCATCTGTATTTACTTCACTTGAGTACTTGTTCACACCAGTTAGGATGGTGTACAACATATATCCGGCTTTCCGCAAGCTTGGGCTCTGCTGGTTTTTGGAGATGGCAGCTCTGTCCCTGGGTGGCCTCGTACGCGGTCGGTGGCATGTGGATGTGAAAGCGTCGCTGGCCAAAGAAAGTCGTGCAATTCGGGGGTTGCCGGTTCGGCACGTTTCGCGCATTCGTATGGGGCCGTTTCAAAAGCTTTCGGGTCCGGTCTCTTCTGGTCTTGACCCAACTCGTCAATGGAACAAGATTTCTGGAGTCGATCTGAACCCTCCATAGTTCCAGATCAAAGCGTGTATCTCCCTCCTTATACATACATATATACATCTATATCTATATCTATATATCTACATAAAAAGAGAGATATATGCAAATATATATATATATATATGTATGTATGGATGTATGTATGAATACATATATACATACATATATACAAATATATACATATATATAAATATATATATATGTATACATATATATGACAATTAGATAGAAAAGTCAAGATCATCATATCTAACATGGGTGATAAATTTTATGATATTTAGAACCTAATTATAATTCTAATTTTTATGCTAGATACTTGAAAAAATAAGGTATATGTGTTCAATATGATTTACGACATGTGTCACAGCAAAATGTTATTATTGAAAGGTATAATCGTACTCTTATAGATATAGTTAGGAGCATGATGTATTATTCTTTTATACCAAAATCAATGTGAGAAGAAGCTATAAGGACAACTATGTATATCTTGAATAGGGTTCTTAATAAATAAATTACATGACTTCTTTTGAGTTATGAAATGATAGGAAACCTAACTTAAGATATTTACATATTTGAGATTGTCACATGAAGATAATGATCTTCAACTCACATAAAAGAAAATTAGATTTAATAAATATTTTAAATATTTTATTATTTATTCAAAAAAGTTGAAAAATCTCAAAATTTAATTTTGATATAGAGGAGATTCAAGCTTATACTTTTTTATTATTCGAGATATTATTGTTACTCAAATCATTAAATGATTTGATAAAAGTGAACAACAAAAATAATATTACTAAACTCCCACACTATATTGATATCGCTATTAATGGCCTTTTAGATCAACTACAATTGATAACCTTATGAATATCTTAAAGGAAAAAGAATCATATCATTTATGATTATTATGAGATATATCTACAAGAATTATACTATGATATAAGAATTAGAATAGATCCCTCATTGTTTTCACAGGTCATGAAAGATAACAATTTTGAAAAGTAATATGATGCAATAAAAGAAGAGTTAAAATCAATAACCAGAATGATGTTTTATGAATTTATCGAATTATCCAATAATTATAAAAGAGTTTATAATATAATATATGACTCAAAAGATAATGTTGAACGATATAATTGTTAGACTTGTGGTTAAAAATTTTACTCATAAAGAATGTATCGATTATAACAAGATATTTAACTTTTTAAATGAACTCGTTAAGAATCGTTATGACATTAATGACTCATTATGAGTTTGAGTTACATCATAATTATATGAAAAATATGTACATATATATATATATGTATATATATATATGTATATGTATATATATATGTATATACATATATGTATATGTATATATGTATGTATATATATATATGTATATATATACGTATGTATGTATATATATATATATGTACATATATATACATATATATATGTATACATATGTATAAATATGTATATATGTATACATATGTATACATATATACATATATATATGTATACATATGTATACATATATACATATATATATGTATACATATGTATACATATATACATATTTATACATATGTATACATATATATATGTATATATATGTACATATATATATATATACATACATACGTATATATATACATATATATATATACATACATATATACATATACATATATGTATATACATATATATATACATATACATATATATATATACATATATATATATATGTACATATTTTTCATATAATTATGATGTAACTCAAACTCATAATGAGTCATTAATGTCATAACGATTCTTAACGAGTTCATTTAAAAAGTTAAATATCTTGTTATAATCGATACATTCTTTATGAGTAAAATTTTTAACCACAAGTCTAACAATTATATCGTTCAACATTATCTTTTGAGTCATATATTATATTATAAACTCTTTTATAATTATTGGATAATTCGATAAATTCATAAAACATCATTCTGGTTATTGATTTTAACTCTTCTTTTATTGCATCATATTACTTTTCAAAATTGTTATCTTTCATGACCTGTGAAAACAATGAGGGATCTATTCTAATTCTTATATCATAGTATAATTCTTGTAGATATATCTCATAATAATCATAAATGATATGATTCTTTTTCCTTTAAGATATTCATAAGGTTATCAATTGTAGTTGATCTAAAAGGCCATTAATAGCGATATCAATATAGTGTGGGAGTTTAGTAATATTATTTTTGTTGTTCACTTTTATCAAATCATTTAATGATTTGAGTAACAATAATATCTCGAATAATAAAAAAGTATAAGCTTGAATCTCCTCTATATCAAAATTAAATTTTGAGATTTTTCAACTTTTTTGAATAAATAATAAAATATTTAAAATATTTATTAAATCTAATTTTCTTTTATGTGAGTTGAAGATCATTATCTTCATGTGACAATCTCAAATATGTAAATATCTTAAGTTAGGTTTCCTATCATTTCATAACTCAAAAGAAGTCATGTAATTTATTTATTAAGAACCCTATTCAAGATATACATAGTTGTCCTTATAGCTTCTTCTCACATTGATTTTGGTATAAAAGAATAATACATCATGCTCCTAACTATATCTATAAGAGTACGATTATACCTTTCAATAATAACATTTTGCTGTGACACATGTCGTAAATCATATTGAACACATATACCTTATTTTTTCAAGTATCTAGCATAAAAATTAGAATTATAATTAGGTTCTAAATATCATAAAATTTATCACCCATGTTAGATATGATGATCTTGACTTTTCTATCTAATTGTCTCTCGATTTTATTTATGTACACTTCAAGAGTATTAACGATCTGAGACTTTACATGAATTAGATATATATAATCATATCTCAATAGGTTATTTATATGGTGATAAAATACCTTTCTTTAATGAGACGAAAGCATTGAGTGACCCTTAGATATAAGCATAATCTCAAAAAGTTTACAAAACTATATTTTAATTTAAATATTTAATTATAGAATCGTTGTAAACTTAAGATTCATATTAATTCTATATAAACTAGGTTAACTTTTATTGAATTACACTAAGTTTACAACCGCTAAAAGAGAAACAATATTCTAATAATTCTAAGTAAAGAACCCAAATTCTCAAAATTATAAGAACATAATATGAATCCTCAAGATCCATCAAATGAATCATCTTTAGACGTAAGCAATAAATACTAAGATGATTCCTTGCAATTGATGAATATTTCATTCTCTTTTGATTTTATCTTTTTTTTTCTTTAATATCTTTTTTTTTTAATATTAAAAAAAATCTCTATTATTGGTAACATATGTTGAAGCATCAAATTAATCTCCTAAGTAAAATAATTTCTGTAATATTTGATTTGAACCATATGAAGGTTATACTTATACCTTTTTTTTTATTTCAAACCAAATCTTATAGTTCTTCTTCACATAATTTTCCTTGCTACAAAAATAACACTTTGTTGTGAAGATATTCTTTTATGAGTTTATATAGTAATTATAAACTCATGTGACTTACACTTCATACTTATTTTAGTGTTACTCGCTCCCTGAGTAGTACTCAAAATATTATGAGTCTTGAGTTTACAGCTTTGTCAATTATATCAAGGATATAATCTTGAATTCCTCAAATACTATTATTTTTAATCAGTTCTTTCATTAAGGTATCAATTGATGACTTATCAAAAACTTTAAATTGATCATTAGATATTCTTATGCGCTGGTTGTAAACTATACTAAAGTCTAAGTATCATAAAATTGAGTCTTTCAGACATTTCCCAATCAATCACCTCAATTATTTATTTCACAAAACATTCAGTAATTAAGTCTGTGTTCCCTTCAATTAATCTGATCAAGGTCTCACTCACATAATATAACTTGCATCAGCTCAAGCTATTTATTCTAGAAAATATAGGGACATTTACAAAATTACAATGAAGGAAGTACCATAATAATAATATAACATTAATGCTTTGAGTTTCCAAAATATAATGAACTATTGATATCATATATATTTCATCTTTGGGTGAAATATTGACATATCTAGTGTTCACTTAAGATCATCTATGGAGGACTGATATGATCCTTGTGGAATAATATTGTTACTTTTAGGTATACAATCCTAAACTGCAAGGATATCTAAAACAGTATCATCCTACTCCATCATAGAACTATTTGAAATAGATTCTCCTTTGAGATTATTTAAATCTCCTAATTATATGTGTCATTATGAATATTATTATATTTAATATCATTTAGGATCAATTCCATAATGTATTTTATAGATTATTTGTCTAAGTCACTTTGGTGGCTGCATGACCAATATAGAAAGATGAAATACAATCTAAAATATCTCATAAATTACAAGAACTTCATTGTAATTCATATCTCATAAGTTTATCATCCCAACCTACTTTGGTAGCTACCGGTCAGATAAAACTTAGGAAGATAAATTACAAATAATATTCACCAAATTTTTTTATCCCCATTCATGTTGTCATTATGAATATTATTTTATTTAATATCATTTATGACTAATTTCATAATATATTTTATAAATTATTGATCTAGGTTACTTTGGTGATTGTATGACCAATACAAAAATATAAAATACAGTCTAAAATATCTTATAAATGATAAGGCATTTATTATAATTCATAACTCATAAGTCTATCATTCCAAGCTATTTTGGCTACTATTGGTTAGATAAAACTTATGAAGATAAATTATAAATAATATTTATAAATTTCTTTATCCTAATTCACGCTGAAGTAGTTCAATAATAAAATAACAACCATAATAATTATTGAATATTGATCAACATAAAGAAAAGTCATATAATAACTATAATTATGATAACACATAAATCGAGCTTGAAAGATAACTATTATTTCATAATTTCAAATATATGCATATGAATAATCAAATAAATATCCAAGAACAATAATTGGATTTTATTTACAACATGTAATCAATAATTTATATGAGAAAACTATAAAAGAACCATTATGTCAATCAGCCTTATTTAATTAGATAAGTTCAGAATTGAATTAAACATCAACCCAATTAAGTCAATCAATAAGAATTGATCTAACGATGAAACTGTAATTTTGTTGATAGGACATAAACCAGAATTACGAGATTCGGATAGAACTATCAAAAGGACATGTCAGGAAATTTCTAATTATGAAGGGCATTTATGGAAAGTAAATAAAAGGATAGACTCTAGAATTCTTTCGTTTTTGAAGGGCAAAAATATCATTTTTCAAGAAAACACCCTAATCTTCCCTGCAGCACCATCGCTTGTGCATGGCTGCCACTGTCGCCGTCGCATGGTCTGTGCCCACTCGCGGCCACCGCTTGGGTGTGTCTTGTGCCCGCTCACGACCGCCGCCACTGTGTAGTGCGGCTATCGCCATCTGTGGCCACCACCCTTCCGCAAGCGCCCTCTATAGGCGGGTACCACCATTATGTGTGAGGGCGATCGCCGACTTCACATGGGGTGCAGCCGTCGCCTTCCGCGAGCACCACGTTCACACATGATGCGACCGCCGCTTGCATGGTTGTCAACTACGTGTGGGTGCCGTGATAGGCAACCATCGCAGCGCGCGATTGGTCGCCTGGCGACTGTCAGCTACCGTTGTTACTACTGCGATGTGTGCTACGTGGTGCAGCCGCCTCTCGCAAGCATATAAACGTAGCGATCGCTACCCGCGTGCAGCCATGATGCGCAGTTGCGGGTTGCAATCTCTGTACACGACCCTTCAACAACTAAACAGGCGATCAACAGAGATCATCGCCTCAACAACATCGATAGTAAATAGTAAATCCATCGATCAAACATAAGAAATCATATATTGCTCACAATTAGCGATAGAGCAAATCATATAGAAAAAACAGATCAATAATATCCGATGAATCATTCATGCATCGTAAACAGAAAGCGATTAATATGCTTTCATGAGTGAAAGATGCTAACAAATAGATCCGAAAATATTTGATTTCAAAAATCACTACTTGATACCAATTGTTAGTATAAAATCTATAATCATACTATCTGTAATACAGAAAAAAAATTTATGCTAGAATTTGAAATCAAATAATAATGGATCTAAAGATGTGTACTTTCGTTATTATTCAAAAGAATAAATCTTATTTGATCTATAGACACGCCATCGTCAGATCTGAGATATCGCAAGGAGAACTAGACAAAGATTGAGAGAAAATCCTTAATATATGTGTTAAAATGTAGCCCCTAGAGTCCTGTCTATTTATAATTAATATATTTAAGGTTAAGAGAAATAACCTTAATTTCTCAACTTTGATCGTAAGGGGATTTTTTTTTTATTGATCAATATATTTTATCAGAATCTAATTAGTTATATTATATATATCTTATCCAATTATAAAGAGTCTTAAAATCTAACAAGCTATTGCATAGAGGATCCCAAAATGATAAATTCTTTTTCTTCTCTTCCGTGTATGTGGAATCTAATTTTTCGTCGTGGCTCCGGATTGCTTAGATCGACCTTTTTAGCTTTCTCTTGGAGTTCAGGACTGGTTTTTCGGCCCAATTTACTTCCATTTTCTTTCCTCGCCCTTCTGACACCGCCTTTTCATTTCTTGGAGCAGTAATCTGTTCGAACAAGGAAATGTAGAATATTTCTTTCTCGATCTTTTTGTTCTTGATGTTGTATTTTGGTTGTTGGCATTTAATCAAGGGTGATGTCATGTGAAAGTGAAACGGTTTCCCTGAAGCTTTTAATGATTTGGCAACTGGAAAAGATTCCACTAAATCAAGAAATACTTCTTTGTTTATTGTTCCTCCCATCTTCTTGATGTTTATTGGATATACTTGGTGGATACATGCTAGTGTCTTCCATAAAATCGTTTCTTGATCTTTTTGTTTCTATTCCTCTCTTTTTTGTGTGTCTTGGCGCTGTCTTCTTGTTCTTGGCGTTTAATCAAGGGTGATATCATGTGTTTAACCAAGGATCCATTCTTGGTGGGAATCATTTTTCTCTGTTGCTTCTTTCCTGCAATCTTGGCATTTAACAGACTCGTTATTGCCTTCAGATTTGGATTAGTTCTCGTTTATCCTCAAGTGAATTTTGTTAATTCAGAGACTTGGCAGCATAAATTGTATAAATTATAAATTGTATAATTGTATACCAATAGATATACAACTTAAAAAATTATTACTTATATAATTTACAAGCTACAAGTTATAAGATTTTCGTTCGTTTTGAGTAGGGGATTAGTGTAGATGTCCACCCGCGAGTTGTTTGTTTATATGTTTGTGTGGGAAAGCTGAGAGGGAACCAATTGAGGATTATTATTTCACATTCCAATGTTTAGGATTGTTTCTAATCTTAGGTAGCAAAATAAAAGGAAAAAGAAATTTTTTTTGTAAAGTATCTTGATATAAAATCAGAATCAAACTATTGATTTTTGGTTCAATTTTTAGGTCAATTTCGAAATTTGGATCATATTCTTTTATGAAAAATTAGATAATTGGATCGAGGATTTATGCATCAACATATATTTTCCCCTTCTCTAAATAATTTACTATTTTTATATACTTCTCCAGAGCGTATATCATAAGTGGAAAGAGCGCTTGTTTTCTCTATTGAAGGTTGATAATTTAGGTGGGAGTCTTTGTTGATATATTGGGTGTTACCATATATGAGCTCATTTATGAGCTGCATCTGCTGCAGTGCTTTGGTATGCATGCCTTTACATTCTTCTTCTTTTTTGTTGTGCTAAACAGTAAGCACGTGCATAATCTTTTCATGTAGCAAATAATGCCCATGTGCATTTGCTACTTTTCTTCTGGGAACAAATGAGTGGATACCATTTTCATATTTGTAGTGCACCATAGAGTTGCTGCCTACATGTGTGTGCATGTAACATGCCTCATCATTTGACTTGATTATACCAAAGTATCCTGGAACTCTTAGGAAGGAATGAAGCTACTGTGCATAACTTAGTGCTAAAAAAAAGGACGTGTTGCACCACTCGGTGCCTGACACGAAGCACGATTCACTGACGTGGTGAATAATTGGCAGCCTACATTGCATGAGACACAGCCTCCTAACGTTCGTGACTTGAATTGTAGGTAAAGTCAATCTGCTGAGTCCTGTTGTCATAACTACATAAGCCCTCCTGGCCTAAACAAATGTTTGATTTGATTTCATTTCTTACTCTTCTCTTCTCCTCTCCTCCGTTCCTTTTTTCGTCTTCTCATGGGGCATACGCTTTTGCATTCTTCCTAAATCCTTTAGATAGTTTGGTGCTCCCATGTGTGTCAATGCAGCTTGCGAGAGCGAATTCACATCGGATGACAATGGAGAAAAGGAAACCTATTTTGGACCATTAAGGCCGTACTCTCCTCGTCATTTGATTCTTGAAGGTAGCTCTTCTTGCATTATGTCGATCTTGTGTAGACGAGGCTTTTCTAGTTAGGATAATCATGTCGGTCTCGATTTCCTTCCAAACCCCTTGTTTCTGAAGCCTTCGCTTAGTTCTTCTGTAGATCACGATTCAGTTTGCAAGAAATGATAGACCAAGAAATGGGGTCCTACTTCGGATCATCGAGGGCCCTCTCTCCTTGCCATTTGATGCTTGAAGGTTCATCTTCTTCCTGCTTTATGTTGGTGCTGTGTAGATGAGGTGTTTCTTGGTAGGTTAATCATGCCGGTGGGTTTTGCTATAGCTTTCTTAGTTGTATCTAGTGGATGTTGATTGATTTCTTGAATGCCTTCCTGGTTTTTTTTGTTCCTCTCAATTTCTAGTTTTCCCTGTCATCTAATATCTGATCTTGCATGAGACTTTCAGTTTCTTTAGACGATTGGTTGGAAAGAATCACCAATGGATCTTAAGTTTTTCTTTTGTTCCTTTATTTCTTTCTCTTCTCTCTTTGATTCATGTCTGTTCTAGTTCTTGAAGGAGTCCTACTTTGGATCGCCTTCTCTCCTAGTCATTTGATTCTTGAAGATTATATTGAATCTCGAATTTTGATGATGAAACTAATTGATAGTGTTTATGATTTGATATGCGTTTTGAGTGATGCAGGAAGCTTCGATCAAGGAGAGACAATTAAAACAGGAAGAATCATGTTGGCCAGAGAAAAAGAAAAACATATCAGAAGATTGGACGTCGCACCGAAGGATCGGTCGACGTATCGACATAAGGCTTCGGGCCAAGAAGAGCGGATATTGCGCCAAGGAAATCGGAGTTGCGGAGGTCAATCGACTGATTGGGCAATAGGCCGCAAGAGAGGATGAAGCGTCGAAGAATCAGACGAAGCGTCGATGAACCAATGACATGCCGGATAATATTTGATTAGCTTAGTAATAATTGTCTAAATTGAAGTGGGTTTTAAGTGTGTAGGATTAACTATGATAGCAAGACATAAAGCAAAATGAAGTCCCGGAGTCAAGAACGAGATTTCGTTGGGAGTTCGAGAGTTCGTTGGAAGTCCGGACGTTCGTCGGAAGTTCTATCGGAATTGACCGAGAAGTCCAGGAGCTTGCCAAAGAAGCTCGTCGAAACTCGCTAAGAAGATTGTCGTGAAGTCCAAGAACTTGTCGGGAGTCCGTTGGAACATTACCGAGAGATCGTCGGAAGCTCGCTGGAAGAAACCTAGACTTATGGACTTATTTAGCTTAGTGAATGTCTTAAAATTCGTAGTTAGCACATAATTGGGTTGAAATTGGGCCAACTCAATTAGGAGCCAATTGAGCCTAAATTGGGAGTGATTTGAGCTCATTGGGAGGCTCATTCAATGACCCAAATGTTGGGCTAGGCGGTGGCACCGCCAGAACAGGCGGTAGAATTACCTGTGAGTTGGAAAACTCGAAAAACTCGGTCTCCGAGGCTGTCAGGTGGTGGTACCGCCAGATTGGGTAGTGGTACCACTTTGTGTCAGTGCTGCATGTGGTGGTACCGCCCAGCACAAGCGGTGGTACCGCTAGGACCCAGAAGTTTAAATTTTTGACTCCATTTTTGAAACCATTTGGAGCCTATAAATACTCCACTTGGGTAGCAAGAAAGGAGCAAGAATTCTAGAGAAAAAAAACTGAGTAAACTCTTCCAAAACTTTGAGTTCCCTCCTCCTAGTGCTTAGAGTTAGTCCTAAGGGGGAGGTGTATGAGGGAATACTTGTAAAAGAGTAACTTGTAAAAGTTATCTCCTAAACTTGTGAAAGGGAGAAAGTGTTGTAAGAGGGTAGTTGGTCTTCATTCATTGAAGGAAGACCGATAGTGGATGCCGGTGGCCTCAACGGAGGAATCGGGAGTGGATGTAGGCCACGACGACCGAACCACTATAAATTTTTATTTGCATTTATATTATTGTCATTTACTTACTTTGTAATTTCTTCACTTCCTCCTTATTTGGCTTTCACTATCCTTACGAACAAACACGCTTTCAAGTTATCTTCCGAGATCGATTTTTAACATACGAAGATTTTTGAACCGACGATATTTTATCCGCTGCACTAATTCACCCCCCTCTTAGTGCCGCTATTGATCCTAACATATTCATCATCTTCTTGCTTTATGTCTGTACTATTTAGATAAAGTGTTTCTTGCTAGGTTGATCATGTCGATGGGTTTTGCTATGGCATTTTGAATGCTGATTATTGATTTTTTTTTTCTTTCCAATTTCCAGTTTCCCTCTTGTCTAACATCTGATTTTTCATGAGACTGCAGTTTTTTTAGATGATTGATCGAAAAGATTCACTAAAGTATCAAGTTATTCTTTTCTTTCTTTGGTACTTTCTCTTCTCTCTTTGGGTCTTCAATGCTTTTTTTGTTCATGTTTTAACTGCCTTTATTAAAGAGTCATTTATTTATAGACCTCGAACTTTGCATTTGATTGGTCACTATTATTCACATATTATTCCTCTTTTCCCCTTGTGGTGGAGATGGCTTATCATCCAAATGAGACATCTTTCTTCACCATTTGAAATCTTAAGCACAAGTGTCAAAAGTTCACCTGCTTGTTCTGCATTAGGATTCGGAGGATGGGGTGTCTCTTTTTAAGTTACAACATGGGTGGGGTTTGCTACAGCTGTCTTGATTACGTCTAATGAATGCTATTTCACGAGACTTGCTACTTCTTTGGTTTTCTTTTCTTTATTTGCTACATGTTCATTGCCCTCGTTATTGCATGTCATCTTTTTGTGTTTAAAATGGTACCGCCTGATACGGGCGATACGTACCGATTCGACGATATATCGGTACACAGATCGTCCGCTACCGGACGAAATGTGCTACAGTACTATAGTATTATACTGTAACAGTGCTACAGTACAATAGTAGAGATAGAAATATATAAAACCGTTTGGTACGTCCTGGTATACCGCTCAGTACGCCCTGGTGTATCGCTCGGTATGCCGGTACCGTACCATACTGAGCCAACCTCGAGATACCGATACGGTAATACTTGGTTTAAATCACAATGAATAATACTACATATGTTATTTGTTACAGAAAGCCACTTGTAGATAATGAACTTGCTGTCGTGGGAACCATTCCTCTCTGTTATTCTAATATTGTTCAGCTTTTCTCCTTCTTTTAAAGATAGCTTGTCATGCAGGTGAACCATTCCTCTCTATTGAGGACCCAGGGGCTTGTCCGTGGAAAGTGGATCAATGCAAGACACTTCAGGTACCTCAAGATGAGTATGCCATTTTGTTTCCATTGGAGGTGTTCTTGTTTTTCTTGGAGTTGATGTTCCAAAGGGTGTGTCTTCTAATTGTATGGACGAATAATTGGTGGTTGAAGGTGTGAATATTGAAGGCGGTCCATGTGGTAGTTTAATCGAAATAGGAATTAGCCATTACCAAAACCACAAAAACCATATTGGAATCTGGAAAGAAATTCTCACGACCAAACTCATCTTGTTTCTGATTCTTGAAGTTGTTCTTGTTTTCTCAGAGTTGATCTTCTTACAACTGTTTTTTCTAGTTGTATGAACATGTGAAGAATTAATAAAAATAGACTACTAAGACTTCTGTTGTTAGTATTTTGGCAGGTACAAACTCCTACTACTGGTAATGTTATCACTAGTGTTTCGTGCATGGGCAGGAATGAGACAACCAATGCAATATCCTCCGCATACAGTACATTCACCAGTAAGAAATGTTTTGCTAGTAATAGCGTTCTTTAAAAAGATGCAATGAAACGTTGAAGCTGATTAATACTTAGGGTTTCTACTTTCTTATGCCAGGTTAGACCTAGACCTTTGAGTTTATGATATTATCATGGTCTATTGTTAATACATTTTATAACATATTGTACATGCTCTTATTATTTAGAAAATGTATACACACTTAACGTGATGCTTATTGGGTATTGGTGGTGTTGGTAAATTTTACCATATCATGACTATTTGTTTATGAGAGTGCATTTATACGACAAATATTAGTGCAAGTTGGTTAAATGCTTAGGGGGTCAATATTGACCCAAGCCTTTAGTACATATACCTTGCTCTATGTGTTTATGGCCATTTTAACGAAAACTGATGTGCATCTAATGTTTATGCATCTTAGAAGTTGACGTCTTGATAACTATGCTTGAAGATTGTCATGTAAGCATGAATACTGTCTACATAGCAAATTTCTTTTGTTAAGTTGTAAAAATATATGTGAACATTTACTTTGTCCAAATAGGATTAAAATGTTTCCTTAATTATGTTAAATAGGATTACTGTCATGACCCCTTGGTTAATAAGAATTCATGTATGTTTGCCATGCATGAACTTCTTATTCTTATTATTAGGCTGGGGCTATTAATGACTGACCACTATGTTGAGCATGGGGAAATGCTAAGAAAAAAAAAGTATAAATTGGAAAAAAAGGGAAAAGATTTACTGAACAGGGGAAAAAAATCGATTTAGCTTAAACAAAACAAGTCAAGTACCTTAGCATTTAAACATGTAATTTTAGATCTGCAGAATCATCACTTTAAAACCCATATTATTGTTTCTACCATGATTATTATCCAATATTTTTATTATGATCAGGAAGTAGTCTTGTTATTAACAATAATAGTTGTTCGAGTCTTCTATGGCTTTTAGGATTTGCTGTCGTTGCACTTAAAACTATATAGTAAACGGCTTGCCCTCATAGGGTCTCTTTTCTTCCGGTGTTTTTTTGGTATAACAAAATTTGGATCATTTTATATTTCCAAGAAATGTTAGCTTTTTGTATGAATGTTTTCTCCGAAAAACAGAAATAATTTCTCCAAATTATTCTTTCCACTATTCTTCATCTGATGTTTCCATTAGCAGAGAAAACCTTAGTTTTTTGCTGCACATCAAACACTCTTTTTGGTGAATATTCTTCAGTCAAATATCTTGCTTTTTTGTGTTTTTGCAAACCAAACAGATCCTTAAAGAAATTGTCAGATAGAGGAAAAACTAATAGTGATGAGATTGAAATTGAACATTCAAACCATTATAACATGATCGTCACTGTGCAGATAAAACAATGATTTTTACAATTATACAAGTATTCTTTTAGCTGTAATACCGTACTGTAGCAGTGTTTCGATCTGGGCTCAGTACGGTACAATACGGTGTATCGAGCACTGTAGCAATGCTACAGTGCACTGCTACAATCGAAAATCGATCGTACCGGTAGTGGGCGGTCCGCGTACCGATAGCCTGTCGGACCGGTATGTACCGTCCATATTGGATGGTACAATTCTGTATTACAAACACTGCTTTTAGCTCTGATGGATTGAGTCTTAGTTCTCAATTTCTTTTAAAGGTTTGTCAAACTATAAGCATCCAAATATTGCAGACAAGCTTGGTAAGAGAAGAACGATGGATGGATAGAAGATCTCATAACTGTTTCTTGTATTCAAACGTATTCATCGTTACTTTTTCCCAGTGATTTAGATGCCACCCACATGGCCTATCACCTCGTATGCATGGAGCTGCAGCTACAAGTAGCTCAGGATATGTGCGCATAGTGCACTCACGTTTTCATCATTTCTTTGTTTTCTACTTGTTTATTTTTTCCATTGTCTATTTTCTTGCACAGTGTAAAATATGTATGGTTCCTTTATTAAATATTGAGACAAAAACCTTACCTCTTATCATTTTCTGTTGACATCACTAGAGCCTGTTTGTTACCAACTCATTTGTGAACCTATCATTCCTTTTGTTGTGTCCTTGCCTCTTAAACTCAGTTTCTGATTTAAAATTTTAAGGGTCACACATGTATAATTAAATGTGTTAAGTTATTATTTTGATTAGTCAAAATTAAAGTGATCCAATTAAAGTAAAGTTATTTGGCTAAGGGACATAATTATTATTATGAAAATTAATTATGTGGATATCATCAGTTATATTTTTAACTTAATGACGAGATAAGTTAGGAATATGAAACTCTTGAGGCATAATTATAGATTCATCAATTATGAATATAATCATAATTATATATTTATCAGTTATGACTATAAATAAGGTTATAGTCTCCGGTTGCAGTATTGAATGAAGTTTCTCTTCACCCGTCAAGGAGAAATCTAAAGTTCTTAAGGATACTCTGTAATTGGAAGACCAAATCATCGATTAATTCAGAAAATACTCTAATGGATTCATCAGGTACGCTTCCGTGTTAATATGTTTATTAGTTGTTGTAGGATTTCAT
>LVTN01000479.1:7232-23353 GCA_001649415.1 Musa itinerans | reverse complement strand
CTCCATCCCCTCCCTACTCCAACACTCCTTTTGCCTCCATTCTCTTACTTCATCTCCTCCCCTATCTCCTTACTCACACTCTCCTCTCATCCCCTCATACTTTAATCTCTTTGCCTCCCTCCCTCCTACCCCTCCATCCCCTCCCTTGTCTCTTTATCACCACATCCCCTCCTACTTCCCACATTCCCTCTGCCTCCATTCTCTCCCACTTCATCTCCTCCCCTGCCTTCCAACTCACACTCCTCTCTCATCCCCTCCTCACTACATCTTCTCCCCTATCTCCTTACTCACACTCCCCTCTCATACCCTCCTCACTCCCACTTCAACCTCTTCAGACCCTCCCTCCCCCTCCATGATGAATTTAAAGGTTTTATCTGAAGATGTCGTTTGAAAATGATTAGTGGTTTTCTATTTTTTATATTTATGATATTGATATAATGTGTATTATGTAGTAGATATGTACTCACATTTCCATACTCCTCTTCCTTCGTCTCTATCCCTTCCCACTTTGCCCCCTCTCATCCTCTCCTCTCCCACTTCAACCTCTTCGCCTCTATCCCTTATTTGCGCTCCCTCTCTCCCCCCCTCACCCTCTGCATACGTGAGTGATTGATGAGTGTAAATGAATGATCATGAATGTTTATGTATCCCTACCGAGGGCAGGTATGGCGATTCCCTTCGGGGATTAGCGGGCTGTCAGACATGATGGTTAGACGGTTCCTCCATCCGCTGTTGGGAGGAACATATCCCCACTTGGGCGGGTGAGGGATACTACTCCATCCGCTGTTGGGAGTGCGATATGGATTATCTCCATCTGCTGTTGGGAGGAATCCATCCCATGGAATATGCCTCTCCATCCGCTATTGGGAGAGTGCACCATTGGGTGATGTATGCCTTTGTTATTATGTATGTATTGCATGTGGCTGATGCATGATTTTATTTACTATGTAAGAAATTATCATCATTTTTTTTATGTATAAGTTTTATGATGAATAGATATATTTTATTATTGAATTATTGATATTTGTTTATATTTCATGAATATTAAAGATTATTTTTATGATTTTTCTGAGGTTCCTACCGTGTGGTTGCTGATATGATTTTATTTTATATTTATTTTCGGAGTAATCTAATACCGTGTAATAGATCTAAAGCTTGGGTGGAAGAGACTTGTGATCCTACTAAGAATTGGCATTTTTCTAGTTAATAGAATATTTACTACTGTAAAGACAATGATTTGAAAAATGAAAAGAAAAAGAGGGAGTTTATTATGTAAATTATGGATAATAAAATATTAATTTATTATTCTTTTTATAAATCCGGGATGTGACATTTCCATACTCCTCTTCCTTCGTCTCTATCCCTTCCCACTTTGCCCCCTCTCATCCTCTCCTCTTACTTCAACCTCTTTGCATCTTTTATTTGCACTCCCTCTCTCCCCCCCCCCTCCCTCACCCTCTACCTCTATCCCCTCCCATATCACCCCCTCCCTCTCTACTTCGGCACTCCCTCTCACCCTTCACCTATATCCCTCTAACATCATCCTCTCCCATCCTCCCTCCCTTGTCTCTCCTCTCCCTCATGCCCCTCCCTCACCCTATGCCTCTATCCCTTCCTATATCACCCTCTCCCTACTTCGGCACTCCCTCTTACCCTTCACCTATCCCTCTCACATCATCCCCTCCCTTGTCTCTCCCCCCTCACTCCTACTTCACCTCCTCCCCTCCCACTTCAACCTCTTCAGATCCCTCCCTCCCTCTCCCTCCATTGCCTCTTTATCACCTCCCCTGCCTTCCTACTCACACGCCTCTCTCATCCTCTCCCCATTACATCTCCTCCCCTATCTCCCTACTCACACTCTCCTCTCATCCCCTCATTACATCTCCCTTGTCTCCCTACTCACACTCCCCTCATCCCCACCTCACTCCCACCCTCCTCCCCCTCCATCCCCTCCCTACTCCAACACTCCTTTTGCCTCCATTCTCTTACTTCATCTCCTCCCCTATCTCCTTACTCACACTCTCCTCTCATCCCCTCATACTTTAATCTCTTTGCCTCCCTCCCTCCTACCCCTCCATCCCCTCCCTTGTCTCTTTATCACCACATCCCCTCCTACTTCCCACATTCCCTCTGCCTCCATTCTCTCCCACTTCATCTCCTCCCCTGCCTTCCAACTCACACTCCTCTCTCATCCCCTCCTCACTACATCTTCTCCCCTATCTCCTTACTCACACTCCCCTCTCATACCCTCCTCACTCCCACTTCAACCTCTTCAGACCCTCCCTCCCCCTCCATCCCCTCCCACACTCCCTCTGCCTCCATTCTCTCTCACTTCACTCCTTCCCACTTTATCCCCTCCCTACTCACATTTCCATACTCCTCTTCCTTCGTCTCTATCCCTTCCCACTTTGCCCCCTCTCATCCTCTCCTCTCCCACTTCAACCTCTTCGCCTCTATCCCTTATTTGCGCTCCCTCTCTCCCCCCCTCACCCTCTGCCTCTATCCCCTCCCATATCACCCCCTCCATTCCCTCCCTTGCCTCTTTATCACCACATCCCCTCCTACTCCCACACTCCCTCTGCCTCCATTCTCTCCCACTTCATCCCTTCCCACTCCATCTCCTCCCCTGCCTTCCTACTCGCACTCCTCTCTCATCCCCTCCTCACTACATCTCCTCCCCTGTCTCCCTACTCACACTCCCCTCTCATCCCCTCCTCACTCCCACTTCTACCTCTTCAGACCCTCCCTCCCCCCTCCATCCCCTCCTCACTACATCTCCTCCCACCTCTCCATCCGCTATTGGGAGAGTGCACCATTGGGTGATGTATGCCTTTGTTATTATGTATGTATTGCATGTGGCTGATGCATACTCACACTCCCCTCTCATCCCCTCCTCACTCCCACTTCACCTCCATCCCCTACCCACACTATATCTCCTCCCATCTCTCCCTACTCACACTCCCCTCTCATCCCTTCTTCACTCTCACTTCACCTCCTCCCCTGCCTCCCTCCATCCTCTGTCTTGCCTCTTTATTAACCCCTCCTCCTCTCACTCCCTCTCCCCCTCCCACTCTCTTCCACCTCCATCCCCTATCCACTCCCTCACCCTTCGCCTCTATCCCTCCTCACTCCCACTTCTACCTCTTCAGACCCTCCCTCCCCCCTCCATCCCCTCCTCACTACATCTCCTCCCCTGTCTCCCTACTCACACTCCCCTCTCATCCCCTCCTCACTCCCACTTCTACCTCTTCAGACCCTCCCTCCCCCCTCCATCCCCTCCTCACTACATCTCCTCCCATGTCTCCCTACTCACACTCCCCTCTCATCCCCTCCTCACTCCCACTTCTACCTCTTCAGACCCTCCCTCCCCCCTCCATCCCCTCCTCACTACATCTCCTCCCCTGTCTCCCTACTCACACTCCCCTCTCATCCCCTCCTCACTCCCACTTCTACCTCTTCAGACCCTCCCTCCCCCCTCCATCCCCTCCTCACTACATCTCCTCCCATGTCTCCCTACTCACACTCCCCTCTCATCCCCTCCTCACTCCCACTTCTACCTCTTCAGACCCTCCCTCCCCCCTCCATCCCCTCCTCACTACATCTCCTCCCCTGTCTCCCTACTCACACTCCCCTCTCATCCCCTCCTCACTCCCACTTCTACCTCTTCAGACCCTCCCTCCCCCCTCCATCCCCTCCTCACTACATCTCCTCCCATGTCTCCCTACTCACACTCCCCTCTCATCCCCTCCTCACTCCCACTTCTACCTCTTCAGACCCTCCCTCCCCCCTCCATCCCCTCCTCACTACATCTCCTCCCCTGTCTCCCTACTCACACTCCCCTCTCATCCCCTCCTCACTCCCACTTCTACCTCTTCAGACCCTCCCTCCCCCCTCCATCCCCTCCTCACTACATCTCCTCCCATGTCTCCCTACTCACACTCCCCTCTCATCCCCTCCTCACTCCCACTTCTACCTCTTCAGACCCTCCCTCCCCCCTCCATCCCCTCCTCACTACATCTCCTCCCCTGTCTCCCTACTCACACTCCCCTCTCATCCCCTCCTCACTCCCACTTCTACCTCTTCAGACCCTCCCTCCCCCCTCCATCCCCTCCTCACTACATCTCCTCCCATGTCTCCCTACTCACACTCCCCTCTCATCCCCTCCTCACTCCCACTTCTACCTCTTCAGACCCTCCCTCCCCCCTCCATCCCCTCCTCACTACATCTCCTCCCCTGTCTCCCTACTCACACTCCCCTCTCATCCCCTCCTCACTCCCACTTCTACCTCTTCAGACCCTCCCTCCCCCCTCCATCCCCTCCTCACTACATCTCCTCCCATGTCTCCCTACTCACACTCCCCTCTCATCCCCTCCTCACTCCCACTTCTACCTCTTCAGACCCTCCCTCCCCCCTCCATCCCCTCCTCACTACATCTCCTCCCCTGTCTCCCTACTCACACTCCCCTCTCATCCCCTCCTCACTCCCACTTCTACCTCTTCAGACCCTCCCTCCCCCCTCCATCCCCTCCTCACTACATCTCCTCCCATGTCTCCCTACTCACACTCCCCTCTCATCCCCTCCTCACTCCCACTTCTACCTCTTCAGACCCTCCCTCCCCCCTCCATCCCCTCCTCACTACATCTCCTCCCCTGTCTCCCTACTCACACTCCCCTCTCATCCCCTCCTCACTCCCACTTCTACCTCTTCAGACCCTCCCTCCCCCCTCCATCCCCTCCTCACTACATCTCCTCCCATGTCTCCCTACTCACACTCCCCTCTCATCCCCTCCTCACTCCCACTTCACCTCCATCCCCTACCCACACTATATCTCCTCCCATCTCTCCCTACTCACACTCCCCTCTCATCCCTTCTTCACTCTCACTTCACCTCCTCCCCTGCCTCCCTCCATCCTCTGTCTTGCCTCTTTATTAACCCCTCCTCCTCTCACTCCCTCTCCCCCTCCCACTCTCTTCCACCTCCATCCCCTATCCACTCCCTCACCCTTCGCCTCTATCCCTTGCCTCCCTCCACCTCCCACCTTCTATCCCCTCCCTACTCCCACTTCATCCCTTCCCGCCCCATTCCCTCCCTTGCCTCCCTACTTATACTTCAACACTTCCTCTCACCCTTCGCCTCTATCCCTTCCTACTTTGTCCCCTCTCATCTCTTTCTTACTCCCACTTTTATTTTATATTTATTTTCGGAGTAATCTAATACCGTGTAATAGATCTAAAGCTTGGGTGGAAGAGACTTGTGATCCTACTAAGAATTGGCCTCCATTCTCTTCCACTTCATCCCTTCCCTCCCTTGCCTCTCTACTCATACTTTGACACTCCCTCTCACCCTTGGCCTCTATCCCTTCCTACTTTGTCCTCTCTCATCCCTTCCTCACTCCCATTTCACCTCCTCCTCTCTCACTTCAACCTCTTCGCCTCTCTCCCTTCCACCACTATCACCCACCTACACTCTCTCTCTCCTCTCTCCACTCTTAATTCACCACCTCCTCCCCACTCTCCTTATAAATCCGGGATGTGACATTTCCATACTCCTCTTCCTTCGTCTCTATCCCTTCCCACTTTGCCCCCTCTCATCCTCTCCTCTTACTTCAACCTCTTTGCATCTTTTATTTGCACTCCCTCTCTCCCCCCCCCCTCCCTCACCCTCTACCTCTATCCCCTCCCATATCACCCCCTCCCTCTCTACTTCGGCACTCCCTCTCACCCTTCACCTATATCCCTCTAACATCATCCTCTCCCATCCTCCCTCCCTTGTCTCTCCTCTCCCTCATGCCCCTCCCTCACCCTATGCCTCTATCCCTTCCTATATCACCCTCTCCCTACTTCGGCACTCCCTCTTACCCTTCACCTATCCCTCTCACATCATCCCCTCCCTTGTCTCTCCCCCCTCACTCCTACTTCACCTCCTCCCCTCCCACTTCAACCTCTTCAGATCCCTCCCTCCCTCTCCCTCCATTGCCTCTTTATCACCTCCCCTGCCTTCCTACTCACACGCCTCTCTCATCCTCTCCCCATTACATCTCCTCCCCTATCTCCCTACTCACACTCTCCTCTCATCCCCTCATTACATCTCCCTTGTCTCC
Organism: Musa itinerans; assembly: GCA_001649415.1. Lineage (NCBI taxonomy): Eukaryota > Viridiplantae > Streptophyta > Magnoliopsida > Zingiberales > Musaceae > Musa > Musa itinerans. The sequence continues at coordinate 17,253 of LVTN01000479.1, read as the reverse complement.
CTACTCACACTCCCCTCATCCCCACCTCACTCCCACCCTCCTCCCCCTCCATCCCCTCCCTACTCCAACACTCCTTTTGCCTCCATTCTCTTACTTCATCTCCTCCCCTATCTCCTTACTCACACTCTCCTCTCATCCCCTCATACTTTAATCTCTTTGCCTCCCTCCCTCCTACCCCTCCATCCCCTCCCTTGTCTCTTTATCACCACATCCCCTCCTACTTCCCACATTCCCTCTGCCTCCATTCTCTCCCACTTCATCTCCTCCCCTGCCTTCCAACTCACACTCCTCTCTCATCCCCTCCTCACTACATCTTCTCCCCTATCTCCTTACTCACACTCCCCTCTCATACCCTCCTCACTCCCACTTCAACCTCTTCAGACCCTCCCTCCCCCTCCATCCCCTCCCACACTCCCTCTGCCTCCATTCTCTCTCACTTCACTCCTTCCCACTTTATCCCCTCCCTACTCACATTTCCATACTCCTCTTCCTTCGTCTCTATCCCTTCCCACTTTGCCCCCTCTCATCCTCTCCTCTCCCACTTCAACCTCTTCGCCTCTATCCCTTATTTGCGCTCCCTCTCTCCCCCCCTCACCCTCTGCCTCTATCCCCTCCCATATCACCCCCTCCATTCCCTCCCTTGCCTCTTTATCACCACATCCCCTCCTACTCCCACACTCCCTCTGCCTCCATTCTCTCCCACTTCATCCCTTCCCACTCCATCTCCTCCCCTGCCTTCCTACTCGCACTCCTCTCTCATCCCCTCCTCACTACATCTCCTCCCCTGTCTCCCTACTCACACTCCCCTCTCATCCCCTCCTCACTCCCACTTCACCTCCATCCCCTACCCACACTATATCTCCTCCCATCTCTCCCTACTCACACTCCCCTCTCATCCCTTCTTCACTCTCACTTCACCTCCTCCCCTGCCTCCCTCCATCCTCTGTCTTGCCTCTTTATTAACCCCTCCTCCTCTCACTCCCTCTCCCCCTCCCACTCTCTTCCACCTCCATCCCCTATCCACTCCCTCACCCTTCGCCTCTATCCCTTGCCTCCCTCCACCTCCCACCTTCTATCCCCTCCCTACTCCCACTTCATCCCTTCCCGCCCCATTCCCTCCCTTGCCTCCCTACTTATACTTCAACACTTCCTCTCACCCTTCGCCTCTATCCCTTCCTACTTTGTCCCCTCTCATCTCTTTCTTACTCCCACTTCACCTCCTCCTCTCTCACTTCAACCTCTTCGCCTACCTCCCCCTCCATCCCCTCCCTTCCACCTCCATTCCCTACCCACTCTCTCACCCTCCGCCTCCCTCCACCTCCCACCTTTTATTCCCTCCCTACTCCCATACTCCCTCTACCTCCATTCTCTTCCACTTCATCCCTTCCCTCCCTTGCCTCTCTACTCATACTTTGACACTCCCTCTCACCCTTGGCCTCTATCCCTTCCTACTTTGTCCTCTCTCATCCCTTCCTCACTCCCATTTCACCTCCTCCTCTCTCACTTCAACCTCTTCGCCTCTCTCCCTTCCACCACTATCACCCACCTACACTCTCTCTCTCCTCTCTCCACTCTTAATTCACCACCTCCTCCCCACTCTCCCTCACTCTCTCTCCATCCCCTATTCCTAATTCATCGTCCCATTTTGTCCCCTCCTTCCTCTCCCCCTTCAACCTCCATCTCTACCCACTCCTCCACCTATGCCCTCACCCTCTACCTCTATCCCCTCCCATATCACCCCCTCCCTCTCTACTTCGGCACTCCCTCTCACCCTTCACCTATATCCCTCTAACATCATCCTCTCCCATCCTCCCTCCCTTGTCTCTCCTCTCCCTCATGCCCCTCCCTCACCCTATGCCTCTATCCCTTCCTATATCACCCTCTCCCTACTTCGGCACTCCCTCTTACCCTTCACCTATCCCTCTCACATCATCCCCTCCCTTGTCTCTCCCCCCTCACTCCTACTTCACCTCCTCCCCTCCCACTTCAACCTCTTCAGATCCCTCCCTCCCTCTCCCTCCATTGCCTCTTTATCACCTCCCCTGCCTTCCTACTCACACGCCTCTCTCATCCTCTCCCCATTACATCTCCTCCCCTATCTCCCTACTCACACTCTCCTCTCATCCCCTCATTACATCTCCCTTGTCTCCCTACTCACACTCCCCTCATCCCCACCTCACTCCCACCCTCCTCCCCCTCCATCCCCTCCCTACTCCAACACTCCTTTTGCCTCCATTCTCTTACTTCATCTCCTCCCCTATCTCCTTACTCACACTCTCCTCTCATCCCCTCATACTTTAATCTCTTTGCCTCCCTCCCTCCTACCCCTCCATCCCCTCCCTTGTCTCTTTATCACCACATCCCCTCCTACTTCCCACATTCCCTCTGCCTCCATTCTCTCCCACTTCATCTCCTCCCCTGCCTTCCAACTCACACTCCTCTCTCATCCCCTCCTCACTACATCTTCTCCCCTATCTCCTTACTCACACTCCCCTCTCATACCCTCCTCACTCCCACTTCAACCTCTTCAGACCCTCCCTCCCCCTCCATCCCCTCCCACACTCCCTCTGCCTCCATTCTCTCTCACTTCACTCCTTCCCACTTTATCCCCTCCCTACTCACATTTCCATACTCCTCTTCCTTCGTCTCTATCCCTTCCCACTTTGCCCCCTCTCATCCTCTCCTCTCCCACTTCAACCTCTTCGCCTCTATCCCTTATTTGCGCTCCCTCTCTCCCCCCCTCACCCTCTGCCTCTATCCCCTCCCATATCACCCCCTCCATTCCCTCCCTTGCCTCTTTATCACCACATCCCCTCCTACTCCCACACTCCCTCTGCCTCCATTCTCTCCCACTTCATCCCTTCCCACTCCATCTCCTCCCCTGCCTTCCTACTCGCACTCCTCTCTCATCCCCTCCTCACTACATCTTCTCCCCTATCTCCTTACTCACACTCCCCTCTCATACCCTCCTCACTCCCACTTCAACCTCTTCAGACCCTCCCTCCCCCTCCATCCCCTCCCACACTCCCTCTGCCTCCATTCTCTCTCACTTCACTCCTTCCCACTTTATCCCCTCCCTACTCACATTTCCATACTCCTCTTCCTTCGTCTCTATCCCTTCCCACTTTGCCCCCTCTCATCCTCTCCTCTCCCACTTCAACCTCTTCGCCTCTATCCCTTATTTGCGCTCCCTCTCTCCCCCCCTCACCCTCTGCCTCTATCCCCTCCCATATCACCCCCTCCATTCCCTCCCTTGCCTCTTTATCACCACATCCCCTCCTACTCCCACACTCCCTCTGCCTCCATTCTCTCCCACTTCATCTCCTCCCCTGCCTTCCAACTCACACTCCTCTCTCATCCCCTCCTCACTACATCTTCTCCCCTATCTCCTTACTCACACTCCCCTCTCATACCCTCCTCACTCCCACTTCAACCTCTTCAGACCCTCCCTCCCCCTCCATCCCCTCCCACACTCCCTCTGCCTCCATTCTCTCTCACTTCACTCCTTCCCACTTTATCCCCTCCCTACTCACATTTCCATACTCCTCTTCCTTCGTCTCTATCCCTTCCCACTTTGCCCCCTCTCATCCTCTCCTCTCCCACTTCAACCTCTTCGCCTCTATCCCTTATTTGCGCTCCCTCTCTCCCCCCCTCACCCTCTGCCTCTATCCCCTCCCATATCACCCCCTCCATTCCCTCCCTTGCCTCTTTATCACCACATCCCCTCCTACTCCCACACTCCCTCTGCCTCCATTCTCTCCCACTTCATCTCCTCCCCTGCCTTCCAACTCACACTCCTCTCTCATCCCCTCCTCACTACATCTTCTCCCCTATCTCCTTACTCACACTCCCCTCTCATACCCTCCTCACTCCCACTTCAACCTCTTCAGACCCTCCCTCCCCCTCCATCCCCTCCCACACTCCCTCTGCCTCCATTCTCTCTCACTTCACTCCTTCCCACTTTATCCCCTCCCTACTCACATTTCCATACTCCTCTTCCTTCGTCTCTATCCCTTCCCACTTTGCCCCCTCTCATCCTCTCCTCTCCCACTTCAACCTCTTCGCCTCTATCCCTTATTTGCGCTCCCTCTCTCCCCCCCTCACCCTCTGCCTCTATCCCCTCCCATATCACCCCCTCCATTCCCTCCCTTGCCTCTTTATCACCACATCCCCTCCTACTCCCACACTCCCTCTGCCTCCATTCTCTCCCACTTCATCTCCTCCCCTGCCTTCCAACTCACACTCCTCTCTCATCCCCTCCTCACTACATCTTCTCCCCTATCTCCTTACTCACACTCCCCTCTCATACCCTCCTCACTCCCACTTCAACCTCTTCAGACCCTCCCTCCCCCTCCATCCCCTCCCACACTCCCTCTGCCTCCATTCTCTCTCACTTCACTCCTTCCCACTTTATCCCCTCCCTACTCACATTTCCATACTCCTCTTCCTTCGTCTCTATCCCTTCCCACTTTGCCCCCTCTCATCCTCTCCTCTCCCACTTCAACCTCTTCGCCTCTATCCCTTATTTGCGCTCCCTCTCTCCCCCCCTCACCCTCTGCCTCTATCCCCTCCCATATCACCCCCTCCATTCCCTCCCTTGCCTCTTTATCACCACATCCCCTCCTACTCCCACACTCCCTCTGCCTCCATTCTCTCCCACTTCATCTCCTCCCCTGCCTTCCAACTCACACTCCTCTCTCATCCCCTCCTCACTACATCTTCTCCCCTATCTCCTTACTCACACTCCCCTCTCATACCCTCCTCACTCCCACTTCAACCTCTTCAGACCCTCCCTCCCCCTCCATCCCCTCCCACACTCCCTCTGCCTCCATTCTCTCTCACTTCACTCCTTCCCACTTTATCCCCTCCCTACTCACATTTCCATACTCCTCTTCCTTCGTCTCTATCCCTTCCCACTTTGCCCCCTCTCATCCTCTCCTCTCCCACTTCAACCTCTTCGCCTCTATCCCTTATTTGCGCTCCCTCTCTCCCCCCCTCACCCTCTGCCTCTATCCCCTCCCATATCACCCCCTCCATTCCCTCCCTTGCCTCTTTATCACCACATCCCCTCCTACTCCCACACTCCCTCTGCCTCCATTCTCTCCCACTTCATCTCCTCCCCTGCCTTCCAACTCACACTCCTCTCTCATCCCCTCCTCACTACATCTTCTCCCCTATCTCCTTACTCACACTCCCCTCTCATACCCTCCTCACTCCCACTTCAACCTCTTCAGACCCTCCCTCCCCCTCCATCCCCTCCCACACTCCCTCTGCCTCCATTCTCTCTCACTTCACTCCTTCCCACTTTATCCCCTCCCTACTCACATTTCCATACTCCTCTTCCTTCGTCTCTATCCCTTCCCACTTTGCCCCCTCTCATCCTCTCCTCTCCCACTTCAACCTCTTCGCCTCTATCCCTTATTTGCGCTCCCTCTCTCCCCCCCTCACCCTCTGCCTCTATCCCCTCCCATATCACCCCCTCCATTCCCTCCCTTGCCTCTTTATCACCACATCCCCTCCTACTCCCACACTCCCTCTGCCTCCATTCTCTCCCACTTCATCTCCTCCCCTGCCTTCCAACTCACACTCCTCTCTCATCCCCTCCTCACTACATCTTCTCCCCTATCTCCTTACTCACACTCCCCTCTCATACCCTCCTCACTCCCACTTCAACCTCTTCAGACCCTCCCTCCCCCTCCATCCCCTCCCACACTCCCTCTGCCTCCATTCTCTCTCACTTCACTCCTTCCCACTTTATCCCCTCCCTACTCACATTTCCATACTCCCCTCACTCCCTCTCCCTTCCACCTCCATCCCTTACCCACTCCCCCATCTGGCTCCCTCTCCCCCCTCTCCACTCTCAATTCACCATCTCCTCCCTACTCCCAATTCACCCTCTCTCCCTCCCCTCTCTACTCCCACTTCACCCCCCTTGCATCCCCTCCTCGCTCCTACTTCACTCTCTCCTTCGCCTCCCTCCTCCCCTACCCCTACTCCCAATTCACCGTCTCCCTCTCCCCCTCCCCTCTCGTACTCTCTCTCTCTACTCACATTTCACCCCCTCCCTGCTCCTACTCCTCCTCCCCTACCTCGCTACTCTCACTCCCTCTATCTCCCCACACTCACTTCCTCCCCCTTTCACCTTATCCACACCCTCCATCGCCCCTTATTGCACTCCCTAACTCCTTCCGCCTCTCTACTCCCCTCACCCCCCCTCCTTTGCCTTTTACTTTATTACCTCGACTCTCTCTGCCTCCCCCTCCCCCTATCTCCACTATTGTCCCCTTCGTCTATTATGTTCTCTCACTTTCTCTACCTCCTTATTCTCCCTCCAGCACTTTCTCTCAACTCTTCCTATCTATACTTTTGTCCCTTTCGCCTCCCCATTACTCATGCCCCTTGTCCTTCTTTTGCCTCCATTCTCATCTATTCTATCGATCCTTCACTCTCTTTTCACTTACCCATAGCCTCTACCTCCTCCCCACTCTCGTCCCCCACCCCCTCTTTCACCCTTTGTCTTGTTGACTCCACCTCTCCACTCTCACTTCCTCTACCTCCCTACTCCCACCTCCTCCTTCGCCTCTCGCCTCGCTACCTCCACTCTCTTCATCTCCCTACTATCAATGATAATTTTATAGTGAATCCATGTAGTTATTGTATATTGACTCAAACATACATTAGACTAGTTTTATATTCTATTGCTCGACATTTAATCTAAATTCAAGCAGACATATGATATGCAATAAAAAAAAAACAACATTAATATAATGACACAGGTAACTAGTTATTTAAAATAATACACACTCACAAGTACCACGAGAGTTGAAATACACACCCATTACAATAGCACAAAAAAAATATTTCCATAATAAATATAGACTTGAAAAACCATAATTTTTGATAAAAAAATTATTTGAAAAATATAACAAGCACTTACCATAGTTTTGATGTTAAAACTTGTTAGATATAACATTTTGAACAAAAAATTATCGTAAAGTTGGAGAAGTTCTCAAGCAAGCAATAATTCAAAAAGTTTTAAATGAGCGAGGAAATAATTTAAATGCAAATGTTATAGGCATGGAATTTGTTACCACCATAAACAAATTGATAGACCAACCCAGTCTGTCTTTGAAATAAAATCAATAAAGTAAACAAAGAGGATTAGAACGGAATGAAATGTCATAAGTCACAGTCAGCATGTACAAATACATGAAGGAGCCAGCATATGCCTTGAGGTGTCAAATTAGTGAAGAAAGATGTGACACAAAATCGTCCTCAAATGGTCGAATGCAACAGGAAAAAAGTTCACAACATATAAACTACATCATAGCTGCAACCAGCCCAGCTGAATATATATCTCCAATATACAATTTTGGCAAAGCCAAGCCAAGCCAATCCATTGAGAAAACAGGTATCAAACAACACGAGCTGCTGATCAAAGCCTTTCTCAAATGACAACCTGAATAAGAATGTCTTCTGAACATAAGCATCAATTAAAAATTGATCCATCAGGAGTTGCACAGATCATACAGTGCAAAACTAAAGCACAGCAGCAAAATGACACCCCACTATCCCAGTGCAAACATACCGATAAGGTTTCTACGACCAAAACAAACTTGATGGCTGAAAATATAACTTCACTACTAAACCGTATTAGATTCCTACAGAGGAAGATGGAAGATGCGTGTCGCACGAGCCACTAAGCATAAAGTTTATCCACTTAATGTTAAAAACCATCAACCCAACAGCTTCACAAGTTAATAAACAAGAGAACCAAATCCAAACTATGAGCATATGATGCTTCCGTATCATCGAGGTGATTTCTTGACTTAGAATAAACGTAATAAGCAGTTAAGGCAGAAAATTGTATTGCCATAGGAAATTATATCATATGTATTTTCTGTTCCATGCCACCTGTGTTACTCCTTATCCCTGAGATTGTTGTTTTCTGATTGCATAACTTGGTAAAATGGTTGGTTTTGATCTGATTGGACATACCATGATCGACTAAACTGCAAACGGCACCTTTTCATATCACGTTTGATATCTATCAGTGACATATTTCTTTCGGGTGTAACCGATCTTTTACAAGAGAGTGGAAGAGTCTATTGGCTCACCGGTTGAACATTATTTCTTGTTTTAGAAAGTATATCGCCATGTGATTCAAGATATAATCTTTTGAAGTTCGGCTGTGATTGGTAACGAATGTTACAGATAGAGCTTCATTTTTTTAATCACGAATGTGATTCTTGACAGGATCTACTGAGGTTGTGATTAACAATGTAACATACACCACTTGATTTTCTATGTTTTCTTTTTTTTGTATGGTATTAATGGAAGTTGATAGAATGTAATGCCTAAGCAATGTGCAAAGACAATTCCGATTCATCTCATTGTCTTATTTGAGCAGGTCTTGGCTTACGTATCTCAATGTCCAAGTGACATTGGTGAGATTTGTTTGTACGATTGGGTTGCTTATAACTCGGACCAAGCTTTAGCCTTTTATGTGCTGGTCCGAGCATGATGTGGTTAACTTAAGGCATATTGTTTTTCGTCCATGCAAAAACTTAAAAGAAGATTTTAAAGTTGGCCTTCTAATTACTTGTATCTTTTTGCAAAGAAGATTCATGTCTGAGATGATGAATGACCTAACTTATGAGATATGTCTTTTATTCAGGTGGATAATTGAGGGGATGAGAGAGAGGAGCCTTGTCCACTTTTGTTATGTGGATAATCTGTTGCCCGTGTCATGGAAAGGGAGGAGAAGTCTACACGTATGAGATGAAGGGAGTCACTAAAATGTCAGTAAAGTTTGGAATATCGATGCTACAGCTCTCTCATAAATATGGAGAACAAAATGTCAACGGCCAAAGTCAAATTAATTGAAAGGATTATATTTATGACGACTGGAATCTATTTGTAATATTTTTTTATTAAATTTAGTTCTTAGGCTTTAAATGAGGCTACCTTAAGTATCATCGTAAGGTTTTTCTTTTATAATCGACGTTGCTAAGATTTGAATTATGGAATTAATCTTTTTTGCCCATAACGATGAGATTATGCACTTACCCTAGAAGGCCTTCCCTCTTTTTTTTTTTGGCACTTTAACAAATATCTTTAGGTATAACTAATTGGTATGTTTGTTTATAATTTGATGTAACTAGATAAGTAGCATTAGAGGAATCAACCAGGTTATCTTGTGAAAGGGGGCAATAGGCCTTCTGTGATTTATTTTTTCTTAATCAGTAATTTTATCCATAATTTAGTTAATTATTAGATAAAGATTCCAACCTCAAATAGGTGAGATGTGTAGTGTGTTGTTATTTTTGTTGTTATTTTTGTTATTATTCCTGTTAATGGTCATAATTTTTAAGAAAAATTAATCTCTGAAGATCATGGAAGCTATATTATAATTGACTGCAATATTATTTCCATAGAACACTTTTCAATGAGTTGTGGTTGAAACGACCAGTTGACTCAACGTTGCAGTCGTGCGAGTTCCTACAGCACATTGTACTAATCTAGTCGATCACATTTGTACATTGTTTGACTGCTCATACTGAAATATTGGTAAATTCCTTATGAATCAGATCCAAGTTGTTACTCAAAAGCTCTGATGATTCATATAGGATATAATATATATATATATATATATATATATATTCTCAGATTTGTATAACTAAGGGTCATATCTCTCTCTATTTATTTATGACGATCAAGTACATCAAAAAGTGTCCCAAATTGTGTTTTCAATGATGATCCGGGGTATAATGTGTGGGAGTAGGGAGGGGGGAGAGAGGGAGAGAGAGTGTCGGAGGGGGCGAAGTGAGAATGGGGAAAGGGAGCGTAAGAGGGGATAGCAGGAGTGGAAGGGGGAGGAGGAGGTTACCTATCCTCCACACCTTCCGCCACTCCCACATCACCCCCTCCTCCCCCTCTCCCTCCTCTCCAACCCATCTCATTTCACCCCATCCCGTCCGCCTCCATCCCCTCCCACCCTCCCACTTCATCCCCTCACCTT
>LVTN01000478.1:177080-223331 GCA_001649415.1 Musa itinerans | reverse complement strand
ATATATATATATATATTTGTGTGTGTATATACTATATATATTAAAACAATCTTGCCAACTGAAAATGCTACATTCCAAAATTCTAATTGGGGAGGGATGCTACTATCCACTGTGTTTGAAGGATGTGGTTATATTTTGCCTAAAGTTGTTCATATTTTGAAATTTGAACTTCATATGATGGATGAAAATGTTATTTATGCTAAATTTACAATTTGTTCTGCCTGTTGGATGATTCTCAGATACATGAGGAAGGCAATTGATCTATTATGTCTCTCTTTCACCTCATTCATTGTATCAAGGCCTTTGAGTTGGTGAACCTAATGGGGAAGGTTTTTCCTAAATATTTTTTACATTTTTCTATATATTTTCACTGCATATCAGGTTCCATGAAGTAATTGATCTTGTTTGATCATTTCTTTATAAATGCCCTACAGAAATCATTTTGATGGAAGCACAGAGTTAGAATCATTTTCGATTTTGTATGTGCAATTCTACTAATCTTATTTTTGCTTTATTTTTATAAAATATAAAGATATAAATAGTTTATCTTATCAATAATCAAAGGGTTAAAATGGACTCTCTATGCAAGCATGGATAATTTTTTTTTAATTGATGATAGACCTTGCTGCTTATCATCTAGCAGATAGTTAAAATTTTAAGAGGCAAGAAACAACATTACCCTCCATCTTCGCAATTTAAATGAGGCACCTGATGATGTAGTCCTGGGATTTTGGAAACTGGTAGAGGGGATAAATTTTTTAATTTCTGATCTTGAAATGATCAGCTTTACAAACGTTTGATATGACAAGCTCTCATTCAGATGTTGTGACAATATTAAAAAAAAAGTAGAATTTTATGATGTTAAGAGATAACAGAAAAAATATATATTATTGGAAAAACATCAGGAGAAAGGAAATTGAATTTTCGCGGAAGAGTAAATAAGAGAATAAGCAAGAAAGAAGCAGAAATGAGGTAGAAAGAATAAAGCAGTTGTTAAAGGGATAATGATTGAAAGGGAAAAAATCTTTTCTCCGTGCATTATTACCCAACAATTCCAGCGACGCACGGCCTGACTAAGCTCTTGATTTAGGAATTTTAAAGTAGGAAGACGAAGGCCATCGAATCAGGCTTTATCGAACCCAGCTGACAAAAGAAAAGCCATGAATGACCAAACATACGTTGCTTGGCCTGCAATCGCACCGAAGAGCCAGCTATGGTAGAGGAGGGGCTTCGCCATGGATGACCGTAAATTTAGGCACCGGCTCGAAGTCAAAGTCAACTAATAGGCAATCGAGATCAAATAGGTCCGGAATCTAAGCTAAATCCTGATCGAGAAGGAGAAATCAACCGGCACAAACGCTGTGGAGAGTTCGATGAACGGGAAGAAGAAAGAGATGGGAGATACCAAGGGACGGAGTTGTCAGCGGCGTTGATGATGTTGTCAGGTACTCGCTTGTTGAGGTCCCGGAGGATCTCCTTGAGGGGGCGAATGAAGGAGGGCGTCAGGTCGAGCGGCACGACGTAGTTGGAGTTGGGCACACCTCCGCCGCCGGTCTTCTTACCGCCGTTTCCCGACGCCCCGGGGCCCTTATCCAGTGCCGCCGCCACAACCGGCAACACCGAGGGCCTCCGCCACCGCCCGCCAGACGCCAAGAGAAGCCGCGCGTCCTTGACGGCGGTGACGGCGGTGGGAGGAAAGGCCGATCGGGCGAAGAAGAAGGTGGCTCCGGTAGATTCCATCCGACGGTGAACGAAGGACAAGGAAGAGCGAAACGGGGAAGAGGCGATGCGGAGAGAAGGGGAAGACCTCCAAGTCTCCCTCGTCGGTGTGTGGAGTGTCACCTCTCCACGCAAACAACGGACGTCCCTATTTGGTTCTGTTGCGCCGATCAAAGGAGCACTTGAAAGTGCTATCTTCTCCGTGTCTATCAAGTGACGCAAGTACTTCATGACTCGCGGCCGAGTGAGTCCATTTTTGGGACCCGCTTAAGGGCCTGCCGATGCGTCCAATCACAAGCCAGAGGATGTTGGAGGTGTATGCAGTGTGGTATCCGTCGACTTGTAAACCAAACTGGTTACCTTCCCGAAGCCGGCCCCACGCCTCCGCCATGGCTTGGCCATACTTGCAGGAGCAATATTCTTTTCCTACCCGTTTATTGTTACCCAGTCCTATACCTGTCTTTTAACAACGCTGGAGCCGTCTTGCATCTAATAACAACCGGGTACAAAACGGGTGACGTATTCGTGTAATTGCAACAGCTGTCCTCTGTATTGTTCCAACGTGTCTGACGTGCTCTCTCCTCGCAATTAGGATTACGATGAAATCCGGGTTAACGGGCATCCAAGATGCAAATATCTTGGACCGTACACGTCTCAGCTACATGTGTGCTGATTCGAGAGTTATTGTCGGTCCGACGGGTCCCATCGGAGAAAACGAGTCTTTTTTTTGGGTTAGTGATTAATACACCATAATTGAGTTTTAAGTGACTCCATATTATATATATATATATATATATATATATATATATATATATAATCCTTAACAAGTATTACTTGCTAGATGAATATTAAGTTCATTCTATGTGTTGCAATACATAAGCTTAATATAGTAAATATCATCAATAATTTCAAGGGTAGAGATCCATGAGATAACAAACAGGCTTGAAAATGTCTCTTAAAGCATTATTTTTGTTTTCTTCTCGTGCCTTACTAAAATGATATTTTAGATCAGAAACCAAATCACTGTTAAATATCTTAACTGATTACCTCTTTAGGTCTTTTCATGGAGGTACAGGAAGCAATCTCCTGAATCAGATCAATCAACTTCTCTTTGTCCTTGTGTTCTCCATCTCTAGCCAAAATCTACGAATGAAGAAATATTCACTGTTTCTTTTCACATTTCTCATAACTAGTTGGTAGTAAGTAGGTATAGTGCTCCAATAGTCAAACTGATTCCTGATTAACATGTTAAATAGGAGTTTTACCTTGCCCATCTCAATATCCCCCACACAATCACAGAAAGATTGAAATGCTAATAGCAACAACCTACAAGGAAAAATACAGAATACTCAGGCACCACTGACTTAGCCAACTAAAAGAGATAAAAGCAAGATAAACTTTAGGAAACTTGTAGTACCGTAAAGGTTCAAGTTGCCCCAGGCTGGCCAACCCATGGCAACTTCCAAGCTGCAGTGTAAGCGCAGAAAGAACAGTAGAATAACTTTGTTCAACTGCTTTCTTTCCGATTTTACCACCTCCTCTGTCATGAATTTAAATTTTAAAATATATTTGGAAACTTCATACAGATGATACAGAAGGAAGAAAGTTCCAGTGAACATTTACATAACACATACCTGAAAAATGCAGTAATAGCAAGAATAGCTGCTTGCTGAATTTGGTTGTCATTTTGAAATTCAACAGAGTGAGCAACAATTTCTCCCTTATCTACATCAGTCTTGGGTAGAGGAGTTCGATCAAGAACAGAAACCACATACTCAAGAAACGAAAAAGAAAGCACCGGATGCTGGGAGAATGCCTATCATGAGAAAAATAACAGGTGAATGAAAAAACAAAGTGGAAAAAGGAGAAACATGTTGAAGAGTATGTCAAGTTTTCTGGGTTGATAGAAGTGTCTTCAGGTTGCTGGGACTTTGTATCATAACCTAATAGAAGAATTAGATTTGAATCCAACCAAAAAATTTTGAAGTACTATAAATAAACATTTCTTGCAAAAATCTTCTAAAGTTCAATGTCCTAATCAATACAATTATCATTCATATAACTTGAAAAAATTATTAACAAGAAGGTTGCCTGTAGATCATATTTCCACACCATGATTGCTCATCATAAGTGCAATAAACCAAAACACAAGATAATAAAAAAATTAAAAAAAATCAGTAAGCTTATCTTCCAAGATGGCTGTCTGTTCTATTAGCTTCTCACAAATCATCCGAGCAGTTGACTAAAAATAAATAATGCAAAATATAGCAACACTTCCATCACAAGCCTCAATGTTTACTTGACCAAGAGCTCATGATATAAGTACCACTTCCAGAGCGCTATTCTTATAATACATGTTTCACCTCACATTCTAATTCATCTTCAAGTCAATGATGATCAGATAACCAGTTGATCGAATATAACATGCCTGTTCACTGATTGAATGCACTTGAAACCTATGAGGCATTAATATGGGGATGGGATACCAGTACAACAAGATAATGCTCTGTAAATACGTCTATTTTCGAGAAAGTATGGTATGACACATATACGACAAGTACTTTAGATCAACGATTTTAAAAGGCGCTCGGGCGCTCGCCTAGGCGCTCGGGTGAGGCGAGGCCCGAGCGTCTCGCTAATCTCCCAGGCGGCGCGCTTCAAACAGGCACCGCCTGGGCGCTCGCCCGAGCCCAGGCGCTGGGCGCTTCGGGCGAGTGCCTGGGTTAACCAAGGCGACCGAACCAGGATTTTAGGTTTGCTTCGGTCCTGGTTCGGTCTCCGATGGTTAGTTGGTTCAATCGAACCAACTAAAACCGATATAAGTGACAACCCAACCCTAACCCTCACCGATCCCGATCCTCGCCGCTATCGCTGCTCGCAAACGCTGCCGCTACCGCTGTCGCCGCTCGCTGTTGCTTGCAAACGCTGTCGCCGCTCGCGCCTCCCACTGCTCGCCGCTCCTGCTCCCGCTGTCGCTGCTCGCAAACGCTGCCGCTATCGCCGCTCGCGCCTCCCGCTACTCGCCGCTCCCGCTCCCACTCCCACTGTCGCCGCTCGCCGCTATCGCCGCTCACCGCTGCCGTTTCCTCTTTTCTCAGTCAGCAGGCTCAGCACCTCTTTACACTTCCTTTTAACAGTATACGTATACTGTTAATATTATTAAGTTAATTATATTATATATTTTTATATTTTAGCGCCTCGCTTCGCTCGAGCGAGCGCCTAGCGCCTAGGGCATTTTTGGACCTTAGCGCCTTTTGGCGCCTAGCGCTTTTTAAATCACTGCTTTAGATGTATAACATTATATATAGTATATACACAAACTTAACATTACATCCAAACATCTTTTTATGGTGCATAGGAGATTCCTGATATCCAAAATTCCATGAGTTATGAGAGTTGATCTACACTTACCATTTAAGGAATACAGAAGGACAATGATGTCATCAGGCAAGATTTTGGATCAGATATGGCTTACAAAAATCTTAATATTGAAATCAAACCATCACTCTTGGTGATGAATGGCAGTCATATGCCCAAATTCTTGCAAGCTTCCTACAGCCTACAGTGTGTACCTCTTTCCTGAGACTGCGAGTGACTATTGGGAAGGTTGGAAGGCCAACAAGGATTTATGCATTCTGAATATAAAAACCAAACTATCATCTAGAAGCTCATTTATGAAAGGCTCCCCACTAATGATCTACTGACCAAAATATCTTGTATAGTAATTATTCAAAGAAGTTGGAACCTCTTTCAAAATCATTAAAATATTAGTTCAAACATTGATGATGACTGGATCTGTACAAGGCTGACCACAGAAGGACAAAACCTGGAGACCGACTTTTTGAACTTAGTTGAAATCTTTTATCCTAGTCTTGCTCAATAGAAGCACCATAATGTTTTTTAATTATATTGTGAATCATATCAGATGTTTGGAAATGTACAAAGTTAATCAGACCTATAGAGTAACAAAATAATGTGACAAATTGGCTTTGACCGTGCTATATCATCTTCAAGCACTCATTTCTGGGAAAACAGCTACAGCTAATTTATGTACCTTACTGGGTGATACAGCAGGAGATTTGTGTTCTGATCTTATCTTTTAATTAATATATTTTCTTAAATCAGAAAAAATAAATGAGAAAATACCATGTATACAAATGGAAACCAAAATCTCACGTTTGAATCAAGTTCCATGAGTCAAGATATCAAATGTGTAAGTAAACAAATAAAGAGAAGCAAATGTTAAGATACCCACAAAAAATGCATCCTGCATCGGCCAGCCACCCCGAATCCTGGTAACATCTTTTGTAACTATATCCCGTCCAGCAGCAGCCAAAATTTCATTAAAGACAATGCTTGAGTTGGTATTCTCAGCCAAGCATGATATCTTGTAAAGTAATGGAAAAAACAATAATTTGCTGAAAAACACACCAAGCTAATTTTCTGGCTTGGCATATCAAAAGTTCATATCATTATCAACTAAGAGATATGGACAGTTAAATAAGGATACAGCATTTAGAACTTCCTGACGTGTATGTTTATCAGTAATGGCAATAGTTGCTGAAAGCAAAGACTGGGTTGTCCTAAAGCCATGAATATGATTAGATGATATAGTGAAGCTTTAAAAGATAAAGAAATTAATTGAATTCAGACCTTGAAATATCAGCTTCAAGTAACTCATTGCCTCGCTTAGAGATAAACTCAATGACAGCTTGAATAGCACCATCTGCCGACTGTTTGATCTTATCACATATTGCCGACGTGCATGTATGCAATGAGATAATTAGCTGTTCAAAGAATAATGAAGAATGAATTCGAGCAACAAGAACTCAAATTAGCAATCAACAAAAGAATATAGCAAGTCACCTCATCTCTTGTTAGTAGAACACAAACAGATGAAATAACCCTGTTAAAAGTTTCAGACTGGTCTATAGATGCATCCTGAAAAATGCATATGAAAATTTATTACCAAACAAAGATTGCAAGAAAAAGCTACATGACACGAATAGAAGATGATTCCAACCCTTCTTAAAATCGAAATAACATCTTCAAGAGATGACAAGGCACTGTATGAAACTTCAATATCAATATAACTAACGGATGCTGCCAGTTTTGGAAGTGATAATGCGACGCTGAAGAATTGACCAATAATCTGGAAAAAAAACCATGAAAAATAACCAATAAGAAACATCCCCAAATATGATTGTGTGACAGTGATAATAGTTTACAAAGCATCTATTTGTAATAACAAGATCACCTGTGCTGCTAATTTTCGAACTTCAGAGCTTGCATCTGCACATCGTGGAAGATATGCTATTACCCTTTCTCCCAGGCTCAGAGAGTCCCGGCTTGGTAATACAAAAGCAGCTGAAAAGAATAAGGAAATTGAACACAAGAATGTTATATTCAATGTAAACATGGAAAGAGCTAAAAAGTATTAATCATCATTACATGGTAAATTGGAAAAGTTTCTTTGTGCCACTCTATCGATTTGTTTGCTGTGCATACAACTTGAGTGGCAACCCAGTCCACAAACTCCTCCAGAGAAAAGGGCCCTGAATTTGAGTAACAACTCATATACAGCAACACAACCTCTTCTTCTTTGGTGCTCCACAGAAGATGAAACATATAAATCCACCTGTCTAAGAATATGCAACAGCTGCTCTGCTCGACTTCGTCCATCTTCACCACTGACAAGACATTAGTGTGTAAATGGAAGCACAAAGAAACAGTGAAAAAATATATTAAAGTAAAATTCAAGAATATATGTCCTGTCAGTCCATAACAAGACAAAACAAAGGCAACATAACAGATATAACAGAGGTAATCAAACTAAACATTGTATGATGTGTGTGTGACACATTATCATTCGACTTTGTATGTTATAGGCATGCACAATCCAAACAAATCATCAATTTTAAAAACTTTTTCCTGAACACAAACATGGAATACAAAGTTAAAACAACTTTTGAAAGCAATGAAATTTTAGCATACATAAACTCAAAAATGAAAACAACTTATACTATTACTGGATTTTATTCTATATGTAGAAATACTTGACACTAAGTCTAAACAAACTTCTGGTTCTACTCAAACTTGCATCTAAATGGAATAGATGACTATAAACAAGTGATGGGTGTTTCTCATTAAATTTCATCTCAAACTTATAATATGCATAATCACTTCCTCCATTTTTATACAATTATTAGACACACACACACACACATATATAATCTATGGAAAGATTTCAGGTGTTTGTTAGTGGAAATATTTAACAAATGCTACTTAAGTCTGATTTAAACCATATCGAATAAGAAAAAGAACAAAAGTAGAAAAAAAACTAGTACAAGGTCACATGACATTACATGCCAGCTATATCTAGTGATAGGCATGAAATGTTCCACGAGCATGACATGACAAATCATATTTTTGCCATAAAAGTGCTGATGAAATACAAAAAGAAGAAAAAAAGAAGGGATGGTAAAAAAGAGAAGAGAAAAGGAACAAACTACATTCAGGCCTTCGATTTGGTCTCCTCAAGCGTCTCCCCTCCTGATATCTCTAGCGTATGAGACAACTCATAAATGACTTCATTCTGCCTTCCAATGAATTATAAAGAGGAAACATGTTACACATTCCTGGTCTAGCATGGGTATCTCTTCTTATCTGGTCATAGAACCATGCCAGCATGGGTTTTTTCTGTTACTGGTATGCTCAAAGAATATAGAAATTACCGAACATGTTATCCAGTTAAAGGAACTCTCACAATTTTATGACTAGCCCATCTTGAGAACAGTCATGAATTAAGGTATGATAGGCAAACTTTTGTCTTCTAATGGGTACAGGAGGATTTCTCGGTGGACTTGTACACTGAGTAAGCCAATTGATTATTTTATGCAAAGGTCAGTTCCACAATTAGGTCAACTTTCCACAGGGAGTAGAACAAGATGTGCCACAAGTCTGCAACTGAAAGCTCTCCACAACTAGCAACAAAGGACCATCATCACATGCAACATAACAAGACCTCTTTGTATGTTACATATATTTTCCTTTTTTACATCAGTTCTTCCTCTGTTTCTATCTTTCATCCTGTTTTTCTCCTCTCAACAGCATGCCTATGTTGGCACGATGACATGTCGAACCATACCGACAGTATATATAATGCTAGATGATGGCAGCAAGATGGTTAATCTTAAGGCTAAGCTTATTAAAAATATTTGGAAAGAAGAGAATTCGAAGTCTTAAATTTTGTAAACCACAAAGAAACAGTTCTCTGTGAAGCCAAAAATGTATGGTACCGATTCAGTCACCCAAAAGATATTATATGATGTATATGCATGTGTGTGTAAAAAATAATATACATATTCATACATGTGCATTTGTATAACACATACTAATACACAAGATATTTGAAGAGCATGCCAGAGGTAACAAAAGAAGATAAAAGAAATCACACACTCAAAGGAGAAACACATTGAATTATTATACACAGAAGCTAACAGCATGTTCAAGTGATACAGTCAATACCTGGTTAAAAGAATAGCACACAATAAAGAAATAAGATTGTCAACAAGTGGGTCGATGATATCTGAAGGATCACTGGGTAAAGCAAAGAAACCTAAAGTAGCCTGCAGGATGTTAACATATATTAGAAAATAATATAAAAACCCAGATACAGGGGAAGCTAAAAAATCTTAGGTAAGGCTACTGAATCAAACTACCTTCATTACATGGTTTCTTGCTTCAACCGGTAATCTCGGCTCTACCAGAACCAATGTCTTACATGCACTCAGAGCAAGAGTCTGAAAGTGAATCTCCCACACAAGGCTTACATCAAATGCCAGATCGCCAACAAATTGAGCAAGAAATATATATAAGAAAAGGCAAAACCTGAGTATGGAGAAGCTCAGTGCTCGAATCAATTAACTCCTCTCTATCATCTCTTCCCATCAACGTCAGCACATAATCGAGCATTTGATCTCTGCGTTTCAGTGGGAATGAAATGCCCATTTCAGCAGCATTGATAACTGCACGACCTGTATAGAACAAATGAAGTATAGATTGGAGCAATAAATGCACGTAAGATGTTGTAATGGAGCAATAATTCTCTCGGTAACACCAAGCAACAAAAAAAAATGTCCCAAACTTGAACATGGAGCTGAAAACCTCTATTCCAAAGGTACAAAATGAAAAAATTATCTGTAAAGCAACAAAAAGAAGCAAAAGGAAGAATAAACAAGTGACAGAAAAGATGGCAACATAAAGGACTAGCAATCAAGAAAATTTTGCACATGAATGATCTAAGAATCGAGTGAATATATGCATTGTGGTACAAACGGCATCAACTGGCCAATTCATCCATGTTGAAAAATCTGCCTATGTACAACATGCAGATTGGATGAGATACAAATGATAAGCCAACAATACCATGGTTTAAATTGGCTAACATGTTGTATGCAATGCATCAGACTTCCGATGGACTTGTCAACTATCTGGTCAGCCTCAACTGTGAACCCTTAAAAAATTACTTCAAAAGCTCCCACCAGGTGAAGCTAAGTACATGCAACTCTCTAATTTTCCTTAACACCTCTCCCACCAGTTTACCCAAATGTTTGACAGCCTCAATGGAGGAAGCTGGGTTGTAGGACCCAACAAATTCTTATTCCAAACCATGCTGAATGGGCTGCAGACGAAAAGAATATGATCTTATGTTTCACCTTTCCAGCCACACCCCCCACATGCTACATCCATCTAGCCTTTCTTGACCAACCTATGGCCTAACTGATTCTTTCCTCTCACTGTAGGCCACAAACAATTTGGTTTTATTAAACAGTGCACACTTTCATGAGATAGCACAAATCAACAAAGTTCTGAATTTCTAAAAGAAAGCAAAGGTCTAATCACCAGAAGCCTACCATTTCTATTTAATGAGTCCATAACTTTAGCAAAGAAAATAGGCTTAGAAAAGCATTGGACTCATCTTCCTCCAATGGAAATTTAATGTTGAACATGTCCCATATTCCCAGGAACCCTCAATTGAAATTTTCTTGCATAGAAGTAATATGTTAAAAGGTCCAGTTGCACTGAGAGGCTCTCCCAAGAACCCACTAAACTGAAGAACGTGGCCAATGGAAGATCATCCACAAAGCACCAATTCAAACTCTGATTGAAGATCCCTCAACCAGCTTGTGAGGCTCTCCCAACTTAGAACTGAGATAACAATCCAAGAAGCCCGTGCATAAATTATGGCCTTCTTCACAAAGGCTTTTTCCTATGGATGTAATTTTCCCAAATGATGTACATCTAGGGCAGATTCTTGCCATTTACTTGTTTCGAGGATCTGGGAAGAAAGAGCAAATGTAAAGATAAAAAGAGGAAGACGGTCAAAATACTGCCGAATTGTTTTTTAAATTTAATATCATTACAATCACAATAAGATATACTCAAAAGGATTCAATCTTTAAAAAAAAAAATCAATCTTTCAAGTTGTTTCTTCTTGGCTTCCATTAACAGAAAAAGCAGGCATAGATATCAGACTTCCATTAAAATCAATCCTTCAAGTTGTTTTCTCTAGAATGTCAGATTTGGCTAGTCCAGTTCTCAATGAATAAGACTCTGCATTTGTTTAAATGCTGTGCCAAGAGTAGCATGAGGTGTGAAATTAACAAGAACAATGGTGTATACATTGTCTCCAAGAGAGTAGTGCAAAAAATTCCAGTTCAACTGCATACTTGCAAGCCAGTTGATATGAGAAGAACACATCACAATCTTCGTGTTATAAAAATTAGAAAACATGTCTCAGGAAGCAAGGTCTGCCGTTTCAATGTGTACCGCCCGGTACCGGCGGTACGTACCAGTCTGACAGGTTACCGGTACGCGGACCGCCTGCTACCGGGCGGTACGTACCGGTTTTCGATTTAGTGCACTGTAGCACTGTAGCAGTGCACTGTAACACTGTAAACAGTGCACTGCAACACTATAGCAGTGCACTGCAGTACCGTACCAGTGCACTGTAGTCCGTAACAGTGCATTGCAGTACTGTAGCGGTACACTGTAGCACTGTAAACAGTGATCGGCACACCTGGGTGTACCGCTCGATACACCCATACCGTACCGTACCGAGCTCAGATCGAAAGTGCACTGTAGCACTGTAGCAGTACACTGTAACACTGTAAACAGTGCACTGCAGTACCATACCAGTGCACTGTAATCCGTAACAGTGCACTGTAGTACTGTAGCGGTACACTGTAGCACTGCTACAGTAGCACTGTAGCAGTGCACTGTAACACTGTAAACAGTGCACTGCAACACTATAGCAGTGCACTGCAGTACCGTACCAGTGCACTGTAGTCCGTAACAGTGCATTGCAGTACTGTAGCGGTACACTGTAGCACTGTAAACAGTGATCGGCACACCTGGGTGTACCGCTCGATACACCCATACCGTACCGTACCGAGCTCAGATCGAAACTCCGGTATGGTACGATTTTGCGGACCTTGTCAGGAAGTACATCAGACACCATATCAAAATCAAAGTTGGAATTTGAGTAACACAAGCACATGGTCTTAAGTTTTAAATACCAGTCTGACAATGATGTCAAAACATTGTGGACCAATAGAGTACCTGGATGGTACACCAACCTTTAGCACTTTTTATCAATACTGAGAAAATGAATACCAATTGGTAATGAGCCATATAATTTGGAACCATCCCTTGGTCGGGCTGGTAAGCACCAGTTGGTATATATTGGTCCGCCTAATATTTGAAATCATGCACAAGCTTAACTAGGAAATAAGAAAATACCGAGCAATAAAGTTTTCAACACTTGCTAAATTTATTGGACTTCGACGACAATTATATTTACTTATTTAGACATACTAGAATATGACTAGAATTGGAGATGAAAAGAACTTGAGATCAACTCAAGAAGAAAGATGTGAAAAAACAAATGCAAGTTGAGTGTAAGATCACCTAATAGATCAATTGCAGTTATAACAGCTTGCTTTGCAGTAGGATGTTGTACATGAAGAAGACGTGAAAGCATATTTGTGCCCTGTAGGAAAACAGGAACATATACACATTCATCGAAAATAATCAAAATACGACATAATAGAACTTTCAGCATGAAATTAGAGCTAAAACCAGAAATATGAGGAGAGAAATGTAGAATTATTTTTGTAAACACAATCAAAAGCAATTGACCTTGTAGATATATTGCAACTAATAATCTTGTATCATAAAATGGGTAACAACTGCTTGCTGTAGTAGAACCCAACTATGGATTTCATCTGATGTACTGCTAAAGGAACCACCACTAAATTTTAGCATAGCTGGAAGAGGTTAAGCTGTTTCTAGTTTTTAAACTTCCACCTCACCCAGTAGTGGGGAAAAGATCCTCTCCAGCAAGCTGTTGTAATATACAGCTTCAAAATGCATATTACCAGCATTGCATCAATACTCTTCAAATCTTGAATGGCCTTGTTTTCCACTAGATATATTAAGACATCAGCGGGAACATGATAAGCATCATCATGTGTATCATGCTGGCTACATGCCACCTGGCATTTAGGTGTGAAAACTTGAGACTTGCACCCATGGAACTACATGATTTAGCATGTACACAAATACCATGGCACAAAATGGACAGACCAAATAAAGTGTCAACATTCCAGATCTGATCAGATGAAGGGTTGATAAAAAATGATACAACTTTTGCTGTTTGGTTGATAGGCAACTACAAGTTCACAAGCAAAATTTTTTGTTATGGAGAGAACAGCAAGAAGATTGCACTACTCTGCCAAATCACAAGTAAAGAGATGAGAAAAGACAATCAACTGCTGGTTGAAACCTCAATGATCATCAAGTACAAGACCTCTTGCAATGAGCTACATCGCCCTTTATCTATCAATTTCACAATACTCAATCCAAACTAAACTATGACTCTAGGAATTATTATGGAACAATGAACATATCTTTCCTTCACGGAACCTGTAAGATCTCAGAACTAAATAGGAAGGAACCACCAGCAAGGATTGTCATATTAGTGCGAGACCAAGACAGCCTATTGAATAGGCAAATACCATCATGACGACCAGTACGCCTGTACCAATAGAAAACTGGGGAAAAATAAGAAAAAGAAACTCATGTAAGGTTTACTCTTCTCCTTTTCTTCTACGTGTCTTCATTGGCACACAGCACACCACTGCGCAACCTAGGTTTCATACTGGAATGGGGTTGTGATTCATGACCCTGAATCTCGACTGATCCTTGATTAAGATAAACAATCATGGACTGGCCCAAAAACGTAAAGATCCAGTCCAATCTAATAAAACCTGACCCATGATCAGCTTAGACCCGAATAGGACATATATGAAGTTGATTAAATTGGTCCCAGTGCATAGTGGTAGGCAATGTGGCCAATTCTTGTGTATTATTCATATTGACCATTTCAGTTCAATATGTTGATTCATCAAATCTGGAAATGACAGTCAAGATTCTAGGAGACATGTATGATATGTACTAGTCCGAGAATGAATGACGGTACATAACAAAATAAAAGAATAACTTATGGGAAGAGATGTGTAACTGTTTATGATCTTATTTGAAAGTACAAGAATAGAAAGAAATGAAAAGAGTGGGATAAAAGTATTCCACAGCATAAGAATGGCTGTTTTATCTGGCAAAAAACTTAAAAAACATAATTTTCTTCCCAAAATCATGGTCTTCCACAGCCTGTACCAGTTGATTGCTGTTTCTTGGTTTCACCAGGTTCAGTGTGCTATTACCAAAATTTTGTTTCTCTCTCCTACAAAGGCCCAATGCTATACAGTAAAAATATTATGGAAACTCAATAAAGTAACAACTACATATCGCTAAGGAATGGCAAGGAGATATAGAAATCACAAAGGATGTTTAATAATATTAAATACAGGTACAAAACATGTGTAATTAGAGACATTTGATAGCATCAAGAACTTCGGTGAAGGTGACAGATGAGATATGATCAATTGACCAACTGAGAATTAAATAATGATTGCAGACATCATGACCATTTCCAAGATTACCAATCATCAGAACCCAAGAAATCAACACATAGTGGATTCTTTTACAGCCTGACTCAGAACAGTTTGGGTAATTTAAAACAGAGTAATAAATATTGATGATATTCTCAATTTCTCATCTAGATGTCCGACATTTTTTATTGCTTCCTTGTCACACATAATAGAATCAACTCTTTCATTGATGGTGTTCATTATTTTTAGCATTGAACTGCTGCACAATATATTTTCAACAAAGAACACCAAACATTCTTAGACCTGGTACATGTGCTTATACAGGATACATCAATTAGATTGATTTGTAGTACAGGAAGGTAGGGTTGGTTCATTCTGTTAGGTTGTGGTATGCCTTCAAGATTTAGTTTGCCTACCTTCTTAGGTAAGATATTTTCTCTTAGTTGTACAACATCCAATTAAAACAAGGCTGGTAGAAAATCTAAATCTCCAAATAAGTTAATAAATTTCTTGTTTAGTGCTTTAGTGTCTTTTTATTCAGTTCTTTGATTGTTCTAAGCCTTTCTTAAATCAATTACAGATTAGTAATGTTCCATACTGAATTTATACATCATTTGTTGTCCCCATTTTGTATCTTTGGCTCAAACTATTTGTAACAAGACCCCAGATCACAGTTTGAAGTGGGTGAGTGATCACCATTGTTATCTTTTCCCCGATGCTTGGTCATTTTCTTAATATCATTATATAACAACATTAAAAGGTACTTATTAATAAATAACATATCAGATTGAGGATCATACCACTAGTGCATTTATTCTAGCCTCTATAACTGTCGAAGGAGCATATCTAGCAGCATACCCATACATTAATGCTAAAGCTGCATATGTATCATCTGCATCCTCCAAAACTCTACCAGAAAGGAAGGAGAAAAACCTACAGCAAATGTTTAGACAGATGAGTAAATGGTAGAAAACAAAATCAGATGTTGATATCATCAAACTCAAAAACTCAACACTTAAATGATTGACAGATAAAACCAAGAAAAATAGTTAAAAAAAGGTTTGAAGTAGATTTACTTGGGAATTAACAATTATTATCTTCATGTGAGAGACTTTAATTTCCAACATAATCTAGAAAATCTCCATAACGGGCATACATCTACATGTGTGTCTCCACTATTATTTAGTGTCACTTTTTTATCCAAGAAGCCATATATAAGTTCTCCAAAGCAAGGAATGCAATTTCGCCTGAAACAATATGGTACACGTGGTAGGTACCGAACCACCCGACGACTGACATGTGGACCATCCCGAATCGAGCGGCATATTACAGGCAGGAATGTACGGCCTAATACACCCCATATCTTGAGCAATACAATTGAAACATGACCGTTACTGACATGTTTCGATCGGTAACAGTCAGATCTCGACCATATGGAATCAATGGCTCACTCTCTTCTTTCACTCACACAACTTTCCCCCACTCTTTCTCACTCATGCACTCTTTCTCAATAAAGCATCGTAATCGGTGATTGGAACTTCAATTGGAGGTATTCAAGTGGTCAAACATGACACTTGGTCAAAGATTTTATCATGCTTATATCTATATTAGTGTATTTGTATGAGTAATTATAGTTGATTGGCTTAGTGTATTTCTCTTAATATTAGAGATACTTTTTCCTAATTATACCTACTAAATGTTGATTAGTGTCATTCTTTATCATGTATGGTCAATTCGGGGACTAATGTCATTCTTTATAATGTAGGGCCAATTAGGGCTGTTACCTTAGTTTTAGAGACAATTTGGGGTCATTAGGTTTAATCACAGCATATTAATGGTGATTAGTGTATTTCTCTTGATATTAGAGCTATTTTTCCTAATTATAGCTAGTTAATGGCGATTGGTGTCATTCTTTATAATTTAAGGTCAATGAGGGTCATTACCTTACTCTTACGATTAAGTTAGGGGTAATTAAGCCTAATAATAGCATGTTAAGGTTGATTAGTGCCTTATCTAAGGATCAATTTCCGGGTAGACACATATATATACACCTATAGAAGTAACTGTACAAGATAGAGATAAGATAAACATAGAAGGAAAATATTTTCCTAGAAAATTTTCTAGCACAATTAATCAACTAGTAAAATAATAGAATTGGGCATTAGATATAAGAACTTTGTTTCTCTGAATTGCAATCTCATATCAGGGTATTGTACTGGTAGTCCATACAAACTGGTACTATATCTCGAAGATTTGAAGAGGAAGAAGGAGATGAGAAATGGAGGGATGGCGGTGGAGGAAGAGGAGGAAGAAAAAGTCGAAAGATGAAGAAGCGAAGGCGATGGAGGATGAGGACAAGGAGGAAGAGGAAGAAGAGGAGGTGATAGGAGAAGAGAAAAAAGAATGAAGAAGAGGAAGGAGGAGGTGGAAGAGGAAGAAAGAGAAAGAAGAATGAGAACGAGGAACGAGGAGGTGGAAGAGGAAAAAAGAAGAGGAGGCAGTGGAAGAAGAGGAGGAAAAGGTCGAAAGAAGAGGAGGTGGTGGACGAAGAGGAGGAAAGTGCAAGAGGAAGGAGGAGGAGGGAGAGGCAGGAAGAAGAAAAGGCAGTGGAGGAAGATGAAGTAGCGGGAAGAGGAAGGAAGAAGATAAGGTGATGGAGAAAGAGGCACAGGAAGGAGGAAGAGGAAGGAGAGCAAGCAATGGAAGAAGAGGAGCAGAAAGAAGGATAAGAAAAAGGAGGAAGAGGAAAGAGGAAAAGGATGAAGAAGGGGAGGGGGAGAAAAGAAGCATACATGGTTGGCGATGATGTAGGCGACAGCAGACTACATGTATCGAGGCTCCTCTTGCGATTAGGGTTGGACCACGAGGAGGCACACAATTTTCTTTTTATATGGCCGAACTCGACAGCTCGAGATGGATGGCGTCCATATACCGATTCAGGCCCAGATAGGCAAATATTGCCCTATACGTATTGTTTTGGGCAAAAAGAAACTCCTTGGTTTAAACCAAAGCAAATATATGCATTTACGTATATATATGTACATACACACATGCAGAAGCAATTGTATAAGATTATACAAGATACACAGACAAGGAAATTTTTTTCCTAGAAAATTTTTAATGAAATTGAATTGATCAACTAGTAAAAAATGCGGAGATATAAGCAGACCAAATAAGTAGTGATCATATTTAGAAGCAGTCTATTCTAATTTCTGAACTAAGAGAATCAGCTTCTGAAGTAATGTGTTCTCAATTTGGTATGACCAATCAGATGACATGGTACAACATCATGGATATACAAAAAGAGAAACAATTAAATATAAGAAATTTTCATTAGATAGACCATACAAGTACCTTTGAAACCTGCTATATCCAACATTGTCTAAAATGCATTTCAATTTTTCCAGAACAGTATCTAGATGTGAAGCAGCAATCTGTGAGAGGCAAAAGTCTTGTAAAGTTCAGAAAAGGAATTTACATCAAGAAAATTATACAATTCTGCCTTATCAACATACCAGCCCCATGCCTTTAGCAAGACCAAGCCTATTTGTAGGGACTGAGATGTTTGCATGTGCATACATCCATTCTATCTTTCCATTAACATATACTCTATCATCAACTTTTTGAAGAAGCATTCCAAGGCATCTGCAGAACAAGGTATGAAAGAAAACACAAAAATATAGAAGTAATATATACGGCTAGAACATTATTATTGCCCTGAAATTATTAAACTTGTATTACATAAATTAGACCTGCAAAACAAAAAATCTATCTAGATAATTCATCTGTAGCAAGACACCTAATCAGCAGAAATCTTATTTACAACATGGTAACTAACAATATAAATTATATGTTTTTTGTACAAGTAGCCAAGAAAAAGATTATATGCCAATCATACTACATAATCACCTTAAAAGTTCCAGTAAAAAAACATGAATTAGAAACTTATGCATCTGTTTTTATCTCAATCTTTAAAACAATAAAAAAAGACTCAAGACACCAGAAACCCAAGCAATGACAAATAACACTGCTTCCACCAGCTACAATGCCAACAGAAACCTAGGAATGCCTAGTGGATACAGATGAGCAGCATACTCACCGTTATATTCTAACAGTTGCTTCCTAGTTATTAGAATATAGTGAGAAACATGTAGATTACAGCACTATGGACCAAGGTTCAAAAACCCAGTTGGACCAGGACATGCTAACCTGTATTGACCAGTTCGACCTGGTTCCAGCAAGCGAATCAGGTGGTTTTGCCTAGTCTGGTTCGAAACTGGGAATATTTATTATTATTATTATTTTAATCTCTACAGCTGAAAGGAGCTGCTGACAGCTGAACAGCTATCAGCGGTCAACAGCAGGTTCTCCTCCTCTCCTCTCCCCACCCTCTGTACTCTGCCTCTCTCTTTGGCCTATGCCAGCCGGCAGGTTCTTCAAGCTGTTGACAGCAGGTTGAAGCTGTCAACCATGGTTTCCTCTCTTCTGTCAACAGCAGGTTATTCTCCTACTCCCCAACCAGCTACCTGCAAGGTTCAAAAACCCAGTTGGGCCAGTACATGCTAACCTGTAATTACCAGTTCGATCTGGTTCCAGCACACGAATCAGGTGATTTTAACTGGTCCGGTTCAAAACTGGGAATATTTATTGATCTTTTTTTTTTAATCTCAACAGCTCAAAACAGTTGCTGGCAGCTGAACAGCTATCAGCGGTCAACAGCAGGTTCTTCTCCTCTCCCCACCCTATGTACTCTGCCTCTCTCTTTGGTCCATGCCAGCTGGCAGGTTCTACAAACTGTTGACAGTTGAAGCTGTCAACCATGGTTTCTTCCAAGGTCTGCAATACCGAATAATACTGCCCGTACCGGGCAGTACATACCGGTCCGTCAGCAGACTGGCACACGGACCGCCACTACCGAGCGGTATCGTCGATTGAGGCGTTATCATCGTCAATTGAGGCATTATCGTTGTCGGTGACCGAGGGAGAAGAAAGAAGAGGGAGAAGGGGAAGAAAGAAATAGGAAAAAAAGGGAGAACCTGGAGATCGTCGCTCTCCTCCTCGTCTGTTGGCGACTTCTCATCCGCGTGCAGGAGAAGAGGCATCGACATCATGGGGCAGAGAGAGGCGAAGATTTTTTTTTTTTCTTCTCTTCTCGGGCGACGTCGCCTGCAAATTTTTTTTTTTTATCTGCGATGTCGCCCGAGAAGAGAGGCGACATCGCCTCGCATAGAAGTAAACCGAGTGGTTTACCTATATATATATATATATATATATATATATATATTATAATTATATATATATATACACCGAGCGGTATACCGAAATATATCACTCGGTATACAGTACCGTACAATACCGAATAAGTCTCAAAATTTCAGTACGGTACAAAATTTCAATCCTTGGTTTCTTCTTTCTTCTGTCAACAGTAGGTTCTTCTCCTCATGCCCCAATGCAACAACCCCCCTCTTTTCTCTCTGGTCTGTTGCTGGCTGGCACGACCTGTACCAGTTCAGCCAAGGACCAAAATGGGCCTCAGATTAGAATTTGAAACCTTCCCACAAACTAATACATATTAAACATGCAAAAGAACTCTATAGAAATCATCAACCACCAAAAGACCTACCCAAAAAAGAAAGAAAAAGAAGAGGCGGATCTAGCTAAGAATCTAATTAAGTACCCCAGCTAGATAATGTTAACTAAATGGTCAATGACTTGACTAAAATGATGTACCCAGAGATTTCTTTATCAAATTGCAAGTGTCTTGAAAGTTAGAAGTTTAATATTGTTCACATAAGAACCTCTAACTTAATAATTCATTATGTTACAAGTAATATGTGCTACTGAATTCTGGAAATGAGCACGTTTCTGACTTGAGAAGGCACC
Source organism: Musa itinerans (assembly GCA_001649415.1). Classification (NCBI taxonomy): domain Eukaryota; kingdom Viridiplantae; phylum Streptophyta; class Magnoliopsida; order Zingiberales; family Musaceae; genus Musa; species Musa itinerans. The sequence continues at coordinate 202,716 of LVTN01000478.1, read as the reverse complement.
AAGCGTCGTAATAACTTCCAAAGGTTCTGATAGACAAATGTGGCTATTATATACATACTATCATGTAAGCTTATAAACATGCCCTGAAAATTCTTTTATATTACTGCCCTTAAAATTTTAGAATTTCTTCCATATATGCCTCTCTTTGTAAAATTATGTGAAGGTATTCATAAAGTTCGTACCTTTAGAGAAGGTATATATGATATCTGTAACCCTATTTATAAAAGGTTGTGAACCTTAAAATGAAGGTATTTGTAAGACTTTTAAGTGTTCAAATCAAATTACAAATGAAAAGCACCTGTGAAAAAGCTTCTAGAACAATAGATCCATGAGATTATTATACTCAAGAGAGATAAGCTAAATGTTATATTCACCATTCATAATGGCTGTTGATATTTGATAGTATCGACAATTTATACTACATAAAGCTGAACTGGAAATGACACCTCTAAATCCATACCTATGAAGCAGTGCCAAATGCTCATCATTGTCATCATAAAGAGCATATTGTCTTGCAAAAGCATTGCCCAATGAAAGGATCCATTCATTGTCTTGGACAACATCCAAAGATTCTGATAAAAACTGGCGAAGGGACGAAATGTTTTCAGTCCAAGTTAAATTTGCAAATTATGCAGCACAATTAATATGGGAAGAAACAAAATGAAAATTACTTATGAGAGGTTATTTTAACGATAATATAAATGTATCACCCTTGTAGATGTATCTAGTAGGTTAAAAAGAAGTAACATTGTCAAAAAGGAAAACCAATATATTAAGTTACAAGCCTACATGCAAAAAAAAATGCAGCACCATAGTATAACACTGCAATAAAGACAGGAGAATTCTACACCAATGTAACATGTAGAATGATAAGTTTCAGAGATCATATTTGAATTAACTAACATATTATTAATCGAAAAATGCAGCATTAAATACTATCATTGAGATAGAGATGGGAACATTTTACAACAATGAACATGTAGGAGGCAATGCTTCAGAGATCACACTTACATTGACTATCATGTCGTCCCAAGTCTCTTGGTAAGAAGAATCTTGCCTTAAGTCATCAAGATCACTTATGTATGCCTTCATTTTGGGAACCTAGTACTTGCCAAAAGGAAGACTATATAGAATGCTTGTAAAGAAAGACTATATAGGATACTTGTAAAGTAAGTCTATATAAAATATTTGTAATGATTAATGAAAGACTATATTTGTAATGATTTTATATGGAAAAAGCAACATAAAAAAGTTAAAGACATTGAAACTAGCAGGCACCATGATAACATATCCAACAAAATCCCAAGAATTTCATAGTATCCACAGTTTGCATAATATCTCTGTGGTGACATGAATATAACCACTTTGAAGGTAGCTACATATATATTGCTTCTACACTTAAACCATAAGAGATGATTGCACGACACTTTAGAAACCATAGGCAAATTAATCAAGTCAGAGGTATTAAAAAAGACATGCCTGGATGTGAGCCTGGCTGCAAGGTGAACCTAAATGCAAGTTTTGCATCCTGCCTCAGTCAAGGCTCAAGGGTAACATTCTTTAAAGCTTTAGGCATCACAAATAAAGGTGCTTGAAGAGGTTAATATGGTTGATGTCCAATCATAATCCAAGCCAGCACAAGATTGTATCAAAAGATCAACCAATCTCAGATTGCAATCCAACATCAGGTTGGGTTAAACTAAAAAAGGTGGGTCAAGCTAGTGAATGTTGGGTTAAACTCAAAAAGGTGGGTCAAGCTAGTGAATCATTTGCCATGACCAGGTCACCAGGGTTCTACACAGCAGAAGCTGATGAAGCTAAAGTATAATTATCAAAAAATGATAAGAAATAATATTCTGTATTATTATGTAGCATACACCTCATAATGTCAAATGAAATTGGATTATGTTTGAATTTATTAAACCAGTTGCCTTTGGGTTTCTCAGCTTGAATATTTGGGAAACCCCAACCCAACCGAATTTCACTCTAGTTCCTTGATGAGATCAAAGTTCCAGGAAATCCAACAAAACCTAGCCCATTGCTCAGGTTGGGTAAAGCAGGTTCAGTTTGAAACCAACCCAAGTTGCAACACCATTTGAAAGGTGTGCATACCTCGGTTTCCGCTTGATGTATGGACAATTTCATCAAGATCTACATTTACTTCGTAAGTGTTCTACAAGTTGCTGGTTACTGCCATTATCCATTCCATTGCTCCTTTCATTTCTTGCCCTTCTGTTACACTATTACTACTTTAGTAATATTACTTCTGCCTTGCTTTGCTGCAGACTCAGCTTCTTATTATTTTACATTTTTCTTCTGTTAACTCCCAAAATTCATCATTAACAAGCTATCGATCCTTGTCATGGAAACTTCTATGAATTTCCTGGATGTACTTAACTGTTTTTCGTTTTCATTAAACATAATTTCCAGCTATTGTTCAATGAATACATACTTTAAGTGAACAATTAGTCATTTAAGTGTTAATCACCAACCAAAGCACAATCAAAATTGAACAACTATTCTAGACATTTAAGTGAACAATTAGTCATTTAGCCTACACACAAAAACAGATTCATACCTCATTTCATAAAGGAAATGAAAATGTCAGAAAAAGCAAGAGAGAGAAAGCAAAGAGAAAAGCAAAAGAGGAGACATAAAAGATAGAGCTTCAAAGATAATGACTAGAGATTCAGTAAAGAGCAAAACCTCTAAAAAAGTAACAGAAAAAATTGGAGAAATCTCCATGCAGACATGTTTATCCCCCACCAGAAACACCAAGATGCACTCTTAATCATTATCAAAGCCACAATATTTGAATCAAAAACCCTCAAAGTTTTGGATTCTGGTATTTACAGATCATTCAACAAAGAATGAAAAGTCCATCCCAAAAAGTTTCCATCATCAACATTAAATTCTTCATTACTTAAAATTTCTAAAATTTCACCAAGATTTTATAATGAGCAGATTCCCACAAACAAGGAATACCAAGATTATTAAATTACATTCAAAATGCAAAAGAAAATAAAAAACAAGTGTTTGTCGGTTCAAATTTAACAACAAAAAGATCATTTTCTTGCCATGTAAATAGAGGTTTGATTTGAGATTACTCCAAGTATATAATGGTAACAAACTACCAGGAATGTCAATTTATAAAAGGAATATGACTCCAACACATTTAAAAGAGTACCTTACAAGTGTTATACCTCATCTTGCCAAAAGAAACTCAGGTTTTTGGGGAATAAAGGACCTAAGAAACATAAAACCTGCAATAAATAGAGTACCCGTAAGAAAGTTTACCGTTCATGCAATATAGCTCACTACATAGACAATACATTCTACGCACATATACACACTTCAAAAAGTTTAAAGATAAAGAACACATTTGTATTAAATACAATGTAGTTCTAATCAAATCTCTAGACAAGACTCAATAAATCAATGTGCTGTTAGCATTTATCTTTCTAAACAGGATTTATAAAAATGTTGTGGTATCAGTTGTAAGAAAGTTTACCGTTCATGCAATATAGCTCACTACATAGACAATACATTCTACGCACATATACACACTTCAAAAAGTTTAAAGATAAAGAACACATCTGTATTAAATAAATGTAGTTCGAATCAAATCTCTAGACAAGACTCGATAAATCAATGTGCTGTTAGCATTTATCTTTCTAAACAGGATTTGTAAAAATGTCGTGGTATCAGTTGTTACTCTCGATAGATAAATTGCATATGCCTTGCAAAGTCACATAACCCCGAACTATAACATGACCCCAATGATAACTTTTCTCCAAACATAATCCCTATCATCAGCAAATGAGAAGAATAGAAAAAGCAATCACTGAATATTCTGCTTTTACACAATTCTAATCTAAAAATTTGGTGTTTTTAAACAATCATCATCAGCTCATCTATCCCCTTATAGCTGTAACATCACATCCAATGCCACCTCCACCATTACCATTCTAAAGCTTACAAAAGCACCACCATGATCACTGCAATGACCTTCTGTTGATCATCCTCATCCACCAGTTTTGCCACAACTTCACTAATACCATTGCCATCATTTGTTGCTATGAACACAGACCTCACCTCTCCCCCACAGCCAACACCATCTAGCAGCAGTCTGTCTCATCCACCAGTTTTGCCACAACTTCACCAATACCATTGCCATTATTTGTTGCTATAAACACAGACTTCAGTTCTCCACAGCCAACACCATCTAGCAGCTGCGTAGGCACATTGGCACAAAGTATATATCTATCTGTGAATTGAAGGATAGGGAATGTGTCATTGTAAATATCAATAAGATGGGGAGTTTTACAATTTTAGCACACGCAGACATATCAGCTCAGAAATAGAGTTGAATTATGAACTTTTGACAAATCAAAGAACCTAACTTTTGACAGATCAAAGAACAGTGACCCTATATGACCACAAATCCCATTGATTATCATTAGAAATACAAGATTTTCCAAGATATAGAAGAGATCAGAAAAGGACCGTCAAAATTTGAGTTGCCAGCTGCTCCCTTGCAACAGGGTCATGCATAAGAACAATTAATCGAGCAAAAAGATCCTGCACAAACAAAAAAGCTTGCACAGCTAAGTTATTAAATTCACAGGAAATAAATTACAATTTTAAAATACTCAGACATGAAAACCACCTTGCTTTACCTCAGGGCTAGGAATATCGTTTGAATTATTAAATTCACAGGATATCATACTTGTGTGAAATGACCTGTGCCTGCACAGCTCAGTTATGCACTTGCAGACCTGCCAGAAAATCAACACGAGGAGACCACTAAATATTAGTCCAAGCACAGAAAACCTACAAACCACAAAAATGATATTACCAAATCTACTAGTATCAATATCAAAAAATAGTGATCTGACATTATATGCCCAAGGCCCCAAGGAATCTCAGATAATTCCTTTGAACCTATGAAACTGAGCTTAAACCTATGAAACTCTCCAAGTATAAAAATATATTTTTACCGTTGCAACTGCACCTGTATATTCTTTTGGTAAAAGCATCTTCAAGATGAAAGGCCAGAGTATATGCTGGAGAATATCAGTAGACAAGGGACCAACTTATCAGAAGCATAACTATAAAAGATAGCCACCAAGGAATTAGCAATAAGAGAACCTCAACGAAACTAGAACATACTAAACTAATGAGACAAACCACGAGAACAAAATGCATATCTAAGTAAAAGAAGTTTTAAATGTCACTAGTCATCTCATTACCTCCATCTCAGGAATTGTGATAGCCAATAAAAGGAGACCTTTTTCACAGATTACCCTCAGTTCTGATGGACTAACTGCTCCTACCATTACCTGAAAAACTGAAGCCTGCTAAGCTTCTGTTAAATAAAAATACGCCAGCCATAATTACTCAGTACAAGCCCAGGTCTTACCTTAAGGTTCCTATTCTGAAATGACTGGAAAGGGCTGCCCCTAGAAGAGGCTTCCTTCAAAGACTTGAATATTTTTATTTCCTGGTCTGAAATAGCACAATGGCGTACAAGGTACTCCACAAAAAGCTCTGCAGGAGGCCCACTTAAGTAACAGTGCGAAGCCATGACAACAATTAACTGAAACAACAGTTGTATTTGTGTGAATATAGAAACATAGCTAAATCAAAATCCATAATCTAAAGCTTTGATATAAAAGAACTTGAAGGAGTAAAAGAGTAATAAGAGGAAATAGTGGCTTACTTCTGCAAGTGCTTTTCTAACACCTAAGCTCTGCTCATCTACCAGCAATTTGACAACTTCAACAAGTGATACTCTTTTTCCATGCCAAGCTTCCAACAACCTACATAGACAACAACCGGGGATTAAGATGGGATTGAAGCCAGATTAGAGATTTTCTAAGAAAAGATTGAATTTCATATTAAACCCTATGTTTTTGCTATATTACAGTTTGAACCTCCACCTGCTGAAGATAACATTCCACACACTCCCTTGGTTTCCCAAAGTGAATTAGATATTTTAGTCAAAATGGAGTGCAGGATGTTGTCTGCCATAGAGGGATGTTGGAACTTGGAAGCATAAAATCACAAAAACAAATGAAATCATCTTTAAAAATGGCTAAAATTTGGAAACAAACCTGGGTAATAGGTGCTTTACTGCATAGAGTGCTCCAATTGTTGACAGTTCATCTTTTGACTGACATTTCTAAAACAGAAGCACAAGAAACTTTAATCAGGAAGAGACAGAGATATTTTTTCTAATACATGATCCCAAGAATCATAATCTTATAATGTTAAGGATGCTGATTTCAGTGCGATTTAAGTGTGTCATATTTAATAGTCAATCCTAAAAGTTATTGCCATAAAATGGTTGAAGGTAACTATTTAGTTGGTATTTAGCCATTAAATAGACAGTTAATATGAGTATATCCATGGACTGCAATTTCACCCACAACGGTTCAGTACAGGTGGCATGTACCAGTTCAACTGCTACCCAAAACCCAGAGCAAACAATTTCAAGCCAGATCAGGGTGGTATAAGGCATACCGACTGGGACACCTAATGTACCAGGCGTATGGCAGATATTCAACCATTACCGATCAATACGATATGCCAACAGTCAAATTTGACCCAAATTTGACCGTTGGCCCACATTTGGGGGTAATATAACCCCCTCTTGGCTGCCTCCTCCCCCCCTTTATCACTCTCTTTCTCACTCTCACTTCTCACCCTCAGTCTTTTGATTTCAAATTGTGATTAGTGGAGGCTGATCGGGATAAAAGAGGCTTGGAATCTCGAGATTGGGTGGAAGTTGTCTTCAATTTAAGATATACTGTATGTCTAGCATAAACTAATTTTTTTCTGAAGGGCACAATGCTTGCAACTTGCAAGAATGTCGGTCTTAAATATAATTTTTTTCTGAAGGGCACAATGCTTGCAAGAATGTCGGTCTTAAATGATTCATGCAGGTCTTAAATGATTCATGCATGAAATCCCTTTTAGATCCAAATATTGTATTTCACAACTCCACCTCAAATATGTTTTTGGGTAAAAACAAAGCAGAATTCGTTCCAGTCTAAAAGATGAATCAATGAATGAATTCCAATTTAAATTACTTTGAGAAAACTATGGTTTTTTTAGTTGTGTTGAGCTCTATATCAGATGCAGTAAGGAAATTTTATTAGTTCAGTAGTCTTATTGTGATTAAGCATAATTATATTACTAGTACATCAAGGGTTCAAAAATGACTAGGATAAGTTGTTCTAAAGTCTATGAAATTAACAGTGAATCTAAGAATAATTGATTGATTGCCAGATAATTTTATTATTCACAAATTGTACTATTGATACTTTGATAGTTTTCTTGTATCATGAATTTCAATGACAATTATGTTCTGGTACATATTGCTTCAAAGTTTGAAGTTCAAACTATGCATTGGCAAATAATATTTCCTCATTTAATTTGACAACCTTTGAGACAAGCTTCATATTACATTTTAAGTATGAAACTTGGAAAATATTTTTCAGACAATGATTCTGTTATCAATTTCCAGGTTAACATGAAGCAAAATACTGAATCATATGACTCTTGTATTACTAAATCAGTAAAAAAGGTAAGGTTGATAATCTGTTTAATATCATGATAACTTTCTCAAGCACTGCAGAAACTATTGAAACCATAATGATTCTAGTTGGTCTTGAAGCTTATTATAATTAATGAATACACTCTATTCCAGAGTGGAACATGTCTATATCTAAGATAATTTCATAAGATATGTTATTCCGATTTCCGATCATTATACTCACTCGATGGGGAACCGTGTAAGGACTAAAGCTTGTATGCTTCAATGTGTCTATTTTATAATATATGTCCATTCCCAAACGTAACCAGACAAGTTACTATTTCAAATTACCAATATGTCGATGCAACTACAAAACATTGCACTTTAACAACACCACTCACATTCAGAAGGAAGACACAGAGATCCTCAGGATATACAGAACCAATTACAAGAAAGCAATGCTGAATCTCATTATAAGTCTGCAAAAGAAGAATAAACTGATCAATATATCATAGTTTAACAAAATGTCTTGTGTTTAAACAAGTAGATGAATAATGCAAAGAAAAAAAGAAAGAAAATAGAAGAGCAGCAAATTGATGATTGTAGCAATGTTATGTAGCAGTACATTAATCATGGTTTGACATTTCAGTTAGGAGACCCATACCGGTCAATGACCAGACCAGTATGGGTCTGGTCAGTGCCAGCATGACAGCATGCAGTACACTGGAGGAGAGGTAGAAAGGGAGAAGAAGAGGAGGGCAAAGAGGAGGAGAGGAGGAATTGACAAAGACGAGGAGGCAGAAGAGAGCAGTATCAGTCCGAGCAGCGGACAGGAGTGTTGGTGGCACTGGGCAGGCAGCACGAGCAGCAAGTGGTCTGCGACAAGTGGTGCAAAGGAGATGAGTGTGGAAGGAGATATCATGAGACAGAGAAAGCGTGGGTATTATGGTTCCTATTTATTGGAGTTAAAAAGAAAAATAAGAAAATTCATGCAATAAGCCTTGTACCGCAACTGGACACTAGAAAGGGGCAGTCCACATCTCGGTGCACTCCCAAACCAATAGATAATGGCCAGTACATACTCGTCCAAGCAAAATGGAATTCCTTGCAATTAATTTACTATCCATGAAAAGCAAGTAAACCATTCTCCATGAACTGATACTAGACGAATGACATGTATTTTACTCGCATAAATATGCATGTCTAAACACAAGAGTAATAATTAACATGCAATGGCACATGGCTCACTATCTTTGCCAGATTTCTTCTATAACCATTTCTGTTTTGATGGGGGCCTCTGGCCATTTAATCATATATCTAGAATCCCCTAAGTCCAATACGTTAAAATCTTCATGCAACTACCTCTTAGCTATCACATTCACAATGACAAGTTGCTTGTTAAAAAAGGTTGGTTGTTCGATCCTCCTGCCTTCGAGATTTGGAAGGTCATTCAATAACTTAGGCTGTAAAGGACATTGGGTTTTTGGGGAACCCATTTCATTCTTTCCTTACACCATTTTGTTCGAAATGAACTTGTGAATCAGGCAAAAATTATAGGCTTTTCCAGGATGTTTGACCTAAAACTGGGAATTTGCTTAGAAAGCTTTAGGTGGTTTCCTCTTGAAGGGTTGATAACCTTAAAAAAGGAATTGCTTAGATTTCACTTTTTTCTTGCTTCATGCAAAGAGTTCTTATTGTTCTCCGAGTTATTGAAGTGTTTGATGGAAATTGAACATTAACTTCAAATGAAAAGAATAAATAAAAGCCTATCTTTATCTGTTTTGTAAAAGAAAAAAAGTCTCAAAAAGGAAAAGAAGAAAGAAAAAAAAGGAGAAGAGAAAACAGAGGAGCATCATCTATTCAAAGCAAAATTTTCTAACAAAAAAAAGAAGAAACAGGGAGTAACTAGAAAAAAAAAGGAAGAGCTACTCTTTAGTAGATCAATGAAGGGGCCAATGCCAGAGAACCTAAAGAATCAACCTATAGATTAAGAGATGATCACGAGGATTGCTCTTTAAACAAAGAGCAACAACTAAAGGTAGTTAGATGAAAAGGGAAAATCAAAGTGGTTAAGAAATCTAATAACAAAAACAGACACTTTCAAGTAACTTCTGGTGTTGTGGAACAAATCTTAGCCCCAAATATTAAAAGACAAATTGGTGAAATATGTAGGTAGCTAAAATAACACACAAAAATCTCCTAAAGCTGTGACAAATTTGGGAAAGCATTATCTAAGAAGTTACAAGCTTAAAAAATGAAGAAGTTTCAGATGATTTTAGCAATGACCTTATGCAGTGGAGAACTATTACTTCCAATTCCTGAAAAACTTTGTATTAATCAAATTGAAAATGATACTTTGATGTGGTTTTCCTCTAGTAGCATTGCACCTAAAGTTCAGAGCATCAAATCCAAATGAAGGTAAGTGAAGAAGATGATGGCAGACCCAAGGTTATTTTTTTTCCAAAGGCTGACTTTCTTATTAAGCTGCTACCTCATCAAGACTTTTACCAAATATTTTCAAATGTAATCTAATAGTAGTACAAAATTTTGAAACAAGTGGGTCTAATGCCAAAAGTCGTCTCAATAATCTCTGAGGTAGACCTATGACCAAGAAACTTATCGTTATATGACTAATAGTGAACCTTGTGCACTAGATTACACTCTTCAGTGCTTAAAATCATTTGGTTAGAAATTTCATGAATGGTTATCGGTTATTCCATTGTCCACTTTCCATCTAAAATCAAAAGTTCAATCAAATGTCATCGATCCCATAAACTAATGAATGTGGCTATGATGAATGTCTTGTGCTTTCAGTATATTTGAATAATGCAGTATTAAAAGTTTAACCATCATATCATCATAATATTCCCCTCTATCATATAACATGAAATCTTACAGGTTGCATTTCAGAAAATGGTTTGATACCTAAATGTGGAAGAGAAGCCAAAGAAACAAATACAGTGCTAAGTTGGGATTCTCATATCTGGCATAAACAAATATTAGTCATTACTTCAAACTAAGGAAGCACCTTTAGGCCCATCGAGAAGTTCAAACGGTGATCAGTCTGGCTATTGATGCATGCTACGGGGAGAAGCGTGCACAAGATTACTGTAAGTTCCTGCAGAAAACAAATTCACATTTACGAGAAATTGAGCAAAACAAACAAAAAGATTGAAAATTCTAATGTTGCATAATGCCTTAACTACACGGATCACATATAAACCTAATACAAAATCCCATATAAACCTAAACATAAGCATCTAACTTAACAGTTAGATTTCTTTAATGAACAAAAATTGAAACTCAAATCATCAAAATATTCATCTTATTATTTTCTGATATAGACTCGTGTATTGAAAATCATTATTTAGAACTTAAGCCTTCAAACCACTCAAGAATAAACAAAGTCAAGTTTACAGTTTAAACTGCAACTACAAGAAATAAAATCTCTTGATCTGAGTAACAAAAATAATCACTCTACAACTCCTGACAGAGTCTAACTGCTTTGCAGATTCATTAGTAGAGAAAGGAAGAGTGAATTGTTTCCAAAGAAGCATTTCTAAGCACTGATAAAAGTGTATGCAATGTGGGAAATATCTGGGTCCTGCATAAGTAACAGATGCCAGAAAGATCTGGCAAGGTCTGACTAGATTCAGGTGTAGCAGATACATTAAAATCCTGAGGAAACATAGAGCAGACAGTAGCCAAGATGATTTACAACCAAAATATAACATCAGATATGAGGATGATAAGGCTTAGAAAGAGTGTCAGAGAGTTGCTTCCAAAAAAAAAGTACAGAGTGGATGGTAGCCAAGGTGGTAGGGTAGTATAGTACTTTGTCAGACATGGAGTATAGTACTTTGTTGGACATGGAGACACATATTTGAAAACAAGCTGGGAGCAGGTATAAAATCACCTAAAAGCAAAGATAAATTAACTAGGATCACCATGTGCTTCAACCATACTAGTAGAACATAGATCTTCAAAGCAAGCAATCTCTTGAGGATGCAATTGATATCATTTCAAAATAAAGCATTAACCACTAAAATCAACCAGCAAACCATTCTACTGAGTTTTTCTTACACAATGTCAGCCTCATCTAATTAACTGACAATGGCTCTATAGAATTTAGTTTCCTTACTTTTTTGCTTCTCGAGGTGAAGATAGGCCAAGGTTATCAATTTATTTACTATGACAAATGTAAGAAAAACAAGATGAGATATAGTAAAAAAAGAGAGAAGAAAGAAAGAAAGAAAGAAAAGACAGACAGATACACAGCAAGAAGTTTTCTCTGGAAAAAAAGAGCCAGAGATTAATGTTGTGCTATTAGGCTCACATGGTCATGGAAAACAATAATAATGCAAACTAAAAGTGCACCTTAATTACAGCAAGCAAGCCCTAGGATGTTTCTTCTGGACACTGAAATGGTGTTCCTCAGGCTTGTATCAATGCACATGCATATTATATCAACTGCTTAAACTTCAAACCATGCAATGGATTTTGGCCTTCAACCTTGGACCTCAAGAAAGAATCTGTCCATATCTAGCCTATAAATGGTCAGCCACATTCTTGGTCAAAACTAGGGACTAATTTTTCAAATGGTCTGGAGAGAATAATGATAAGAACAGGCCCAAGCTTGGCCCAGTTCTTCTAATCAGCAATTTTTAGCCCAACACAACCATTTCCAGGCATACGCGGTGACCTATAATGAAGAAAAAGCACTCATGTAGGAGCAAGCAAGAGTTCGGGGAACAAGCTTAGAGATCCAGAGCCTGACAAAACCTTTTTTCATTGGCCATTCAAAGGTTGATTGTCCCTTATCACATAAGTTGATCCCCTCAAGCACCAAGCAATCAAGAATTAAGCAAATGTATATGCACCCTCAGCCCCACGCTTGGCTTGTCAGGCATACATGAATAGAAAATCAAAGTTATAAGGAAGAAATTTTGAAGTTTTTCCGATTAGGAACTTTAATCATTGATCTAGAGCTTGATTGCCACTAATCACCAATTAGAAACTTTAATCACAAGAGTATGAGAAAAAGTGGGAATGAGAGAGTGCACTAAAGTTAGTGAGAGTGAGTGAAAAATGGGGGAGGGAGGGAAATTGAAAGCCCCAAAAGAGACCCCAACCTTCAATTTGACCATTAGGGCTAGATTTGACCAGTTTTGGGTTGGTACCAATCGAAATCCAATATGTTTTGATCATATCAAACAGGTCGATAAGGGTCGAACTTCAATCATATCGATCGATACACCACCCATATCGACTGATACTAGATCAGTTTTCCATGTACCGCCTGAAATAGTTAGGTAACAATCAAGTTTGAATGTATCATATGGGTCGGTAATGGTCGAGTTTCCACGTACTGCCTGAAATGGTTTGGTAACAGTCTTTGAATGTATCATACAGGTCGGTAATGGTCAAGTTTCAATTATATCAACCCATACACCACCCTACCGACTGATACCATGCCAATTTTCTATGTACCACCCGAAACCGATACATACAACTCGTATCATACCATTTCGGGTCGTACGTCAAGCCTTGGCCATACCTATCTTGAACTAAGTCAGCAATCAATAAAACCTATTCAACCAAAGGAAAGGGCTCGCCATTATTGGGCTTTATTTTACAATTGAAAGCCTCGTATAGCAGGTGCTAACTCCAATCTTAGCCCAGACATCATGCTCGTTGACCAAGAAAGAATGTTTGGAGGATCTTCCATCCAATACAACAATCCCAAGCCCAACAAATAAAAAAAAAGTGACCAATCCATCTTTGGATTCAACGCTACAAAATATATTCCAGCTCAAGATGGAAAAGGCAAGGATCAAGAGTAATAACCCTGAGCAAGCCTTGTATAAGATAGTATAATTCTTGATTCCTTTCCATTTCTTGTGATTTTAAAACTATTCCATTTGCCATTATTTATACTTTCTAGTAGCTAAAGAGTCATGAGAGTCCTAATTTTAGTCTAAATAAATGTTCAAGAGCCCTATTAGGAACATTGCATGGACTATGAGTTAGAAAGGTTGTTTCACTATTAAAAGACACATTTGAAGTGTTATAATCATTGTTGAGTGATAATTTTTTCCATAATTAAAAAAAAGAACATTTGACCTTAATTCTCAAGGCATAATTGTTTTTTATTTCCAGTATTAGCATGATTCCTTTAATCTCAATTGATCCCAAGTCTCTGGAAGTTTTCACCCTTGGAATAGAAAATCAAGGGGCCAGTTTCTAACAATATATAAAAAGCAAAAAAGAACCAAAACATAATCATCAAGTTATTCTGCAAAGTTATATACTACATGGTATGCAATTTCGAATGGTATCGCCCGATACGGGCGGTACGTACCGGTCCGACGGTATACCGGTACGCAGACCACTCGCTACCAAACGGAACGTGCTACAGTGCTACAGTAGAGAGAAAGAAATATTTAAAATTAGGTGTACCACTCAGTACGCCCTGATGTACCGCTCGGTACACGATACCGTACCATACCAAGCTAACCTCGAAACACTGATACGATACGGTATTGCATACCTTGATATACTATATATCTTTACTGATACAAGATCATATCATAAATGCACGATCAATCCTTCATAAAAATAGGAATAACAAAATCTACCTCAAAATCAAGTAGGGGAGGACCACTCTCTGATAGCAAACAGGCAGTAAGAAGATTATGCAGACTCTGTGTAGCAAGAAAAGCAATCTCTTGATCTTTCTTGTATCTGACACAGGTAAAACAACAAGCATATAACCACGTCTCATGTTTTACACTCATCTTTGGAAAAATAAATCAATAAAAGATCGTTGTCATCTTAATACACACAAGTCCAAAATCGTTGGGATTAGCCTGGGCAATCCTGCCTTCAACTGCGAACGGGTAATAAGTCCAACCATCTGTCCTAAAGCATCTACTGCAGAAAGTCGTACCTGTACCAGCAGATATTATAGGGATATAATATACATGCTATGAGGTAAGATAAAATTGATATCTTACCCAAAAGAAGAGGATACACACATTGAACTTGTACAAGTATGCGTCTGTTTGGAGTTTCCACCTTATGACTATTCATTTAAATTTAAGGGAGTATTTAGAATTTAGATATCATCATTAAATACCTTTAGGTCTCGTGAACCTGCCCAAACTCTCAACAATAACTCAAAAACAGAGTTCATGAATGACCTGAAGTATATTTTAGTGTCAGGCTGATGAATAGCTGATGAGTACATCCAATAATCCATAACACATGAACAGAAAGATATCAGAAGCTTACATCACATCACTATCAAGAAATGGATCTGAAGGGAAATCTCCAATATACTGCCAAGCAGCCTGACACCAGCATTTAAATGCTGGATAAATGTTTGTCAGTTATGTCAAGATGGTCATATAAAAGCCCTAAAAAAAATGTTTAACAAACAAATACCATTTGCAAAAACTGGCCGTTGAGCGTCCCGCACACTTCCAAGAATAGGTAACACACGTAAAAGGACATCTTTCAAATGTGGGGTGAATTTCAAGGCTTGGGGAACAGTACACAATGTTAGTTAAAAGTGTGTAGATACCACCAATAAATTCAGTTAAAGAAAAGAGAGAGAGGGGGGGGGCGGGGGATTCTACACCTTCGGCAGATGCAAAATCTGCTAGTATCTGCACCATGGACTGTAAAGCTGAATTAGGTCCGGATAAATGGAGAAAAACTTCTTCCATCATCTAGAACATGAGTTTAGCTCAAATCAGATAGTTGATATCAGCAAATGATAAAAAAAAGGGGAATAAATGAAGAGCCAAATAGTACCATCAAATATTAGTATCAAAAAGGATAAAGCAAAGTCTAAAGATGGTTACATTCAAACTATTTGAAAAAGAACAAAGACAAACAAGAAACTAGAGTTCCAACAAAAGCAACATATTACATGGCTATATTCAGCTTGCGCTAAGTTTAGACCACAAAACCACAAATGAGGTCTTACTATGGGAACCAAAAATGACAATAACCCAAAAAAAGCAGTTCATAACAACAAGGATTAGCAAGCACATGTAGCCCTGCAATGTTTAAAATTTGAATTTCACTCGGCAAAACTTGTATTCCCATATATGGATTGACATCTCGTACTGACCATGTGTATCATTCTGATGTACCAACCAATACCAATGTACCAAATGGTATACTGATGCATATCAAAGACTCAAAGAGGAAGAAGAAGGAGAAGAGGAGATGGTGGAGGTACAGGAGGAAGAATAAGATGGAAGAAGAGGAGGCCACGGAGGTGGAAGAGGTGAGAAGATGATGGAAGAAGAGGAGGAGGAAGAGGAAGAGGAAAAGGAAGAGGAGCAAGAGGAAGAGGAGAACAGAAAGAAGCATATCCAAAAATGACAGCAGACAACGAGTGGCAGCAGGCAGCTCAGCGTGTATAGCAAAAAGGGCTCACAAACGCAAGCTGTAAACCATATGAGTTAAATAGGTTTTTTCTCTTATTAATAGGCCAGACCAGACCCGCCGAAATGGGAGTGGTCCGCATACAGGTTCACGCCCAGACTGGTACATGCTGCCCCTTGCGTTCCGTCTGAACGAAACCACAGTCCTGGTTCCCATAAAACCTTTTTAAAAAGATAAACATTCTTAGGAAGTTGTAATCTTAATAATACACCACTTCAAGTATATTGTAAATTATTTATTTTGATTCAACAACAACAATAAAGCTGTAAATGTCCCAACAAATTTTTCATTTGATTATGTCTGTTCAAAAGAACATATATGAGAGTTTATCCTAGTGGTATATCCACAAGATCAATATACAGGAGCACATTTTCAGTATGTATAAACAACTATTTCTCAATCAATATAACAAAGCATTGTCATGCATATGCATCCACTCCAATCAAATAAAGGTTAATCTTTCGGTCTAACACCAGTCAAACCAGTACAGTTCCAGTACAGTTCCAGTACAGCTCAGGACTAACCTAAAACTGTTATAGAAATATTTTGATGTTCCATAGCTACAAATCAAGGTATTCTAATAGAAGAGAAAAGTTAAGAGAGTAGCAAATTTCCTAGGCTGTTTTCGTTGAACAGTACAAAAAATGCTGTTTATCAAGGTATTTTAGTGTCTAACTTGGAAAACAGAATTTTAGGACTTATTAATAGTTACCAATGTTAAAGATTTCCAAAAATCTTTCCACCAATCAACTACAAGATCAAGACAGAACAGTCACTATAAAATACTCAAGCTCATCAAAAAAATCTTACCAAGTCAGGCGCATGAGATCCAATTGAAACAAGTAGACCAGCTGCTGCCCTTTGCCAGTCAGCATTAAGTTCCTAGCAGTACATAAGATAAGCCATATGAATATCACATAATATAAGTTAACTAATCATTACAAACAAAATGAAAAAACAAAGTAGAGCAACATCAACTTTCTTCTTCAATTTCTATTTTCATCCATGTATCAGAAAATATTATTCAACTGTTTTATTGTGCACACAGAAAAAGAATAGAATATTGTTCTGAGATTCTCAGGACCCTTGAGAGTTTGAGATCTACTGTTAGATTGTTTGCTTCAGTGGCAGTTAATATTTCTAAAAAGAATATTTCCTTTTCTTTGATGTGTTAGCGTGTGACACCCAAATTTAGTCCCACATTAGATGTGGGAGGAAATTTGAGTTGGTTTATAGAGTTAGATGGGTCCACT
Source organism: Musa itinerans (assembly GCA_001649415.1). Taxonomy (NCBI): domain Eukaryota; kingdom Viridiplantae; phylum Streptophyta; class Magnoliopsida; order Zingiberales; family Musaceae; genus Musa; species Musa itinerans. The sequence continues at coordinate 185,463 of LVTN01000478.1, read as the reverse complement.
ACTGCTAACTTAAGCTTAAGAATTTTGAGCTATGGTTCAGATCTATCAAGTTAGCAACCGTTATTCTATCAAGTTAGCAACTGGTATTCTATCAAGTTAGCAACTGTTATTCTATCGGCTCATGACTTGGAGCTTCTCTATCACCCGAAAGAGTGAAAATAGATGTCTCTTTATTCCACTTTCTCTTATTATGTAACCTTCATGGTGACTTAGATCTCTCTTTATTCCACTTTCTCTTATTATGTAACCTTCATGGTGAAAGTCAACAGGCAGTCTGTCTTTGCCAAGAGAAGGTCCACAATACTTTTCTAAATACATATAATTGATCTCATGTTGGTTGCTCCTCTATGACAGAGCGACTGTGGTTTAAGACAATGAAATAACTCCCCTGCTTCCTCCCTAAACATCGAACTGGTGGAAGCCTCATGCAATAAGCAGTCCTCTTAAAGCCTCACTAGGATTTTGTCTCAAAAGTTCAATATTGATTAAAAATTAAGATGATCACCATAGATAAATCCTGTAATTTCATTCTTGTCCAATGTATTTAATAAAAGGCCAAAAGGGCCCTCTCATGTGCTATATCACCCAGACCATTAAGCTATTAAAGTTCACAAACTTCTCACTACTACAATCATTAAGCCTTCATTTATCACGGAATACAGGTCTTCTAAGATCCAATGAGTAACACATTTTCTATGACACACACTCCTTCAAAAGGGCTAGTAATTATCTGTTTTTGGTTAAAGAATTGAAGAAGTAGCTGCCTTTTCCCAACCTCATTAGTTTTCCAACTCTTTTCTTTCTCTGGTCTCCATCCTGATCCATTTCCTTCATCAATATGTTGTTCATATTGCTACATTGCTCAGTATCACAAACAAGGTTTAATATACCCCTAAAATATCAGTTTATATGCCAGTATGTATCATCTGGTGTGGTTGAAAAAAATGAAATAAAACAAAATATTGAAATGTATCGGTACTGGTTCAATCAGTATTTGAATCATTGATCACCAACTTATCTAAAACCATTAAAAGTCAACAAGATATTTCAATCTAGAACCTGTTCAAACCAATCACAATTGTAAAACATTTTTAAGGATAGCAAGCAATGCCTCATTTTCTTGTCAGAGGTTACAGCTGAATTCGATTTAAGTTCCAGTAATCATGTAGCTATAAGACTTAAGAAATACACTCTCAACATAGAGGGCCGTTAGAACCATGTGCTTGAGGATCAGCACAAAGTGGACCGTAGTCCAAGAAGGAACAAGTAGAGAGAAATGAAAATTATTCAACCATCTACATAAACCTTCTAATTGAATCCGGAGAAGGTAGGGTTAATATTATTATTGCATTAGTTTATTGGTTTTGACTTCTTTTTTGAGGCTTTAGGTCTTGTTCTCTTAATTCATATTAAAAAGTATCAAATTTACCGACACCATTTGATTTAACAACAAAAGTATATTTATATTACCAGCATTTGATGTGATTTACAATAAAAACATATTAAAAAGTCACTACTCACAAACCTAAGGTATCACAAAGTCAAGGAAACAAATATTGTAGAAGAAATGATATGGTAAAGTCCATATCTAACATGAAGAAGTAAAAACATAAAATCAATTAAATCAAAATTGCGAACAATTCTTTATCCAATGTACATTCAAGGTATTCATACCTTAGAGGTGATAATCTCTGAAGTGGCTATCTTTGCAAGCTTAGCCATATATGTAGAGTCGACATCCTTCGGGTCCATAGCCCGAACAGCCCCCGCCATAACAAGGAACACTCCAGCCATGTTACCAAATCGCTGAGCAACAGACAGATCCCAATCAAACCAATTCAAGATACACGATCAAGAATCAAAGAAAACAGACACAGATTCTTGAATTGATTAAATTCACGGGAATTACATACCCGACGCCCTCCTTTGGATATTGAAACACAGCAATCAATGACCAAAAGGGGATTCCTGCGAAGCAAAGCCCTTCAAGATTCTGAAGCAAGAAGCAAGAGGAAAAGATCTCAGGGAAGGAACAAGAACAAAATATAGGGTAATTACAGCGGCGCGATTTCTCTAAGAGCGGCCAGAGATGATTCCCTCACGACGGGCGATTCGTCGACCAAAGACGACACCAGCACCTGCACGGCCTCTGCGAGGAAGAAATGGAGGAAACGGAATGAAGCGTCCAGAAAAAGAAAGAAGAAGGGTTGGAATTGGGGGACAAAGGTTTACCTAGGGCGGGCAGAGAGCCGGAGGAGGACGCCATGGCCGACGAAGCGAAGGAGACAAACAATATGCAACAGAAACCCAACTAGGAAGAAAGAAAATAATCAGGGGACGGTGACAGCACAGCCGAAGGAGTGTATGGGGTCGGGGCTCGGCAGCGCAATTTACGTTTTCCCTTATAAAATAAAATAAAATAAAATAGGGAGGAGGGAGTCCGTAGGTATGGACGCCACGTGGGCTGTGCCCCAACAAATCTCAAACGTCGCTTAGTTCCCTTGCGACCGATCTCGGGTGGGTGAGGCAGCCTCCTCACACCGACGTTTGGGCCTCTCCGGCTTCTCTCTCATGATACGAAGAGCAACCGTCCATCCCTGCCCGCACTCACCAACCTATGAAGCCCTCCTCCGCGCGGGACGCCGCGTTCGCCCTCTTCAACAGGTCCATGCCCGCATCGTCGTCGCCGGCCACCACCGCACACGCTCCTTCCTAACCAAGCTTCTTACTCTCATCCTCTGCTCCTCCTCCTCCGCCAGCGGCTCCACCGCCGCCTATGCCCGCACCCTCTTCCTCTCCATCCCCGAGCCGGACACCTTTCTCTTTAACTCCCTCATCACCGCAGCTGCCAAATACGGCCGCCCAGCCGACGCCATCGTTCACTACCGCCGCATGTCCGCCGCCTGCTTGGAGCCCTCCAATTACACCTTCACCTCCGTCGTCAAAGCCTGCGCCGATCTCTCCGCATCGCGAACCGGCCGAGTTGTCCATTCGCGAGTCATCTCTAATGGGTTTGATTCCGATGTATTCGTTCAGACCGCATTGGTGGTGTTCTATGGAAAAACGGGCGATTTGCACCACGCGAGGAAGCTGTTCGACAGAATTCCCAATCGGACAGTCGTTGCTTGGAATGCAATGATTGCTGGGTATGAGCAGAATGGTCTTGCTGAGGAAGCTGTTGCGATATTCCAATTGATGCAGGTGGCAGGCAAGGAACCGGATTCAGCCACTCTGGTCAGCTTGTTGTCGGCATGCTCCCAGTTGGGTGCCTTGAGTTTGGGCCAGTGGGTGAATGACTATTTAGTCAACAAAGGTCTAGAGCTCAATGTGGTTCTTGGCACTGCACTCATAAACATGTATGCTCGATGTGGTCATTTAGAAAAGGCTCGCAAGATCTTCGATGGCCTCCAGGAGCGAAATGTGGTTGCTTGGACTGCAATGATATCAGGATATGGGATGCATGGTCACGGGCATCAAGCAATTAAGCTCTTCCAACAAATGAAGTCAAGTGGACTGTCACCTAATGATGTCACGTTTGTTGCGGTTCTATCCGCATGTGCACATGCGGGACTCGTTAGCGAGGGCCAGGAGACCTTTGCATCAATGAGGCGAGACTATGGGCTGGTTCCTCGTGTCGAGCATCAAGTTTGTGTGGTAGACATGCTTGGGAGAGCTGGACTTTTGGATGAAGCAATGCTGTTCATAAGGGAAGAGACGAGGGGGCTGCCAGGGCCGGAAGTATTGACAGCGATGCTTGCGGCCTGCAAAATGCACAAGAATTTCAGTCTTGGTGTGGAGGTGGCAGAACACCTTCTTGCCATTGAACCTGGGAATCCTGCTCACTATGTGCTGCTCTCCAACATTTTTGCATTGGCTGGCAGGATGGATCGAGTGGAGAAGATTAGAAACGTGATGATCCACAGGCATTTGAAAAAGCAAATTGGGTATAGCTTGATAGAGATCAATCAAGCGGCCCATGTATTCCGCATGGGGGATACATCTCACCAACAGACTATGGAAATTTACAAATACTTGGAAGAATTGATCAACAGGATTAAGGAAGCAGGTTATGTGCCTGAAACCAGTGCAGCATTGCATGAATTGGAAGAAGAGGAAAGGGAATTTGCACTTAGATTCCACAGTGAGAAACTCGCGGTGGCATTTGGGCTCATGAATACTTCCAAGAACTCACTCATTAGGATTGTTAAGAACCTACGGATGTGTAACGATTGCCATTTGGCTTTCAATTTCATATCACTTGTTTCAGGAAGAGAGATAATTGTTAGAGATAAGCATCGATTCCACCATTTTAAACAGGGCTTATGTTCTTGTCAAAATTATTGGTAGTGAAACACCTTATTGTTTGTTAGATTAACATGGCAATCTTGATATGTCATTTTTTAGTAAAGTTGAACCTAAGATGGTAGTCATTGCTTGATTGAGGAGATTGATAAACTTTGGCTTACCTGATCAGGTAATCTGCAATTTGGCAGCCAAAATTGTAGGTCACTGATTCTACAGTGTATCGAGTAGAACACTCAATTCTCACATTGTTATTATCTTTCAGACTTTGTTTTCACAATTACATCACTCGGTTTTCATTGTAGCAACTCAAAGATATCAAAATATTAGTATGTTTCTTGAAGAAGCAGCTTTGATTACAATGTATACCAAGTCATTAATTCACTGAAACATTTTGTAAAATTATTCTTGGTCATATTTTATCCAAGCCTCGTGTTCTCAGCTCTTGGTGATATTAACTATCTATGCTTGTCACTAGGAAGCAGCTGCTAGTACTCTACCAACTTTGAGGTTCATGATTATGATATTATCAGAGATATTATTTTATTGAAACATCATTTATAAAGGATCATTTTTTCATCTTTATATTCCAAGGCTCTTTCTTTACATATTTAATATAATTTTATAATACTTTATATCAATGATTGAAATACCGTATCGTATCGATATTTCGAACTTGGCTCGGTATAGTACGGTATCGTGTACCATATCGTACCGAGGCCATCAGCATCATTGAGTCTTGTCCTTTCCTTATAACATTTAAATCAAAATTTTCTTCTAATAACTTTCATTGTTTCACAACCAGTCTAACCATCAAACTTATAGATTTTCTACTAAATGCATCAGTTACAACATTAGCTTCACCCGGGTAATAACAGATGGTACAATCATAATCCGTTAGAATTTTTATCTATCTTCATTACCTCATGTTTAACCCTTTCTGAGTAAAAATATGCTTTAAACTCTTGTGATCAGTAAAAACTTTAAATGTCCGCCCATACAAGTAATGCCTCCAAATCTTTAGAGCAAAAATAATTGATGCCAATTCCAAATCATGAGTTTGGATAATTCAGTTCATAACTCTATAGTTGTCTAGAAGCATAAGCAATCAGTTTCCCCTTTTTGCATCGAAATACATCCAAGACCCTTTCTTGAAACATCGATATAAACTATAAATCCCTCGTTACCACTTAGAATAGTGAGAATAGTGGCACTATTCAAACCAAAAGGTATTACTAAAAATTCATAGTGTCCATATTAGGTTCTAAAAGTTGTTTATGGGATATCCTCCTTTTTGATGATAGTAACTTGACATCAAATCAATCTTAGAGAATACTTGTGCACATTGCAATTGAACCAATAAATCATTAATTCTAGGGAGGGGATACTTTTTTTTTTTTAATCATCTGATTCAACTCTCTGTAATCAATACTAGCATGATAGGAAGATAGTCAATCTATATCAAGTATAATATCAAAACCTAGCGGTACGCTATGGTGTACCGACCGGTACACTTAATTTAGGTGTAAAATCCTCCAAAAATACTTGAAAATAAAAAAAAAAGTTAGGATAGGGTTTTTAAGTTAGAAATAAATATAGTAATAGTATAAGTTTAGCAAAATCAATATAAATTAGGTAATAATAGTATCACATATCTTTTTCGGACTTTGAGGAATAATTTCGTACAAGGTTCGTATTTCAATCCATTATAGATTGTCCTTATATAAAAATTAAAATATCTATCAAAAAATCATTTGAATTGTTAGACTATTTTGTTATAATATAAACTCTAAAATTCAAATAAATTAAATAATCACATAGATGTATGCTAGGGTGTACCGACCGATACACCTAATTTATGTGTAAAATCCTCCAAAAATACTTGAAAATAAAAAAATTAGGATAGGAATTTTAAGTTAGAAATAAATATAGTAATAGTATAAGTTTAGCAAAATCAATATAAATTAGGTTCGCATTTCAGTCCATTATAGATTATCCTTATGTAAATATCTACATAAGAGTCATTTGAATTGTTAGACTATTTTGTTACAATATAAAATCTAAAATTCAAATGAATTAAATAATCACATATGTAGATATACTTGATTACTGATTCTACCACCAAAACAAACGATGGGCCTCCACGGGTGGTGGATCAGGATTCTCGATCCTATATATCTGCATATCAATATGATATGTTTGTTGGACCCAATCATGAAATTAATCCCACGACATAGCGTATTGATATACGGTATGTCATTGATGTATCAATGTGGTGATGATCGTAAGTTGATCGTCATTAATCACCTTTGTTCGAGGCAACTCCTGAGACATATATTGGTGAATGTTAGAGTTTCTATTTTCGCTACTAATATGTTGCTATGTGTCATACTTTTGCTTAGAGAAGGATAACCAACTATCACCATACTACTGTTACCTGTATGATCCTCTATAATATAATGATTATAAATACGATAAGCTTCTTTTTGTGTCTATATCATATGGGCTCTATCGCATCTGCTCAAATTCATCCACTGTCTTCCCCTTCCCCTTCTCTTTCCATGCAAATGCGAGAAAAAAAGAGTTTGAGATAGTTTAAGAAAGTATGAAAATGAAATGGAATGAAATATGAGAGAAGAAGGGTTTAAAAACCTACAAGAAAGGGCTCCAACTGTCAATTTAATCGTTGGAGCACTATTATCGAGCGGTAACAATCGATTTTGATCATTATCGGGCTGTGCCGGGCGGTAACAATCGAAATTTCAATCATTACCGTCTGATATAACCCCGTATCGTCCGATACGAGGTGCTTTTAAGCGTTCCACTCGATAAATAACGGTCCACGTATCGGTATATACTGCCTATACCAGGCGATATCATTCGAAACTATATACTTTGCTTTATATCACCTAATCCTTTCTTGAACTTACATAATGATTTTTTTTATTTTTTTATCAGAATAACATTATTGGAAGGCATCTTCACTAATGAATTGCTGAAACTTCTGAAACAATTGATTTAGAGGTTAGCACGATGGAAAAAATAAAACATGCTAGCTTATATGAAGGCAAAAGGCAAGCATATTAGTGTTGAATCTCGGATTTTGATGATGAAGTCAATTGTCATTGTTATCTAATCCATATATTTAGATAAGTATGTAGGATTAACTACGATGAAAGTAAGACATGCAACAGAAGTTACGCCGAAGTCAAGACCATGATCACGTTAGGGATTCGAGAGTTCGACGGAAGTCCGGACGGTCGTCGGAGGTTCTGCGGGAATAAATCCGAGAAGTCCGGAGCTTGCCAAAGAAGCTCGTCAGAACTCGCCAAGTGGATCGTCGCAAGTCCAGGAGTTTTCCGGAAGTCCGCCGGAGCATCGCCGAAGAATCGTCGGATGTTCGCCGAAAGCTCGCTAGAAGAAGCGATTGACGCACCGAAGTAAGTTACAGTAAATATCTTAAAATAGCGTAGTTAGCATGATGATTAAGTTAGAAATGGGAGGTGATCCCATTAACTTAATCTTGGGGCAATTGGGCCCTTGATAGACCCAAATTGGGTCGAATAAATTAGCCCATTCGGACCCAGATTTCTGGCCGACAGTGGCGCCGCTTGGGTCGGCGGTGGCATCGCCCAGGAGCTCAGTCTCCCAGGTCTGCTAGGCGGTGGTACCGCCTGAGCTCGGTCTCTGAGCTCTGTCAGGCGGTGGAACCGCCCCTATCAGGCTGTGGTACCGCTAGAGCTCGGTCTCCGAGCTCTATCGGGAGGTGGTACCGCCCAGTCATGAGGTGGTACCGCTAGGACCCCGGAAATCTAGGAGATGACATTTTTGAGCTCCAAATTCAAACCAGATTGGGGCCTATATATACCCCACCCTTTCTTGCATGAAAGGGCACCGAAAACTTGATCTTATTCTGTGATTTTTAGAGCTCAAAAGTGTTGTAAAGGCCAAAAGTTCTTCTCCCTCTTTTCTTCTAAGTTTTGATCATTCAAGAGAGGAGTGAAAAATCTATAAGGGTTGTCTCCTAAGCCCGTCAAAAGGAGTAGAGCTGTAAAAGGGTGTTTGGCCTTCGCCTATTGAA
>LVTN01000478.1:77003-174606 GCA_001649415.1 Musa itinerans | reverse complement strand
CTTTCCGATCTTCCCCTTTTTGCATCGAAATACATCCAAGACCCTTTCTTGAAACATCGGTATAAACTATAAATCCCTCGTTACCACTTAGAATAGTAAGAATAGCTGCACTATTCAAACCAAAAGGTATTACTAAAAATTCATAGTGTCCATATTAGGTTCTAAAAGCTGTTTGTGGGATATCCTCCTTCTTGACCTTTAATTGATAGTAACTTGACCTCAAATTAATCTTGGAGAATACTTGTGCACATTGCAATTGAACCAATAAATCATTAATTCTAGGGAGGGGATACTTCTTTTTTTTTTATCATCTGATTCAACTATCTATAATCAATACTAGCATGATAGGAAGATAGTCAATCCATGTCAAGTATAATATCAAAATCTGGCGGTACGCTAGGGTGTACCGACCAGTACACTTAATTTAGGTGTAAAATCCTCCAAAAATACTTGAAAATAAAAAAAAAAGTTAGGATAGGATTTTTAAGTTAGAAATAAATATAGTGATAGTATAAGTTTAGCAAAATTAATATAAATTAGGTAATAATAATATCACATATCTTTTTCGGACTTTAAGAAATAATTTCGTACAAGGTTCGTATTTCAATCCGTTATAGATTGTCCTTATATAAAAATTAAAATATATATCAAAAAATTATTTAAATTGTTAGACTATTTTGTTACAATATAAACTTTAAAATTCAAATAAATTAAATAATCACATACGTAGATGTATGCTATTGTGTACCGACCGATACACCTAATTTATGTATAAATCCTCCAAAAATATTTGAAAATAAAAAAATTAGGATAGGATTTTTAAGTTAGAAATAAATATAGTAATAGTATAAGTTTAGCAAAATCAATATAAATTAGGTAAGAATAATATCACATATCTTTTTCGAGCTTTGAGGAATTGTCTTATGCAAGGTTCGTATTTCAGTCCATTACAGATTATCCTTGTGTAAATATTGAAATATCTACAAAAGAGTCATTTGAATTGTTAGACTATTTTGTTACAATATAAAGTCTAAAATTTAAATAAATTAAATAATCACATATGTAGATATACTTGATTACTGATTTTACCACCAAAATAAACGATGGGCCTCTACGGGTGGTGGATCGGGGTTCTCGATCCTATATATCTGCATATCAATATGATATGTTTGTTGGATCCAATCATGAAATTGATCTCAAGACATAACGTATTGATACACGGTATGTCATTAATGCATCAACGTGGTGATGATCGTAAGTTGATCATCATAAATTACCTTTGTTCGAGGCAGCTCTTGAGACATATATTGGTGAATGTTATAATTTCTATTTTCGCTATTGATCTGTTGCTCTATATCATACTTTTGCTTAGAGAATGATGACCAACTATCACCACACTACTATTACTCGTATGATCCTCTATAATATAACGGTTATAAATATGATAAGCTTCTTTTTGCGTCTACATCATGTGAGCTCTATCGCATCTGCTCAAATTCATCCACTGTTTTCCTCTTCCAATTCTCTTTCCATGTAAATATGAGAAAAAAAGAGTTTGAGATAGTTTAAGAGAGTATGAAAATGAAACAGAGTGAAATAGGAGAGAAGAAGGGTTTAAAAACCTATGAGAAAGGGCTCCAACAGTCAATTTAATCGTTGGAGCACTGTTACCGAGCGGTAACAATCGATTTTGATCTTTACCGGGTTGTGCCGGGCGGTAACAATCGAAATTTCAACCATTACCGTCTGATATAACCCCGTATCGTTCGATACGAGGAGCTTTTAAGCGTTCCGATCGGTAAATAACGGTCCACGTACCGGTATATACCGCCTGTACCAGATGATATTATTCGAAACTATATACTTTGCTTTATATCACCTAATCCTTTCTTGAACTTACATAATGATTTTTTTTATTTTTTTATCAGAATAACATTATCGGAAGGCATCTTCGCTAATGAATTGCTGAAACTTCTGAAACAATTGATTTAGAGGTTAGCACAATGGAAAAAATGAAACATGCTAGCTTATATGAAGGCAAAACGCAGGCATATTGGACCATAAGATGTAGAAACAAATTGTCATTTTCTAAATCTGCTCCGATTGTAGGCATCTAACAACGTCCCAACTTGGGAGAGCATCCAACACTAGCCTGGACATAAAGTTTGAGACGCTTTTAAGTCAATTATTTCTGGAGAAATTCTATGATCTTGCATATTGGTATTTTTATCGCTAGATTGACTGATAGTTATAAGCTAATCTGTATGCATTGACCTTCAAAAAGAATAAGTTGTGTTGACATTCTTTTTCTTTCTTATTTTCCTTATAAAAATATTATAAAATATATTTAAAAATATTATAAATAATCTAAATAGATTTCTAATCTCAACCAAACTAACTATAAGTGTAAAAATATAATATCATAATGATAAATTAAGAAACACGATATAATATCACTTGCCATTTTTTTAATAATATTTATTGAAATAAAAGGGTGATTTTGTTCAAACTATTTAGTATTTTTCAAACGGTATCTTCATTTTATTTTTTTAAATAATATTTTTTTAATTTTAAAATACTTAAATTATCTTTTTAAAAAATTTCACTTATTACAGTGTCTTGATCTCTTATAGTATTTTAACCACCATAATAAAAATATTATAAATAATCTAAATAGATTTCTAATCTCAACCAAACTAACTATAAGTGTAAAAATATAATATCATAATGATAAATTAAGAAACACGATATAATATCACTTGCCATTTTTTTAATAATATTTATTGAAATAAAAGGGTGATTTTGTTCAAACTATTTAGTATTTTTCAAACGGTATCTTCATTTTATTTTTTAAATAACATTTTTTTTTTTTAAAATATTTAAATTATCTTTTTTTTAAATCACTTTTAAATAATATTTACAGTATTTTTAATATATCAATAGAACACTATAAATATCACTGAAAAATACTATAAATGAATCAAATAAAAACACTGTAAAAATTGATAAGAAAAACGAGTGAATAATTTTGGCAAAAAAATTTTTGAGAGGTATTTTAGATAATTTTTTAAATAAAAATATTATTTTAAAAAAGTAAAAGAGGGATATTTTTGAAAAATATTTAAAATATAAATATTTTTTAAGAAAATAGCCCAACAAATAAAGCCAAATAAAAAGAAGACCAATGCGTCCAGCGTCCGGTGTCCTCGCACGCATTATGGTATGTACCCGTGAACTAACGGAACGCCAGTGGACCACGTTCACTTGTACCACAGTGGCTGAGAGAGAGAACAACACGAGTGGGCGATGGCTTCACGTGGGCTCTGCAAGCACAAGAATTGTGCTAAGAACTACAAGCGACTCGGGAGAAGCACACTCCCCCATCTCCAAAGTCCAAAATGTATAATGTTAATAGGAACAGTGATTGACAAGTGGTTGTGGTGATAAACCAGTATGCTATAAAACTTCGTTGACCTCACCGTACTTTATAAGACCTGCATGTGGAGTTCTGTCCGGCCTATCGAGTGCTCTGAATTATTGGCCTAACAAGTGCTCTTCTTGGGAGGTCTCCTGCAGTATTTATTGGAGTCCTGGTATCAGTTTTGTTAGCTTGGTTTGCTTTGGGGCCGCTCATAGTTTTGTTAGCTCGTGTTGTGGTGAGTGATCGAAGGAATTATTTCAACCAATAATTATAGTTTCTAAGAGACTTGTGTTGGTTGGGTCTTGAATCATACTGTCTGTCTTCATCTTCATCTAAGGTGACCTTTGCGTCGAGCTTTTTTGCCTCCTTTTACTTGGACCAACTTCTCTGGTTTTGTCTGTTGCAATGATTGCAGTTGAATACGCATGTACATGATATGCGAGAAATGTTTGGTATAATGTCGTAATTAAGAAGAACAAATCCAAACTTGACATACTCCACAGGTGAGTAAAGTATAATAGGCAAAATTTGAGCCTCTCTAAGCATTATTGTGCAATATTCTCTCAGAAATTAAAATTTTCTTTGTTCATATAATTTCTTTTTTCTCTTAGTCTAATTAACGTTTTGATGCTTATTACAAAATTATAAACGATGGAGATTGGCATCAAAAATCAAGTCCCACTGGAGCATTTAGACATGTAAATGATGAACGAGTGGATAAGGTTTGCTTACTCGAATGCATTTCTTATTAGAATCTGAGTGGGTCTTAAGTTAATTCCATGCCATATTTTGTTTAATCCAGTGTAAACAGACACTTATCATCTGTGAAACCTCAAACAGCGGTACACTTTTGAAGGCAATGGCTCATTTTGATTTAGGTGGGCCACACCGCCATTGCATCTTTTCAAATCTGATATGATGTTTGCTGAACCATCAAGATGAGTTGCACCATTCACAATCTACAAGTGAGCCTGTACCAGATCCCATAGTCCATTTCCCTGTGAGTAATTTTGTCGTTTCCTTTCGCAACCCAGCTGTTCACCTTCCGCTCTCTGACAAATAGGTCCCGAGTGGGTCCCGCTTTTTTCCTTGTCTCCGCTTGACAAAGGGTAGGTGGGCCACACGGGTAAGCCATGAACGGTGAGATGTGTGTTTTTTTTGTTTTTTCCGTCGCCCGGTTCGACCGGGTACCGGCTACTCCCGGTCGCTCTCTCAGTATACAATGGGAGCTGGTGGAGCTCTTTATTAGTCCATCGCTATTATTGCAGCGGAAGAGTCGCATTCGGATTGGAAGAGAAAGAAGAAGAAGATGCCGATCCCTCGAATCGCCGTTGGAACTCAGGAGGAGGCGACTCACCCGGGCACGCTCAAGGCCGCGCTCGCCGAGTTCATCTCCACCCTCATCTTCGTTTTCGCTGGCCAAGGCTCCGGCATGGCCTTTAGTACGTCCCCTGTTCGCGCTTGTTCATCATCACCATGCAATGCTGGGTTTTCGTGGGATCTCATGCAGTCGTTTGCTTGTTTTCCGTCCCGCCGCAGGCAAGCTGACGGGCGGCGCAGCCACCACTCCGGCGGGCCTCATCGCGGCAGCCCTAGCGCACGCCTTCGCCCTATTCGTGGCCGTGTCCGTGGGCGCCAACATCTCTGGTGGCCACGTGAATCCGGCCGTGACCTTCGGCGTCTTCATCGGCGGCAACATCACCCTCCTCCGCAGCATCATATACTGGATCGCGCAGCTCCTCGGCTCCACCGTCGCGTGCCTCCTGCTCCGCTACTCCACCGGCGGCCTGTCCACGGGCAGCTTCGCTCTCTCCGGCGTCAGCGTGTGGGAGGCGCTCGTGCTGGAGATCGTCATGACCTTCGGCCTCGTGTACACCGTGTACGCGACGGCGGTGGACCCCAAGAAGGGTAGCCTGGGCACCATTGCGCCCATCGCCATCGGCTTCATCGTGGGCGCCAACATCCTGGCCGGCGGGGCCTTCGACGGCGCGTCCATGAACCCGGCCGTGTCCTTCGGCCCCGCCCTGGTGAGCTGGTCCTGGGACGACCACTGGGTCTACTGGGCCGGACCCCTCATCGGCGGCGGCCTCGCCGGTCTCGTCTACGAGTTTTTCTTCATCTCCCACACTCACGAGCAACTCTCCTCCGCCGACTACTGAGACGCCACCCTCTTCTTCTTGTCTACGTTGTGCACCTCCACTTCTGCGCATTCAAAAGCTGGCCGTAAAAAGCCCACCCGTTTTGCGTCCTCGTCTCTGTGGCTTCTCTTCTCCTCGTGTAATCTTGCTCCTCTGTTCCTGGATCTGGCTCTCTAATCCAGCTTTGAGTTTATCTCCATCCTCCATGTAATGTTTTCCTTTGTGTGCAACGTTGAGAACAGCCAAATGCCCAGTGTGTGTTGGATCTCTAATTCCCTAAAAAAATACCATCTCTTTTACCGTAATCTAAGATAAACAAAGCTTCTACAAGTGTAAAACACTTTTGAGATCAAGAACTACTATAATCTGAAATAATTGAAGCTTCTGCAGACTACAAGTAGATCACTGCAAACTTCTACATTTGCTTTGCAGTCCATAAATGAAAGTAATCATCGACAGTGGTTGTCAATGTTGTTTGTTGATAATATATAGAGTTTGCACTTGAAGAAGAGAATCCAATTTCATTAGCATTGGGCCCATGAACAATATATGACCTATCAAACTCTTCCCAACATAATCCTACATCGTGTGACAGTAATCTACTGAAGTAATAATCATCGCTACATTCCGAACTGAGTCGTCACATGCTAAAGGACACCATCTTCTTCCGGTTTCTTCTTTCTTTCTTGGACTATGTATGTCATGATTCATTCCTGTGTTATCCTGTGTGTGCATTGGATGTGCAGAGACCAGTTGCTATAATCAAAATACTCTGAGAGATTTGTGCACAATCTCCTGGGCCTTTTCTAGTGATAGATCTTGGCCCTACTCCCTGATACCTTTGCGTGATATCACATCAATTGGATTGGTAATTGGAATATATGTATGTTTGCCATGTCTGACACTTGCAAGTCCTGCCCACAGGTGACACAAAGCTTGACAAGAAATAATGGAGCAGTTCCTCTGTCCTACCAAGGGAATTGCTCCTTGCCATGATTATTATGCCGAGCCCGTTTGGTCCAATCCTTGCAAGGTTGTAATGAGGCAATTGTGTGCAGCTTTATCACATCCACACTGTCATTTGTCCCCGTGAAGATGGTGCCTCCACATGTGACACAGCATATGCCATGCCTCATGTCCGTGCCTGGCATATTCCATGTTGCAACTATCAGTTAAAATCTCAGTTGTTGAACTGAGATTAATTGGCAGGTCGAATTCATTCTTGTCTTGTTACTACTACAGAAAATATTGATGGTGATAACAAGAACTCAAGGTGGACAACACATCACATGGAAGCTGGCCACATACCAGCCTGGTGTATATAAGTTTGCTGGAGGGATTACTGACAAGGGTTTGGCTCATCATGGACCACATACTCATTTTGATTGGTCATCTGATTCCAATTCAACCTCCTAAGATTGAAACAGAGATGATATATGAGACTGTAATTGAGCTGAATGCTTCTGTTGTTCCTAGTTGAACCTTGCAAATGCACATGAAATGGACTACAATGTTCATCAATATAAGATCAAGCCTATCTTTTTGTGATGCTATATAACACATAAACCTCATGGTTCTTCTAAGCTTTGACACTCTTCTTTTGTTTTCTAATAATGTATGATAATGTCTTTTTTTCTACTTGTGAACTGTTTTATGCATGGAATGCAGATAACCACTCCAGCAACATCAATGATCCATCTGAAGATGGTGAAATGGCCCTACATTTCAGTCTCTAATCATAGCTTTCATATGCCCGTCTATCTCCGGTGAACTGGAATAGTAAGATGAGTCATCTTCTTTCACCCACTGTCAGAACAATCAGGTAGCTTGAGCTCATAAATGCAGATGGAGCTCTTCCTCTTTATAATGCCATGTGTTTCTGGCTTTTTATGCCTGTCTCCTACATACATTCTTCTTGAATTTTGAAGGACACAGGGTTCCAATATGTTATTGTACATATATTTTTTGTTCTCCCTGATGTCTGCAAGATTTGCACAAAACAGATTATATATGTATATATATAATACTTCAAGTGCTCCTTTATCCAGCCTAGAAATTTATGGAAAGGTTTGTACAAATTCATCGATGCCAACCATAATTTGTACGTTGCCAATTGCAATGACATATCTGCAACTGAGTAAATGATCAACTCTAGGTATCTTGTTTAGGTTGTAGAACATGATATAGAAGTTTGGGATGTTTTAGCAGCAGCTGCCTCAGATGCTTTGGCATTTCAGTGAGACATGGACATATGGAGGCCAGCTTTGTTGCAGCCTTTTCTTTCACAAGAAAGTGAATCTTCTGCAATATGAAGTGCGACTAGATTTGCAGGTGGTTTTGTAACCTAGCAAGATGAAGTGCAGGTCGGTTTCCTTTGTTCTCTTATTGTATCAATCAAACTTGTAACATGATGACATGCAGGCAATATATTTGCTTTTGATTGGAGAACATGTATTACCATACTGGACATTGTTCTTGCTTGAACTGTGCAGATCATTTAATTGCTCACCAGATTTGCTTTCCTCCTATATGCAATGGAATTTCTCAATAATTTCTTACATTTGTAACTTGTTGGTTATCAAGATAACTTTTAGGGGCAAAAAAAAGCTAGAACTAATACTAACACTTCATCACATAGACAAATGCATGAGAATTGCTGATATCAATCGGATTACACAGTCACAGAACAAGAATAATATCTTTGCTCCTCTGCAAACCCAGTATCAGAAGTTGTGGTTGTCATTTTTCATGACTCTCATCTTTTTGATTATTTTGTTTCAGCAGTCATACATAGGCTTGCTGTTGATTTGCAAACTTCATATACAATTTTGCTACATCAAAGTATAATAATGTAAATGCTTTTCCTAGCTTTATCATCTTTGTTATTTGCTCTGTACATTTGTGTTGCTAATAAATTTTCATTTGTTTTACCTACTGTTTGTGCATAATTTTCTCCACTGTTGGTACTGCATATAAATCTCCTAACTTTTCAGTTCATCCAATGAAATAGAACCCAAGAGTCAGATGGGGTGACACAGCTGAAAACATTAACTATTAGCGTCAATCACAGTAGTGAGCACCCATTAACAGAGCATGCATCCTCACTGTCAAGGTGGTCAAGCTGTTCTTCCTTGATGTATACCTAATATAATAAGCAGGAAAATAAATGGACCACTGTAAGCACAATGTAATGGCATCCCATATGCACATGTAAACACCCATCTTCAAGCAGTAGGAAAAGGTGAAATGGTCAACTCTTGCCTTCTTAGATAAGATACAGTCATGATGGTATCTCATGAATGGGTGTGAGCACATGATATGTGGGACTGTATTAATGGATACATTCCATTGCTATATCTTTATGCATAAGCTTGATGCAATCATGCATACAATTTTATACACTTGACAAGTTTTGTTAATCCAAGAGCCTGCTCTCAGATTCCTCATCTCCTCTTCCATTGACTTTCCATTGTAAGGTTCACAATGCACAACTTCCAACTCTCTCTCTCTCTCTCTCTCTCTCTGTATATATATTAGAGCATCATAGTAGCAATCCTTATAGTTGATGCAAGCCATGAATCCAGTGACTAGTGATGGAAAATGGCTCTAAAAAGATCACCGAATCCAACACCAAGTCAGTCATGCAATAAAGAGCAAATGGGGTTGTTTGGTGGCATGTAAGCAAACCAAATTGGCAGACCACTACATGAACTAAGTCAAGCTATAACACCAACTCTGTCCTTTTTGAGTAATGCATTCTACACCATAAAAGAAGCCCAAAGGATAGATCAGAGACTCAGACAGTCATGACTCTTCCTATGATTTGAGTCTTTTTTTTTTTCCTTTTTACACAGCTATTCTTGTTCTGGTTTCTGTATGAACCACAATGCATATTGAACAAAAACTAATAGTAATTTTGAGACAATAGTAGTATTCTTGCTTTCTCAAGAGTCTATTAAATGTGTTGATAAACTAATATGTTAGAATGCTGAGAGGATGAAAAACACTATTCAGATGGCATGTTGCTATATTCTGAATGCCACAAAAGTCAACCATTCTAAGGTTGATAGATTATATTGCAGATAAAGTAAGCGATGAAACAACAACTAGTCAACCCAAGATTGCAAGTGTTTTCGTTGAAACAACCTTCTTAAGCAAACAAACACCCTGCAAAACACAGGGGATGCACATTGCAGGATGATGAACAAGTGTAGCTGTCAGCTACCATATCATTAGCAGTCTCAAATGTAATTTAGTCCTACTAGATTTGTAGGGTGATTGGAGCTCCTTGATTCAGCTAAGTCAATCAATGGACAGATAGAAAGAGAAGATGAACTGTCGATTGAACTAATCAGATAAAAAGCAAGAGAGAAGGACAGCATTCTGCCCTTCGCTCTCCTTCCTCTTCTTTTCTCTTTTCTTTCTCGTTTCCACCTCACATTTTTACTGACTCATCTCCACCCCTTCCATCACTTGTGAGGGAAGGAAACGCATGACTTCCTTCCCTTGTTCTGCTAACCTTTTAGGCTCATGATAACCATTCTCTACCTGTGATTGTTTGGGTGGCCAACTCCTCCCAACAAAACCTGAGCTAAGTGGTGCAGACAAAGCACCAAAACAGGCCCTTTTCAGTTAGTGTTGCACAGTCCTCCTCCCCTTCTGTCCTTTTCTATTGCTCCTTCTCACTCTTTTCCTGTAACTTAAGCTCCTATGTGTGTAGCAGTACTATATATAGAGATGTGTTGTCCACCTTATTCTCTATATCGGCAACCATTTCCTCCGCTTGCGCTCTCTCTCTCTCTCTCTCTCACGGTATCTCCTCTTCCTCTGTTTTCCAGTCCTGAGAATTTAATGAACCTGGAGGATTCAGAGGAAACCATGGGTTCCAACACCAGTGGCAGCATCTGCAACAGCGGGTTCATCCCCGCCGTGGTCATCGTGAAGGGCAAGCGCACGAAGAGACGGAGGATACATGTGCCGCCAGTCTCATCAGCCGTGGCGGTCGACTCATCGTCGGATGCCTCGTCTGTGGAGGTCTCAGGCTGCGTCACCGAGGAGGATGAGGACATGGCCAATTGCCTTATCCTTCTAGCTCGGGGACGTGCCTCCGATGCCGGACTTAAGGCAGAAGGCCTGGGGGGTGAAGACGGTGGCGCCGGCCGCAATCTTTACGAGTGCAGGACATGCAGCAAAAGCTTCCCGTCGTTCCAGGCGCTCGGAGGGCACCGCGCCAGCCATAAAAAGCCCAAGTTGGCCATGGCGACCGCGACCATGGCGGAGAACAAGAAAGCCATGGGTGACGAGGATTCGCTTCAAAAAAGCATGAATTCTTTCCCCAGCATCAAGCCAAAGATCCATGAGTGCTCGATATGCGGATTGGAGTTCAACTCCGGTCAGGCACTCGGCGGTCACATGAGGCGGCACAGACCTCTGACTACTTCGACCATCCAAGGAGCAGCCAACAAGGAGAGGGCCTTCCTGTCATTAGATCTCAACCTTCCGGCACCAGCCGACGACGAGCAAGACGAGCTTCGAAGGCCAACGTCACCAGCTTTCACTTTCGTCCTCGCGGCACCGTCGGCTTTGGTGGACTGCCATTACTGAAAAGCAACTAGTGGAAGAAACGCTGCCCATTCTTTTCGTCACTCCTACTCTTCCTTCTTCCATGCATTGAAATGATGTGAACTACTCGTCTGTTCATGATTTAAAAGGTGTCCATAATTCATTGAATTCTTCGATGACTATGAATCTTTAATGTGTGAATTCTTGAAGAGGATTGCATGTTTCGGCATGTGTGAGGAGATCAGGTGCCACTGCCTTTCACGTAAAGCGAAGTGAGTTCCTCTCTCTCTCTCTCTCTCTTCGTAAAGAGTTAGCTTGGTTGGTTTGTCCACCACCAAGAAAGAGGCCGTGTGGATTAGGCTCGTCCTCCCACTAGTATTTGTCGTCGTTTGCACGATGACTACTCAACTCCTCACTAAATGCTATAGAAAATGAGTCTTCAACTGCCTCACTTTTCCTATGAGTGTGATGACAGTAGCCTCAGTAGTTAAAAAGTATTTGTCTGCATGCTTTGACTGTGTGAAGTCCAACACAAAATGTACATTTACTGAAATCCATCATCACCCTCAAAATACACATTTTGGAGTTGTGTGCTTGTTGATCGAGAGTGCAAAGGCATACTTGAATCACATGTATCATTTCTTTATTGTTTGAAATAATGGTAAAACATGCTCAATGGATCCTTCCATGTAGTGACCACATTGCATCATATTGGTCCACACAACTTGTAGGCCATTAGGGCATTGGACCATTATGAAGCCTTTTATCTCAAAGACGCTCCTTTTCCCATCTCTATCTCATTTGACAGTGAAATAAAGGCATGTGAGAGTTCAGTGCCACAGCTTTCTTAATCCATCCACTTCATCACTCCCATAACTTGACAAGTAGAACAGCTTGTGATGCCTTTAATTCAGATCAAAGGCTTTTAAGAGTGATGGGGCTTCTCCTCTCAATTCTAGCTGAAGACACTCAGCTGCTAGTGGATGGTGCAAAGCTGTAGAGTGCTTCACACTCACAGTGAAGTCAGCTTCACTCACCAGCTAGCGGCAAGAAGTTGCTGGATACTTAAGATTGGGCCACTTTTGGTTCTCCACCATTTATAATTAGCTTTTCATATTCTGATCCACCGTAAATACAATTACTGAGTTCTATCCAGCTATTGGATTGGAAATATTTGAAAATAAATAAATAAACATGTCTTTTTTTTTTTCCTCCTACTTCAATCAATCATTAGACAAGAACCTTGTATAAATTATATATTTTAAATATATATATTTAAAATTTATGCTTCTAGTTTATACTCTTGTGTGTTTCTATCCATGTATTAATTGGTGTTAAAGGAAAATATAACTCTAACTCTAACATGAGTTTTGGAAGTGAAGAGAAAAAGGGACCATCATATTTAGGGAAGAAAGAGAGGTTTTCATCTGTGGAGAAGAAAGCATCGATGATTGGATAATCTAAATTAGATCCCACAAAAGACAAAGTGAAAATGAATAAATAGAAAAATCATTGGTTTCATCAAGATAGATAATAGTGTATTCCATCATGTATCTCATGAAACAAATGTAGATTCTTTGTGGATGAAGTTGACAAACCTTTACGAGAGAAAGTCTTTCCAAACAAAATTCTTTTAATTAAAAAACTTATTCACTTGAGATATAAAGATGAAAATCGTCTAATCGAGCATATGAATTACTTCCAAGATATTGTGAATCAGTTGAGCAATCTGAAAATTTTATTAACAAATGAGTTGCAGGCATGTGTTTTCCTTCACACCTTACCAAACATTTAGAAAATTTTATTAGTAATTATTAACAATCCTTCTTCTAACAATAATTTATCTATGAGTGCAATAAAAAAAAAATCAATTAAAAATTTAAAAGAAACAAATGCACTTATTACAAAAAGAGAGAGAGAGAGAAAAGAAGGGTGGGTTTTGTGGTTGTAAGCAGGGGAATCTAGATTAAGAATGAAATATTATTATTTTAGTAAGTTGAGGCACATAAAAAAGATATTAAGAATGAAGAGATCAAGAATGAAATACTATCATTGTGATAAGTTAACGCACATGAAAAGACAATGTAAAAAATATTGAAAAGGGAATGATTAAAAGAACATAATAAAGAAACAAAAGAAAAGAAGAAAAAAATAACTACTGCAATTGCATTTGATTATGATGTTATTATTATAAATTATGTCACTATAGTCAATTTTATATTGTTGATTTGGCTCCTCCTTTCATATTATTTCTTGACATGACTTTTTTACATCTTATACGACGATTATAGTCTATATTAGTATGGGAAATGAGAATTATATATGTGAAAAATAATATTGGATTTGTAATAATGTTAAATAATATGATATGTGTCTTTAAAAAGATATATCCAAAGGTTCTTGATAGATTTAACATGAGCAAATCAAAATTTATTTGTTGTCTATTTTCATGTTATTTAAATTGAGTTTTAAATAATATCCTACAAGTAAAAAAAAGAATATATGAACATAGGGTCATATTCTTCAGCACTTGATAGTTTGACATATGTTATAGCATACATAAGGTAAGGTTTAATATTGCTCATGTAGTTAGTGTAATTAGTCGATTTGTTATAGTTATGTTAAGCGTGGGTGATTTTCATTGTAGTATTTCTATTTTTTGACCA
This sequence comes from Musa itinerans, assembly GCA_001649415.1. Taxonomy (NCBI): domain Eukaryota; kingdom Viridiplantae; phylum Streptophyta; class Magnoliopsida; order Zingiberales; family Musaceae; genus Musa; species Musa itinerans. The sequence goes on along the minus strand of LVTN01000478.1, from coordinate 160,819 downwards.
CTTGATATTATTTTCAAGGCAGCAGTGCTTTGATAGTCAAAACTATAAAAATAGAGTTATGTTAAGCGTGGGTGATTTTCATTGTAGAATTTTTATTTTTGACCGCTTGATATTATTTTCAAGGCAGCAGATAGTCAAAACTATAAAAATATGTTCCTTTTTTCCTTTTTCTTCTAGTGAGTTTAAGTATATTAGTGTAATAGAAGCTTGTAAAGAACACTTATAAATGAAAAAGCATATTGAGCTCAAGCAAAAAAAAAATTATTGTATAATGTGACACTTAAAATGTTATCCATCTTAGTAAAAATCTAACTTTTTATTCTAGATTCAAACATATTAATATCAGATATTATTGGATCAAAAATATTTTAGTGATAAAGTTATTGTATCTTAAGAATACTCATACTGATGTGACTGGATCAGATGACTAAATTATTATCTTAAAAAAATATATTACTTGTAGAGAGATATCAAACATGAACGAACACTCATATAATCAGAAAGAGATTTATTAGATGGTCTCACCCATGTGTTAAGTAGTGGGACACATAGGGCTAATTAAAAATATACCCCTAACCCTAATACGTGAGTTAAATAAGAAGATGAAAAAAAAAATCTTGATACAGAAGGTAGAAGAGAAAGATTTTCTTTAAATGAGAAGAAAGCATCAATGATTTGATAGCCAAAATCCTGTCTGATTATCATGACATTCTAATATGTTAATCTAAACATCATACTCTATGAATTGATCAATGTTGGTCTTTGTGATTTCTTCACTTAGTTTTCTTCCTAGTTTTCTTGAAACTCAAATGAGTGTTAATCTTCTCATAGTATTTAATATCCTCTAGTTAGTCTAAAGAGAACCATGTAAAATTATTATTTTTATAGTGGAAGAATTGATCTGACTTGCTCAAGATTTTTTTGCTAAAAAGAGTAAATTAAAAGAATATTGAGAATTTGAAACCTTATCCGATCTATTATGGAGGTGATAACTTACTTAGCTGTTAAATACTTTGACAGATCATTCTAGGCTCGAATCATGCCTTGGTCACTAATCATTTTTAAAAAATGATTAAATTGAAAATGAAGAAATGTGGTAGATTAAGGATAAACTTAGATGTAACTACAAAATCATGCAGTTGATCTAACATGTTATTTGAGATGAGGATTTTGAACCAGCCAAAGCTGAATTATTTGTTAAATTCAAGTATGGCTTTTTGTTGAGAGCGCAATTTTTGGTGGGCAAATAATTGCCAACATCACAAAGATGACTGTTTAATTGCCTTGCTCTTGTGAATCAGTATCTGGTCAGTATAAAACTATATATATTTCAAATGGATATGTGTGAATTTTTTTATCTCTTGTTGTTTCTTTAAGTTTAGCTAAAAAGAAAATCTTACATGATGTGTTTTCTCTATATATCAATTTAGTCAAGGGTTGTAATGGATCCGAAGATGAGCTCCATTGTTCAATCAAGGCCTGTTTAGATTAAAATCCAATCCATCATGCCATCTGCAGCCCATTTGTGGCTGTACATGAGCATAAATGATGGGAAGACATGCAAGGAATTTAGACTCCTAGCAGGAAAAATAATGATACTCTGTGGTGGAAAAGTCTTCTGAGCCAAAGTTCCAAATCTAATTGTTGGGAGCTTCACTCACTCATCTAAAGTAAGTTTAGTGTCATGTGTGGCCTTGATTTATATTCCATGATGATATTATGAATGGTCTGGATTAGTCATCAGTCATAAACAGGAAAGCAATGTAGGGGCTGACTTTGGCACTGCTACAGTGAACATTTTTAGTCTTTACTTTGAACTTTATTCCTTTTCTTTAACATATATTGGTGACAGAATCACTGTTTTCATATTGGGATTTTCTCATACATGTGTCTTATAAAAAGCTATGCTGAGAGGTGAGTGGTTGTGCAAAGTTGTGTATCAGGTGAAGCTTTTTTCCTTTGCTTAGAGTGTCCTTTATACTTTTTTGCTCTTCCAGTTGCCATGATTCCTCTAGTTTTCTCTCCAAGGCTCACATATCGGCTCAGGTTTCTAAGAATATTTCCTTAATTGGGGTCTTTATGACCGTATGAGGATGAAGGTGATTGAGAATCGCAACATGCAAAATATACATGCTTTACATGTGGTGGATGGTAGATTTTGTCTTATCGTGTGACTCCCAATTTTCCATATAACTCAAGTCTGTTCCTTTTCTAAAAATTAACGTGCATAGGCCACATAAAATCTATGAGTATGGATTGATTTATGAAAATGGGAGTTGTGTCTCATAAAGACATGGAGAAAGGGTGGACAAATGCATATCGATCCGTCTCTCTATCAAAGAGAGTGAGAAAAGTGGTGTTATTAGCTAAAGGGAAAGTGAAGTTGCACGGCAGGGTGTCAGTAATCTTGTATGTGCTCCATGGATAAACGAACAAGCAATCTATTGTTTCGCTACAGTCGAATGCAGTGAGAAATATAGTCATCATCAGCTATCGTTTCAGATACATTATTTGCCTTGCGGTGCCTTTTCCATCAAGTAATTTTCATGCGCTGCATCAGATCACGAATGGGGGTTATTGGCTGTCTCTGTCACTCGCTTGTTCATCATCATGTCCAAGTAGAAAAGATGTCTCCTTCGTAGTTTGGCACCAAACATGACAGCCAATTCTACCTTTATGTTGGACTCAGGGAACGGTATCCCTGCGGCTACGTAGGTATTTTTCATGCCCAAAGTACCTGACAGCTGTCTGACAAATGTCTGGGTCTTCCCTCGGAACAATCCTGTCGACAATCATCCACGATTTGCAAGCAATGCAATGAGCCACTTGGAGTTGTGTACACAGTCTTTCTCTTTTGTGACGGATGGCCTTGAAAATGACATTCATGTTCTTCATTGTGCTCAATCACTGACTCACACATCTCTGGTGTGATCGTATCCAATTTACTGATGATTGAAGCACAGTTTTCTGATGCACCAAAGTCCAGGGTAGATGATTAAGACAGAGCTCGATCGAGTGTTTGGTCCTGGACATGGTCTAAAGTGGAGTTTTAGCATCATTCATAGAAAGATTGGTCCCTCTCCCTGTCAGATCGAGATTAGTGCTCTGGTGAAGAACCTTTTTAGCTTGAATCATCTTCCAAAAAAAAAAAGAAAGCAAAAACATAAAAGCTGCTCCAAAGCAGTTCAAAAAGTTGTTTCCTCAACATTTCCTTTTTGTGTCCTTTGTGTGTGGAGGAGGATGTGCAGGTTAGCTTTCTGTCATCAGCTGCTACAGAAAACTTGCAGATAAGACTTGGTAGATCCATTCTGGATCTAATTCTGGAAGGAGGCAAAGTCCGATGGTTGCAAGAATGTGTAGAGCTGGACTCAGACTTGGAAACACGAGGAGAATGCCCCCCCCCTCACTCCCCAACTTGCAGGTCCAAGATGTAAATGTTGGATCCTAGTGAAAGATTTCCAGGTCAATTGTACCTAACAGGTCTTGGATGCTTGTGAAAATTCTTGTGTCAGAAACCTGTGGGTGTTCTCCCACCAAACTTTTTTGAGTTGTTCTTTTGCTTGTCATGTGCATGGAGCCATCTCAGCATAACATTCAAAATAGCAGATGGCTCAGAGGTGTGCAGTTTCCAGCTTGGTCAAGGAAGCTTCGTTTCAGAATAACTATTTCAATTAATGCTTCATGCCTCCAGAGCCAAGAGAGGGGTGGGAGGGGGGTGTTAATACAACCTAGCAGAATGATTGCAGCAGATTGGCTATCTTACTTATTATGGTGATGGGAGTCTTGATATGAACATCAGCATTAGCTAGTCAATTATGCATGGGTAGGTCAGAACAAGAGGCAATTTACTCCAAAAAAAGACAAGATTTGAGGGACCATCTTTACTCTACTTGTAATATACTTCCTAATACTCTTTGCTGGCACATTAGTGATAGTTACATTTTTCTTCCAGCATTGTTCACACAAGTAGAAAGGTTCTATATATAGGTTTGGAATGAAAAGAATCAATACAATCATATCTCTTCTCTCCTTGGAAATCTTTGAACATGAATCTTGTACACAAAGACCCTGAGAAATTAATTCCTTGATGCCATGCAAAAAGGCGTGAATCATACAAACTGACTTATTATTATTTTTCGACAGTCAGCTCTGAATAAAGCTTTTTATTATGTATGATACAAGGGGGTTGAAATGGACATTAGATTTTGCTAGAGAAATATAATATTCGAGAGGCCGTCTTCAAATCAAAGTCATTCATCTCTTTGAGCACTCCACACGATATTTTGACTGAAAAGACTTCATATATATACATATACACAAACACACACAAAGACCTGAGAAAAATAAAATGGAAGACAACGTGAATCACACAAATCTGCGGTCTGCTGAATAAAATTCTCAATGAGACTTGTTACTTCTTCCATGTGACCTAATGGTGATGCTGGACTCGACTTGGAATTGCACCGCACTCTGTCTGCTTCTTCCCCGAGCTAGTAAACGAGGATGTTTCGTCTGCAGCTCTTATCTTGCCTTGGCTTCATTGTTTCCCATTACAACGAGACGTTGAAAGAAGCTAAAGGTGATAAGATGGGGACATGTCGTCATCAAAGCTGGGGAACACATCGAGCAGCCTAGAGTCCAAGCAAGTGAGCCGTCGAATGATTCCCATGATAACTACTCTTGCCTTCTGCCCTTTACGTGGCAGCTTTACTCATGCTCAACCCCATGGCTCATCATTGGATCTTGCCAGCAAATTGATCGGCTAAGAGCCAGGGCGAAGAACACAGTCATATTAGCACCCGCCCACAATTTACGCTGCTAGATTAGCTCTTGGGGCTCTCGATCTCCTCGGTCACCTGTTACTTTTGCAGCTGAAATCTGACTGTTTCCTTTTGCACACCTCAACAAGTCGAATGGGGGGAGACACATCTTTAGCGGTCACAAAACCGCGTGACGAACCGTACCTCAAGAAAACAGAAACGGGAACAAGAACGCAAGAGTTCATGGTGGCAGTGAATCGGATTCCAAGGTGGGAGTGGAGAATTCTCCATGTCTATTTCCCACAGAGCATCGTCTCACACTTGCTGTTCATACCAAGTGGCAATGTTTTCTTTTCCCTTTTCCCATTTGCTACGTGCACAGTTAATCGGAATAAGAAAACATGGCACTACTCATCTCACCCAAACGAAAAGCACAAGAGAGAAGGAAAAGGAGGATTTGGGCGGGGGGAGGGAAGCTGGTCACACGGATTTCAAAGAAAACGTTGCGTTTTGTAACTCGCTTCCGAAATTACAGTTGCTGCCACTCTCCAGTGAAGAAGACGAGGAGGAGGAGTTCCGAAGGGAGGCCGGCAACGGCGACAGGGACCCCTCTCCGTCCTTGTCGTTCTTTGGGTTTGGGTTCAGGCTGATGGCCACAGGGGGGATCTCGGAGCTGCGGAGGTCCGGCGGCGGGTGACGCCACTGTGGGAGCGGCCCCGCCAGCAGCAGCGTCTGCAACAGCGGCCCCGCCCCCATCACCGCCTTCACCAGCCGCCCTTTCTCCGGCAGGCCCCTCCTCGCGGCCGCCGCCTCGACCTCGGCCAACGCCGTCAGCGCCGGCGGCGACGCCCCGTTGCTGCTCTCGCCCACGTCCTCTGCGGCGGCAGCCGCCGCAACGTCGCTCCCCTCGTCGAAGGCAAGGGAGTGGGCGGGGTTGGTGTTGGGGTCGAGGTTGGGCTCGGGGTGGGAGGGAAGGTGGGGGTGGTCGCCGTGGTGGAGGAAGAGAAGGAGGAGGGCGTGGCGGGCCTCGTCGCGCTCCCGGGTGGCGGCCTCGAGCAGGCGGGAGAGGTGGAGGGCCTGGGACTCCATCCTCCGGAGCTCCTCCTGGGCGGTGACGCGTGTGGACTCCAGCTCCAGGGTCGTCCGGAGGAGCACCTGCTTCAGCTCGTCTGCGGCCGTGGTTCCGCCCGCTTCCTGCGATGCATTCTGACACATCAAGTTTTTGAGAGGTGGAAAGAAAAGAGAGGAGGGCGGAGGAGATACCTGAGGCTGCTGCCAAAGAAAAGAAGCGCCGCCGGCGACAAGTGTCGGAGGGAAGCGATGGAGTTGGTCCATGATGACGGTTATAATTTGTTGGCAGTGGAGGGTGTTGCTTGGCGTGTTCTGCCTTCCCCGCCTGGGGCTATATAAAAGCCGAAGCCATTCGGTTTCTACCATGTGTGAATCATCCCGGTCCACAGTGTGGTTAGATAAGGGTCACACATCATATGGAAAGTCGATATCACACACCTCAACTATTCTACTCCGAAGATTTTTCTTTTTCCCGGATGTATTAATTAAAATTTACATAGGCAAACATACTATTCCTCTGCATTGCCAGGATATATACGTAAAACCCAATTCTGAAGAGAGACACATATGTCCCAATCGGTCAGACTGGAACACAATAACAGTTACCGCGTGAGCAGATTACAAATAAATACAAAATGATTTATAAGGGGCACCCATCAGATTGTAGGCTTCAAAAGCAGCTTATAAAAACTCAATCTGCAATCAAATTGAAAAAATAATGTTAATTTAGTGATTACATTGAAGCAGATTCACCTTGTCCAACCTCAAAAACAATAAAAGAACCAAGATACAAAACAGCTGCTACAATGATACTAGACTGATAAATACATTCACAATACTTCATTCTCTGAAAATGGCCCTTCCATCCAAAAAATAAAAAGAATACAATTTTGAATGCAAAATTTGGGTGTAAACATGTATATACTGCAGTGACGTAAACTGCCGCCGGAAAATGATTCAGAAATCCTGAAGGAAAACCTGCTGCTTGGAGGATCACATGCATCATATACCAACCACGTAACCATTTGGTGAAATGAAGCATGCATACAACAAGAACGCTTTTGCTGTCAATTGCCAACTTTGGAAGAACAGAAGACCTTACCATCTAACTGCTGAGCCGACATTTTCAGACCACCACTAATGAGCCATTTCATAACTGCTTAGATGACCTTTGTTTGGCATCAGCTGCTGCTGGCATCGCTTCTCCCATTCACACACTATATTATGTATATGCAACAATTATGGTTCCTCACCATCTAACACATTTTACTCCATGCTGTTCTGCATAAGCTCAAACCACTGCAGGAATAGCCAATGCAAGATAAAGTCAGACTATCAACAATATGAAGCACTATTAATTTTCCTAATTGATTTTTGCTACTAGTGATATCATGTAGTCTGACTACTACACCAAATAACAGACCAAAAAGTGGAGAAAGAATGCAACAAAGACATAACCTGTCTCAACAAATCAGCTAGTGTACGTGGAAGTGTTTCAATGTTCCTCAGTATGATATAGTATGGAAAAGGGAAAGTTTTTAGATACTTTGTAAAAGAAAGTTTCTCCCCTTCAAATGACGCTTCCTGAAAAAAAAAATTATATACACAATAATAAGAACTAAAAAAGAAAAAAAAAATAGTAGCACAAAGAGATCGTCCACATACCATTAGATCCTCAATAGATTCTTGGGGGCTATCAAGAAGTATAAAGGCTATCAATCGCTTTCGATTTAAAACATCCCTTACACAGCGCTTCAAGTTTTCCTGCCATAATTGCTTTCTAGTAGTCAGGAACAGGGCTACCAAACAAGAAAGAAGAAAAGGTGATGGGGCATTATTTACATACTAGTGCTTCATCTTTGTTATTTGCACATGAATCATGATTAGCAATATCATGTTTTTGTATCAATCCCTAGTATCTCAAACCAAGTCCAAAATAGTGGCCTACTAATTAACATGATGCTAGGGCAATTATGGAGACAAAGCACTTTTATCACTTATTATACTACGATCTCAAACCATGTCTTCATTAGGTGGACAGATTTTCTTTTAAAATTTGAACAAAGGTTTCAAGGATGAAGAAATTAATAAATGTTATTCAACCATGACAATTAACTATTCCGAATATAACTCCTCGTTTTGATTCTATGATATAAATATTGTTTGTAATGAGTCGCAAGATATATATGCAAACATAAAAGTTTTATTCAACTGCATAAAAACTAATCAAGATCTGTAACTTTAAATTCACACCTTCTCATGAAACCTTCCATCAGCTATTATCAAAACGAGCTGGTTCAGCGGGTTCTGGCCTGATGGCATGCGTGCTTTTGATACTGCAGCGTCAAGCATATCGTTCAAGTACTTTAGCAGATCAACTACTGGTTCATCAGCTATGGTGTTGTCTTGCTTGAATGACAAGCTAGAAATCATCTGTTCCAAGTAAGCATATATATGCATAAGCAACACGACTCATGAGGTTACTGAAACCAGTATTAAACTGATGATAACATGTGACCCACCTTAACTCCAGCTTCTCCAGTAAATGGCTGATCAAAATCGTGAAGTAACCTAATATTCCCCTTCCCACCAAAACTTGCAACTGCAAACTGGCCAACTTCTAGTTGTGACATTGCCCGACACACTGTTACCAGTGCCTCAATAGCTACACTTCCACAGTGGCTTTCAGACATACTGCGTGAATCATCAACTGCAACCACCACTTGATAATTCCTTTTATTGGGTCTGGTTCTCCTCAACCAGATCTTATCTTTCCTGAAATGGCTTGCAATGTATGGTACAACCTGGACATATCAAGAGTTAAACAAGGATCCAAAATTAACAGAAGATACAATCTATGTTTGATTAACACAATTTTAAGGGGTAAGTGATGAATGTGACGATCTATCAAGGATGGTTAATATACACTTATTTACCTTCTTCATGTTAATGCGTTTTCCAGTCTTATAATCCCCCTGAAGCTTGCTTGCGAGAGTTGGTTCCATCACCAGGCGCAGCTGTTCAGCCAATTCCTGAGACAATCGTGTTGTGACCACTTCATATCTTTTCCATTCTGAGATAGCTTTTTGCAGCGCCTCATCAGATATTGATTCAATTCCCAAGGACCTGGATAACACCTTATCATCTGGTGATGAATCAAGTGGCAGTACTTTTTCATACATGTATGAACTTTTAAATGACACCATGTCCTCATAGAGATTATGCAAATTACATTGTTCCATTTCTTCTGCTGATGTATCACCTTCAACTGCCATGTCGGAAATCTCATCAACTTTTTCCCTGGGAATCAAAGCTTGTCTGGATTTAAGATTGCTCGTTTCAGAACTCTCCATCACATTACTTCGATCATTATCTTCATTCTTCAAATTGTGACTTTCATCCCCAGAAAACTTGCTGCCTTTGAAGTCGTTTTTGATTTGGTCAGATGTTGCAGCTGCAAGAGCCTGAGAAGTGCTCTTTTCAGCCTCAGACACAAATCCATATTCTTCTGCATTCTCACCAGCAAGATCCTCAACTAATTCTGACTGATGTTCTTGAGTATCAACTGACACTTTAGCTCTTTCTTTCCAGTCTTCCATGGCATCTCCTAGACTTCTGTATGGATTTGTTCTAGTTCTTTGCATGGACAAATTACTGTCCTGTGAATTCTCAGGTTTTGACTGAAATTGATCATAAGAAACCCCTGAACCATCAACAGAGTTGGGAATGGATATTTCCATTTTGGGCACTTCGTCAGATGGTAAAGACCTTGATGGAGCAATGCTACTATTCATGTCATTACTGTTGGCCCAAGAAATCTCTGTATCCATTGTGAAGTCTACTCCATGAGAATTACTTGCGGACTTCAATGATTCAGTTCCATCTGCTGGATACTCCAATGGCTCAATCTTATCTGATTCCAAAGTTTCTTTATTCGACTCTAAATTCATATTTGCAATTTCAGCTTCCTCTTGCCCTTCTTTATTCTGTGAGTTCTCATCAACTTGATTACAACTGTCATCAACATCAGTTTGTTTGGACTTTTCATCAACAACATCATTTTGCTTGGACTTTTCATCATCCTTCATTTCTTCATCAGACTCACTGGGTTCAGAATTAGCTCCATCCACGACATCTGAACCTTGCGGTTCATCCATGTCTACATCTTCAAAATCTCGTGCCTGTTCCTGAAATTGTATTCCTGTTGAATCTTCAAATGCTTGATTTTTGTCCAGCATCATGTCATCAGCATTTAAATCATCATCACTTTTTTCAGATTCCTTGTTCTCCTCAGTTAGCCTGTCACTTTCATCTCTGTCCATCTCTTCTGAATCCTCCTTAGCAAGGGCATTATCATCTTTTGCTCTGAGTTCTCTACTAGTTGAATCTGTCTTCTTGACAGCAGGACCCGACTCATATTTCTCAGTTAAATTTTCAGTATTGCCATCTTCATCCCTATCCCAAGGCTTCTCATCAACTACCTGATCACCATCTGCTGTCTGTCCCATCCTAGAATCCAGGTTCAGGTCTTCCTCATCTTCAAGGTCAGTATCATTGGAATCCCCACTCATGCTAAATGTTTCAGCATCAAAATCCTCTTCCATTTCTATTCCTTTATCTTTGTCACTGGGTCCTTTGTCCAACTTATCCTGTCCTTCCTGCTGGAAATTGACAGCACAACTGTTAGAAGCTAACTATATCATAATATGCTGCAAAAACAGTAAGCGCTACTACAAGTACCTTCTCGGAGGAACCAAGGAGCTGATCTTCATCCTCAATCTGATCACTTACATCATTAACGCCTTCACCCTCCCCCATACCAGTTCCACTAGCATCTTCAGATCCATTGCCTGTGGTGGTTTCTATTTCTTCTTGAGCAGAGCCAAATCCTTTAGAAAATACCAAAATAAAAATGTGGGCAAGCACATTTGTCATTTCAGCTATCTGCACAGAGTAACAAGTCAATTCAGCACACAATTGTTTAACAAAAGAAATGAAAGCTGATAAATGAAGAGACAAAAAAGCATACCGCTACATGTGCATCTAAAAACTCCGAAAGGATGCCGTCTCCAAAGGTTAGAATAAGGTCCAAAGGATCACGAAGATTCTTGAGTTGCATCTCTATGTTAGAACAAACTTCAGTTTTCCTGTTCGCAGCAGAACTTGCAAGTTTGCTCTGCAAGATAAGTTATATGTGTAAGCACAAAGGTGATGTCATGGTTCACCAAAATTGAAATTGACAATAATTTCAATCTAAGATTGTGAGCAACTAACATTGAAAATGGAGTTTAAAAGGAGAACATACCGCTGCAACAATAGTGGTCCTAAGAGAATCATGAATTCTGTCTAGATGGAGATTCATCATATATAACTGAAAAAGATCTTTCCATGATGTTATATTCTCAGCAGACAATTTTTCAACAGAATTATGGTCACCATAATATGCATACAGCTTAGCACAAACATCCATCATGAGTTCAGATGTTCTCTCATAATTTTCGCTGTAAAAAGGTTCAATATTCTTGGCATTTTCTCTACAGACGAATTGATTACTCTCATCATGCTGACAAATGAATTCCTTCATTATCATCTTGCCCTGCAAAATTTGTGCACAATTTGAAGGAATGAGCATTTCCAAATTGATTCAGAAGCACAAGAAAACAAAAAATTTTAGCCATAGAGGTACATATCTAAAAAGTAATCTTCCAAAGAAAATTGTGCATGCAAACTAGGCACAGTATCAGGACATAAAAGAAATACTTGTAGGAAGAGTTCGTCAAGTAAGATTTTACACAAAATTGAAATTAGGAAAAATGAGCAGAGCCCAAAAAGCAATTGTCATCAGAAAAAATGGTAAGTCATTAGTATAGACAATCTTTATTTATATTATTATATTCAGACAGAATCATAATAAGTCTAAATATTTAGAAATCAAATAGATGAACATTGCATCCAGGACAGATGAAAAATCCAATGCTACAGACCTTGTTGATTAGCTCTTCAAAACGATTAAGCAAGGTTCCCTCGACAGATCTCACAACCTTTTGGAAACCCAACACTCGAGTAGCTTCTTCAAAAGCATTAATTGTTTCAAAATTGGACATAACCAATTGCTCCATTTTCTCAGAGACAAGACAGGGAACTTCTGTAGCAGTTGTCACAATCCCATCATTGCCAAGTAGGTACATGTCTAGTATTTCCTGAAATAAAGATTAACCTCAGATGAGGATGTTAACTCAAAGTATATAAGTAAAACATGCTTGGCTGCATGAGATGACTACCTTTGATTTTAAAAATCTAGGAATGAACATATCAATGACAGGACACACAGTGTCAGCTCCATCCCTAGTAATCTTGCAAGTATTCAGATGACCATCTCTTATGCTTCCAAGCAACATACTTGTATCTCTTGACATGGCAAGTAAGCTGTCAAATAGTTGCTGCAAAAAAAAGGAGTCAAACTAAAAAAAACACGTACATAGGACAAAACTATAAATTAATTTACTCATAACCAAGACCAAAGAAGAATTTACCTTTTGTTCCCACATGCATTTGAGTAGGAGATGTTGGTTCCTAGCTATAATGAAATCACCACTTACTTCTACAGGAAACAGGAAAATAACATAAAAATGTGCTAGAACAGAAGAATAGGAAACTATAAGTTCTCCAGCATGTTACCTTTGCTATGCAACAGAAGAAATTGCTGATGAAGTTTCTTCAGCCGCTTATATTCACTATATATAACAAATCTTTGCTCTTGTTGCATCAAAATTAAATGATCAAGAAAAGAGAGTGCTCGATTTACCTGCATAAAGGTGAGGTAGGAACATGAAAGCAAGGAACATAAAGCATGGCACCATTACAGAACAAACCTATATTATGATAACATTGCTAAATTGCCAACACACTGACCTGCTCTAAACTAAGATCTTTACTAAAACCAAGGCAAATCTCTTTAAGTTGCTGCATGCTAGCCAAGTTTCTGAAGTAGAACTGATTAGCAAACTTCCATTTCAATGCAACTTTATCATCTTCTGGCCTCTCTGAGTGGCTCTGGGAAGTGATGCTCATATTTCCTGGATATTTGTGCCAGAACTCTTGCAGGAGCAAATGTAGCATTTCATATGAAGGCTGAAGGTACAAGTCACTCAGATGGCCTGATTTGGTTCCAATCTGTACGAAACGTAGAGAAAGGGGGAATACCATGATCAAACAACAGGAAAAGCTCAATTATCATGAGGAGGTGACGATAGTAGCAGGCTAATTTTCTTCTACAATATTTAACTGAATAAAGCAAATATAATTTATTCCACCTAAAAACTTCCAAGTACTCCCTTGAAAGATCAAAAACAAAAAGATAGCCAGTACCTCATTCAATACAGATCTATGCCTTGATAACCCACTCTCTTCAAGAATCTTTAGCAAATTGCTTAGTGCCCTTCTCTTTCTGAGATTTTTAGTTCCATGTTTCCAGATATGAGCAAGTTGAGCTGCATTTCGGCAAACCCTTTCGAGCGAAGACCAACCTTCCTCCCATAATTTCTTTAAGCCTTCATATGGAGTTTCAGGCATCAAAGACTGTTTGATATCTGACAAACCTGCAGCATTAGCAGCAAATATTGCACAACTTTAATTTGGCAAAAAACTCTTCAACAAACCATAATCCAAGCACAGAAGATTATATGCTACCAGATATGTCATACCTCGAGCTTGTAAGAAATCAGTTTTCAGTACCAATTTAACCTTGTCACTCCAGCCATTACACCATAGGAATCTAGATGAAAAGAAGCAGATAGATTAACAATTACCTTGAATTCAATAAAATAAGTACAAAATAGAATAATTGAGGTACAAAATAGAAAGGGAACCTTTCTGAGTTTCTGAGTTTCATGGCATCAAGAGGAAACTGCAACACATCTAGACTTGTTTCATTGCAAGTACAATTCTCAAGCCAAGCAGGAATTTTCTCTCTCTTCAACGTTACTTCTTGGTTAAGAACAACCATCAAAGGTTGTTGTAAAATATCCTGATAAAGAAAAGAGCCAGGCAGTTAGCACAGAACAATGAATCCAATTACAATAACATAAACAGGATATGAATCTACAACAATAAAACCGTAAGTCCCAATTATTTGGGGTTAGCTACATGGATCTTTTGCTGCTATTTATATCTCTAAGAAGTCATATATTTAGTTAAGTTTAGAGTACCTAAATATTTACTTATGATTTCTATTAAAGTCGGTTTAATCTTCTTCTACCTCTCCTCGTACCACTAACGTTAATCATTTCATGATAAAAATCTAACGTTATAAAAAAAAATGAACAAGAATCTAGTGTTATAAAAAAAATGTTTTGTTGATGGAATAAATAGTTGTTTAGTCTATAAGAAATTCTTCTCAAAATATAAATTGACATAGAAGATCCTTTTCATTCAAGAAGCATGTATCTATTATATATTGGGAAATAATGATTCTGAAGCATTATTTTCAGGACCGATATACAACCGAATCAGAAATATATAGTATTAATCAAGGATCGTAATTTCGTACTGTACCAAAGTTTCGAGCATAGCTCGGTACGGTATGGTACAGAGTACCGAGCGATACACCGGTATATATATATATATATATATATATATATATAAGTTAAAAAGAAAAAAAGGCGACGTCGCCTCCTTTTTCTACCCGTGTGGGGAGAAGAAACGTTGCCTCAACGACGCTCCGTTTCTTCTCCCTGTGACGTCGTCGAGGCTTCTCCCCGCACGGATGAGGAGAAGTCGCCGACAATGCTGAGGCCTTGTTGCCTCAGACGAGGAGGAAGCGACATCTCATCTGCAGCGTCCGATGAGGGAGGGTGGCGCCGGATCTCCAGGTTCTTCCTTTTCTTCTCCCTTGGCTAATACCACCCGATAGCAGGCGGCGATGGTCGAAATCGACCGTCACTGATCGATTTAGGATGGTAACAGGGCGGAAGCAGCCCCAATCGACGGTATCGCCCGGTAGTGGGCGGTCCTCGTACCGGTCTGCGGTCCGCGTACGGGCAGTATTATTCGAAATTAAAATCCTTGGTATTAATAAACAACAATAATAATAAGAGATGGGCAAATTATACATTAAATTTCTGAATAAGTTTTCGCATCTTCTGCCTGGCCCTGCTGAAGCTTTCTATGGACGAGTAGTTGTGAGG
Organism: Musa itinerans; assembly: GCA_001649415.1. Taxonomy (NCBI): domain Eukaryota; kingdom Viridiplantae; phylum Streptophyta; class Magnoliopsida; order Zingiberales; family Musaceae; genus Musa; species Musa itinerans. The sequence goes on along the minus strand of LVTN01000478.1, from coordinate 145,803 downwards.
ATGCTCCCAATGTAAAAGCTTAAGATGCTCTTTCAAATCTTTTTCTATAGTTCTTCTACCAGTCTCAATGTGCTCCAACACTCTGAAAGTGGAGAAGAAATAGTTACAACTTGCCTTATTCTTTTAAAAAGAATAGCGGAAATCAAACTACAAAAATTATTAAGTTTTTGTCTGAACTTACAATGGCAGGAATTGCACATAATAACCAAAAGCATTGTACAGGATGTTCAGATTCTCTCTCATAGCAGGACTGCCATAAATCATTTAGGAGTAAGTACTTGACAAATGTATAATAAAAAAATAATTTCCCTAAGAAATGGTATAAAGAACATTACTGACATCAGGATAATAACTTCAATTTTATGCCTGACAATCAAACAAATGAAGATTTGCATCCCGACATCCACAAGAAGGAGAAAACAAAAAAAATATTATGTCCACACTCCACATGTACTGGGCCACTAAAGTTGCTATAAGAAATATGTGAATGATAAACAAAATGAGTGCAAGGATACCAAAGCCCACAAGCATGAACAACTCATGAAGAAATACCACTCAAAGCTCAAGTTAAACCACTACAGCGCAGGAGCTCCAAGTTAGTAACGAATATGTTTTACAATGACTCATAATTATCATAATCGAATCGGAAAGCGATCCAGTCAAGCCTTTGGTCACTACGTCAATGGTCGAACCGATGGATCAACTTATCAGACCACATTTTTAATTAAAAATATTTTAAAATACATAAAAATAATTTAAAATTAAATATAGTAAAACTAATAATTTTATACAAGTGAAAATAAAACTTTAATTGTATTAAAAATGATAAAAGTGGCAACATCAACCAACATTATAAACATAAACATTTATCCAGATTAAAAAACATGTCACAAAATCAATGGTAGCAATAATACCAATCCAATTCAAAATCAATTATTTAATGATATAGGAGAAATAATTTATCCAATATAATTGTCACGATTTAAACAGCATATACACCAATTCTTGATCAACATGGATACTTTTTTAGTAATCAAAACGGCATTTAATAATTCTACCCCAATTAGTCAATTCCATATTATAATCTGAATTTTTAAATTCATTTTTGCTTGTTGCAATATTTGTTTTGTTCTACAAATTTAATTCTGACTTAATCTCTCTCATCTTCTTCTTCATCATCAATAAAGTCATTAATTATTATATCCTAATTTATTTCTCAATGACAAATAATAAGAAATCTTTAATATAATATCCTCTTAAACAAATAATAAGAAAGATTTAATTTAAGGTTATTTAAGTAATATTTTGTTATACAAAACCTGATCATATGTAACCCAGACAGTTCATGCAAGTTATCCAAAACCAACTGGGTCAATTCTGGTTTTTCAACACATCCAATCCATTAAGTGAATCAGACTGATTAATGGTCTAGTTCTGGTTTTTCCAGTCCAACCACCCGGTTTGGTCTGGTTCTAATAACTTGTGTAACAAATTCTAAGTAGGCCAAGGTTTAAACACTAGTTGGATTGATATAAAAATGATACAAACTTTGCTTAATTTCTCACGGCATGGACTACTTAACAAGCTAATTTCTGGATTATTATATGATTTACACAGAACTATTTGACAAGTTATAGTGCCCTATATAAAATTTTACATTAAACTTTCTACTAAGCTTTACAAACTCCAACTCAGGATAACAAGAACACAAGCACATACTAATTGATAAGTAGCTGAATATTTTCCACTGTATAATTTACATTGATTGGAAACAAATGTGGTGGAGCCAATTCATTTCATCAATGTTATATTAATCAATGAGCCCGATTTCATAAAAAGAAAAAAAAAGAATACCCTAAAAATGTAGATGGCTACTCTTTGCCTACATGCCATGTCTTGTGCTAATGCTGGATGTTCGTTAGCACCACGAGTGCCACCATTGACAGGACAGTGTAAATCATGCAGATGCACTCTATAATTCGATAGTGATTTATTAGCAACAACTAAATTCTGAAGTTCAAAATGGGTTTGTTTTAACATCATGACAAGATTCATCTAAAGGAAATGAAAATGGGTCTTATTCATGTGCAATTATGATCATTTATACCAAAGTAACAGAGTTTAGCAAATATTTTTAAGGCTATTGTTACTAATAGAGTTCAGCAAAATGTTTTAGGGTACTGCACTACTGCTCAAAACTAATTAGTTTAAAATTTTTATATTAATAACTAACACAAAACAGATTTACATATCATAATCTTATTCCTGTTGGATATAGATCAACTCAAACATTGAAGTTTGAAAGTCATTTCAAATATTTCTTTTTACATTTTTGGGATTTAAAGGGTTTAAATTTAGTAAGATTAAGGTTTATCTAAGCATTTTGAAAAGCATGAAAAATTACCTTGGGGATTTAAGTAATGCTTTGATCTATCTGAAGATTCTGAACTGCCATAAACATTGGAAATCACAACCTTTCATGCTTGCTACACAAGCCAATATAATAATGGAAGAAGATCTTAAAAATTTTAGAAATAAGGCTTGCTAGCTTATAAATAATGTTCCATTCCATTTTCTCTCCTATTTTTAACAAATACAAAGTGTTTTACACAATCATGTCATATTTTAGTATATTAAGACAAAAAGAGTAGCCCGCCCTTACCTATGAAGCATGGACAAAATATTATGCATTACCAATTTGCAGAATATGTCTAATCTCAAAGTCAAACAAAACATAGCAGATATTACAGTAAAAGAGAGAATTTTGTGTGGCAACTTCTAAAATCTATCGAGGTTACACTTATATATCACAATTAAAATTAAACAATTGACATGAACTTATTCACAAGAAAAGAAACAACTTATATCGACACATACTTAAAAAAAGTCGAGAAAATAACAAGAATTTATAGTGCAAGAATATGATATCATCATTTTACTTATATTAACCGCAAAATGATGCTCAATATAAGACAACAAAATATTTTACAAACTCACGGAAAGTATCCATAGTATCCAATTTCTTACAGAATTAGACAGTTTAAAAATGTACCAACATATCCAAAAAGTACCCAACACTGGCTACTGATGTGACAACTGCCTTCAAATTAAAATTTGAAAACTAGCATTTCCACACCTAAAATAGAGCATCACTTCCTGGCCCCAATATGAGAGAATGTCCATTTAACATATTTGTTTATTTCCTATTTAGTCATGGCTACAGTATCACAGTTCTCACCCTGTCAGAATCAAATTTGCTATCCACAAGTATCATGCTGGTTCTTTCATCATTCAACAAAGTACATAAAACAGTACACAAAATTGGGAGATGGGAGGTGGTTTACAGAACTGCACCTGGAATAAGCTTTCAAAACAACACCATGATTGAGCTGACCATGGAAAGCAAGAAGAAGGTTAAGACGTTTCTTGAACTCTCCGACATTGGAACTTCCAACAAAGTCCTCAATACTGCATGTTATCATTTGCTTAAAGCCAAGTTGGAATTAAGTTTTATTAAAAATGTTAATATAAAGTGTGGTGCATGCCTTTGCATAGTGAACAGTTTATCAGCCTCAGCATCACCAGATCCTCTACGATGGAGAACTGCATATAAAGGGAACCATAGCTGCACTCAACCAAGCAGAAATTCAGTAGGTAGAAATGTGTCTGACCATCGAAATACGATTCACTTAAACAAAGAATCACATATGTATCTATGTATGTCCACATGTATGTACATATGCATACACATACTGGTGCGCGCGCGCACATATTTCTAACCTTTCCAGCATTATTCTCATATTGTTCCACAACCTCATCAAGTAAAGTAGGCCAACAGTCTAATTCAAGTTTTTGCCATGAAGAGATCAAAGAATAAATTGGATGGAGCAGATCTGCAGGTAAAAAAATTAACTAATTTTACAACAATAATCAATGAGGAAAAAAAGGAAAAAAAATTAAGTAGGACAAATATATTACCCGTGAGAGAAAACATGGAAGCATTTTCCTGCAAAAATTCAGCTCTGCCAACTAAAAGTTGCAGACTGAGTGAAGCCTTTAGAACAAGATTCAATTTCACATGCAAAAAAGGTAATAATAGCCATAAGATATTGATTAAAGCCCCAGACGAGTAATCTTGGTCATGAAATAGGATAAAACAAATACAAATGAAGTACCTTAGACAAAGGTGTGCTAGGATGTTCTGACAAGAGTTTGTCAATAGCATGCAATAAATTCTGGAGACCAGGATGCTCTGGCCACTCTTTCAGAAAAAAATTAACCCGCTCTTGAATGACAGTGAGTGGTTTCACCATTTTATGTAATAATGAAGCATTTGAATCCTGAAAAGAGAACCAACTACAGCTTGAGATGCTAGATGAAGATAGCAGCCTAGGAGGAAAGTGTCATAACAAGCATTAACCTTGTATATATTGTAAGCATGAGATGATTGGGAAGCTATGCCTAATGTTTCTTCAAGCTCCAAGCATACACGAAACAAGTGCTCTGGCATAAGTTTGTCATCCAAGATGGGCCTAAATACATCAAGGTCTGAAAAAGAAAATTGGCTAATAATGAACCATCTATACCATGGAATTAAAGAATTCATAAGCATCACAGAGATCTCGCAACTGACCTTTCATAATTTTGGCCCCCAACCTATATGATTCCAAGAAGGAGCATATTTTATCTTCTTTAGCCAGAAAACAAATGTCAGGCTGATATCATTCCAGAAACAAACAGTGACAAGTCATAAGTTTATGTAAACAGATTTTGAGACATAATAATATATTGCATTCCAACAACATAGCAGTCAAATTAAAAAGGATTATCCTAAACACTGAATAACCCATGACTGACTTTATATGTTTCTTTCCGAATTAGGACAAAACAGTTGGAAGGTTAATACTGGACTTATTGTAGTAATGTCCTTTTCGTCTGATAGGACTGTAATCATTCGATAAAGACTGAGTGTTGCTACCAACTTGAGTTTCTCCATCATTTTATAAGAGTAAAATTGGACATTAGATATCGAAATTCCATAATGCAAAATCAAATACTTTTTTACTCTTTTAGCACAAAAATGAAAGTCAGTGCTATCAAGATGGTTTATAACACTGAGGCTCTAAATCTTGTTCACTGTGAAAAAATATTAGGTGATAAAACTAACTATTCTAACACAAGAAAAATCCAATAAACTAGTACAGCAAGAAAAACCTCCACCTTGTAGAATCATTTTCTAGCTAGTGATAGAAGAGTATATGAGAAAGATGGGGAGAAAGAGAAATTAATGGATTTACTTTTACAACGAGACCAATTGATCCAAATAACTGATCATGGACTTTTACCAAACTCTTCAAAATGGACTCTGGAATAAGGTCCCATTCTTCATCCATATTTTCATCCTCTTTAGCAGGTTTCTTCTGAAAAGAAGAAATATTAAGAATTGGGAACCAAGGAGAACCTTAGCAAGCAATTAAGAAAAAAAAACTTGATACCATTTCGATAAACTCCTGTTCCACTTTGTTACTCTCAGATATAAGACTCCCATCAGAATCCAACTGACTGAGAGGAGATACATCTTCGTCCATAATATCTTCTAGTTTAGTTAAACGTGGTCGGAACTTAAAGTATTGAGCTTCATCACCTTCCTTGGCTTTCAATTCTGATTTCATACTCATCCATAGCTTTGAGAAGTGATCAAATGTACCATTCAACAGCTTGGAAGCAAAGGAAAAAGAATCAGGTTCCTTGTTCTTAAAGCTGCTCAAAGTTTTGAATAATCAATTAAAACTAAAGAGCCTACCAAGAAGCAGTTCTTGCCCATTATTCGTGAATAGGAAATTTTATCAGCTGTTCGAATGAGAACAACATATTGAATTGTATTCTCAAGCTGTACAGGTGAAACCTGTTACAAAGGGTGCACACTTGAGTAACACAAGAATTAAAAATGTTATTCTGGATTGACAAAACAGAAGAACCTAGAAACCTCAGTGATAGAAAAGCAAGTATATTACCACTTTCTCTGGATTAATCACACTTGAAGCATTAACTAACTTTTTCAGCAAACCAATATCAAACTCAGGTTCACTATCCTTCATATTTACAGGATTGGTCCCAGCAAGCAAGTCTCTGGGAAACTGCATAAACGAATAGACTTCATCCTGCATCGCAGAGTATTTGAAAATGTGAATAACAATTACTGGAGTACTAATTTAAATGTCACAAACTTGATAAAAAAACCCATGAAGTAAATGTTGGACTCGGGCCTAGTAAGTATTTAAGCAGGAAAATCAGAAAAATCTAGTAATACCCAAATGAGACAACACTTATTTCTGAAATTGGTTGTTACAGAGAAATTAGAACTTAGTATATTGAAAAATTGCACCAAAAACCTACCAAGATCTTCTGAATATCCTCTCCATCAAGCTTCTCCAGATAGTCTCTTTCCAGAGCACTAGATAGAGTCAGTGATAAACCCAACTTCATTTCATAAACAGCAACTTGAACTGGTTGAACTAGGTCAATATACTCTGCATACTCTTCTGATAGTCGCTCAATGAATGAGGATGATGTAGCCTGAATACATACCAATGGTTGAAGCAGAGAGCCAAAACGCCAAAACCATATAACAAATATACATATAACAAAAACAAACAAATTGAAAAACTTGGCTAAGCATGTGATATACCTGCCAGTTGCATGCCATATCAACCATTAATGGGATATCTGTCTTGTGTTTCAGATTCTCCACCAATGCCATGCAGGATGATAGAAGCTTGCTAAAATCAGCACAAGCTGATCGTAAGTTCCGATACCTAGAAGGTTCAGGGCGAAACACAACCTGTAAAACAATAAATTGTGTAAAAGAAATATCTTTTCAAAAAGTTGCCTTAACTATCACATTGATAATAAATCATTATACTCAACAGGAGAGACTTTTGATAGATTTTCAAGAAAGGTTCCAATGTGCAAAAAGAGAACATCTATACAACTACCCTAAAATAGAATAAGAAAGTATGTGAAAATTAAATTGGTGTTGGAGTATATATTATCACCTGAAAAAAAAATACTGCCAAGAAATTATTGGAAATATTTCTAACAATATGCCAGAAAATGTATTTTTTTGTAAAATGTGATTAGATAACTAATTTGAACATTATGGATCATAACCAGAACGATTAGTGACCCCAAAAGTATCATGATCCAGATATGTATCACGCTTAAAATGAACAAAGCTTGACTATAATTTCGAATCTTTAGTATTGACAATCAGCCACCAAAGTCGACCAGGAACAAATGGAAACTACTAAGAATGCATACCATAGCAAACCCCATTCTCTGATAAAAGTGTGCATGACGATAATGATGCAAATAATTAGCATATGGTAATATCCATGACAGCAGGCAGACTTTTAAAAGTAATTTCATCTCCCATATATTCGTAGAAAGTGAATTCTACAGAGAACATTCAGCTTCTGTTTGTTGTGTTCGTTGGATGAGACAATGACAAGACATGAACAACTAACAAAAGTCTATGCGAGTTACCTTCAAGTCAAACAAAGAGTTCATAAATTTAGCTTGTGTTTTATACTATAGAAGGTAAGTTAAACACACGACCTTTGCCCGTAATTTTTTCTCTTCCGCCTTGAACTTTTGCAATGCAAGTAATCTCTGATTTTCATCATAAATCATTAAGCTCCTTCCAGATAAGCGTTCACATTCTAGGCGGACCTGAAGATATTAAAGTAATGGCAAAGAAGAAAATATCAAATTTGAAAAAAGCCTAGTCAAGCATGGTGATCAATGAGGTGCTAAGTAACTGCACCAAGCAACAATGTTGACAGGAACCTATCATCCACCAATCAGAGGCATTGGTAATAAGTGAAACAATATCACAGATGAAAATATCCAACTTGAGTAACAAACAATGAGTTAATCAATTTCTTTAAAATTTGCAAGATCCGTTTACATGTTTCGAAGGGAGTCATTTATGACGGTATAATACACATTATAGATGTCAGATACTGTGCGCTGGAAGATAATTTCGACAAGATGATAAAATAGGAAAACACATTGAGCATGCTTTTAAATGTCACTGGGACAGGTATAATCCCTCTGATTCTTGCAGATCTGAGTAGCAGCATGGACTACTACAGACATCTTTCCATAAACTCATTCAGCCTGCTTAGGGCTTTTAAGAGTGGTCCACACATGGCTTTCAACCTAAACCAAATCATAAACAAAGAAGTTACCCCTTGAGGGGCTCAGAACACTTAAGTTTGATGTTGTGCCTCATATTGTTATCTTCAAATGAAGGCAAGAAAGAACCAAGGAAGAAGAAACGAAAAAGAGGAAGACTTCTCGGAAATGCTAAAAGGAGGAGATATGGGATATGTCACAGTTATTTAAGTACAAAAAACAACATAGATTATCCATTTTATGGAAACAACCAAAAAATACACCAGTACCTTCATTTCAAGGTCAAGGAAGGAGATCTTATGTAACATATTTGAATGTTTGAACGAGTACTGCAACACAGGATCAGGACCATCTTGGTTTAGCAGATGAAACCGTAGCATGCCAATATGCAACCATGCACAACCGATGTTATAAAGAGAATCTGTTCAAGAATGCAATTAAAGTAAGAAAGCAAAAAAACCATCAAAGCAAGCAAATATATATAAAGAATATTTCTGAAGTAATACGATACTAAGACAATAAATTCTATATATTTGAATTGCATAATGTTCTCAGTTCTTGATCAGTACAGACCAGAAGATGGACTCTTGATGTAAAGTTCCCTGAGTAAAGGTTCTACAAGTGAATCCACAAGTGAAGTCAGCACAGCATGATTTGATGATGAAATGAGCGACTTCAGAATCTCTATATCTTCATGCTGGAGCAACAAATATGACAATGAGAACTTAAAACTCACATCTTGATATAAATCAGGAAGCAAGCTAAAACAAAAAATTTTAGAAAATTGAAACTAAGATGGGTGGATCAAGTCAAATGTAGATGCAAACAATAAAAGTCGCATGCATTGCACATGGGGTATGGCCTCCCAAGACAGAATTTAAGTTATTTCCATCTTGTCAGTATTTTATTCTGTTTTAAATCAGGTTAAAAAGAACAATAGTATATTTCAAGAACTTTGAACTTGAAGATACTTTCAAATTTCAATTGTTTTAGTTCTCCATCTTTTCTTAGATTTTCTTGATTTATCTTGGAGTGGATATGTAATAGTTTTGAGACTATAGAACAATACATCATTAGACCAAATCAGAAACCACCACAATTCTGAATACTAAAGTACCATGAATCAAGACACTATCCTTGGATCATAGTTCTAAGGGGGTAGGGGGATAATTGTACTTTTGTATTGTGTCATATATCAAGACAACATTGGATTTGCAAGCAGTCTCCTGGCATGCCAATTTATTCTTCTCATAATACTATGACTCTTGGAAACCATTAAACCGACAAATACAATGCAAATACTTAACCTGCATTCATGCTACCACAATAATAAAAAAAGAACCAACAACCAAAAATATATCATCAGATATTAATTTAATTATGGCGTCAATGAATTTTTGATAAAACCCATTAGAAATGAATATTTTCATTTTTCTCCAGTAGAAAGACCATTAAGACAAACAAAGAAAAAACTATGTAGGCACAAACACTTTGGAGTAAGCATAATTTACTGTTTCCACAAAGTCATGATACTTTGATCTGGAAATTGTTGCCAGACCAATTCACTTTATAATACATAAATAGTTTCTTTAAAACCTAAAACAAAAGGGCCTCTGTTCCAATCTTTGCATCTTACATACTGAAAGAAGCTGTCTAAAATGTGATTCATCCAAGTCATTTTAGCATTATTGTCAGATTTCCTAGAGTACCTAACCACAAAGCACATGATTTCATAAATAAAAATCTTAACATGTGATGAACTTAATGAAGAGATGAAAAGACTGGCATACCATATTGCAAACATAATATCAAAAAGTACAAATAATTATACAACTGCTTTGAATTGGAAACGACTTACCCTTGTACCACTTCCAAAAGCTGAACAAAGAATTGATTTGATCTTGCTAAATACATCTTTGTCAAAATATTTATAATGCACATTTATGACCTGTAACCATCAAAAAGAAAAATAATGAAACATCATGCATGCAAAGCACCAAAATCAACAAAATAGATTACCTGTCTGAAAAGAGAATCAGCGACTGAGTGAAGAAAATAAACCATCTCTCCTTGCAATAGTCTCGCTTGCCAAAGACTTCTCGAAGCAACTCTAAGCTTCAAACAATGAACATCATAGTCCTTAATAGACGAATTACTTTGCCTGTAAAACAGAGAATATCATGCCACTTAATATTCTAAAACAGTTAAGATCATGTATGTAACATACAATAAAAATTCAGATTGTTGCAACCTTTACAAATTTCAAAATTCAAAGAAGTAATCAAGGAAATAACTAGATGTAAATATCTCATGGATGTCACATGATAAGATGCATTTTAAGATCCAGATAGTTAGCTTGAAAATTATTGACACATCTGTGCAACAACGATATAAAAAGCAGCAAATCTAATTTTATAAACTAATAGATGATTATACAGGATCCTGTCGATTATCACTGTTCTTGATGGAAGCACAAGGAGGCAGGATTCATCAAAATGGCTCTTTGACATCTGCATGAAAAGGTAAAAAAATGATTGAATGAAAGGATAGAAATATCATATTAAGGAGAAAATCCCAAGAAATGTTAAGTACCAGGAACTGTTTCGAGCAAAAACTCCACATGGAAGTATGAAACTTGAACCACATGTCCAGAAGAAAATTGGCAAGCTCTCCATGAACTATTAAAATTTTCATGGTTCAAAGAACATGAACAGAAAGTTAACTTACTTTGATAATTAAACATTTTTAGATAAGTACTGACAATGTTATGGCAAGTTCACTCACCTGAACCCACCGACTTCCATGCATCTAGAATCCACAAAATCACTTGATGAGGTGTAAAATCACTAGGTGGCCTTGACGACAAGTTCAGTGAGAAATTCAAAGCATGTACAAGTCGATCAGATGATTTAAGGAGAACCTAATGTCACAAGCAGAGAGAGAAGAAAAACAAGGGTCAACATAAGAGAGAATGAGAGATGAAGACAGAGAGTTCACGAAAGAAGTCTCCAAAATGAAAACAACTAAATAGACAATTACCAGAAAATTAAAGGATTCACTAATAAAAGCTATACAATTTTGTATTCTGTTTGGCAAAATACACCACATCAAAGTGCAACAAAGAGAAAAGCAAAAGTATGACCAAGAGAAACAAAAAAAATAACAAGTAACAACAGCATAAATATCATTATAGTAAGTAAGACTTCTTGAGATAAACTACTATGTTACCAGATGCAGTCATGTTAAGCTGCATATGGCATACCACAAATATGTTTACATAATTGAATGATCTTTGGTATATTTTTTACGTAAAAATCAACTTTCAACTTAACACAAACAAGAATCCATCCAATCATCTATAGATGATGAAATTTTATCTCTCAAAGAGGCAACACATTAGATTATCTGAACAGCATTTGCTTAGATTGAAAATTATGATGCAAATGGTGTGGCAATATCAATACGCAACTAGGATACTCTACTGCTTTCCAAGAAATACAGATACACATGGCATAATGGAAAGATTAGTAGAAGGTAAGAAAAAATTGAGAAAAAAAGATAAAAATAACATCAAACAGATCTTCTGCTCATTTGTTGTCTCCTCTTCTTGAAAACAATGTTGACAAATGTGGATGATGATCATCAGAAGGAACTGCTTACCTGACTTATAGGAACTGTACTAGAGGGCTGCTTGGCACATGTATAATGGAATGTGCATTCAAAAAGAAATCAAATTGGTTCAAACCATAGTTTGCAATACCGTACCGCTCGGAAAGGGCAGTATATACTGGTCCGATAGAGGACCGATATGGGCAGTACATCAGTACACCTTAGTGTATTGTGTGCCGATACGCTCAGTACAGCTCAGTACGTACCATACCGTGTACCAATATGCTCAGTACAGCTCAGTACGTACCATACCGACAGCTGATCAGTACACCAGTTCAGTACGGTATTCAAAACCTTGGTTGAAACATGCATCAGCTAAAAACTACTGGATTTTTATAAACAACAAAAAAGAGAGCAACTGAAGATTATAAAGTGAGATATTGCAACAATCATAGTCCTCAAAATGCTAAATAACTAACTCATAATAAAAATTACTGGTATCCATTCTGAAATTGAGATCTTCTAGTAGCTTCTAAACTCAATCATATGAAAAAGCACAAAAGTGTCAGAGACTTATTACAAGGCCTTATGAATGGAATACAAAGAATATTAATGTACTGAGTTGTACATGCTAAATAATTGTTGGACCAGGACAACTGTAAAACGACCCAACAAAAATCCTCTGAAACTAATCAACACTAAATTCTTAGTATTTCAAGAATAATATTAAAGTGGGTACCTCCACAATTAATATGGAAGCTGGTCCATTAATATTTGCTTTTCTACCATAAATTCCTTTTCTTTTTCCAAAATTAGATATGGATCAACAAAATCTTGAACTAAGCACCATCTTAGAAACTCAACAATCAAACACACAAAGTCCACATTATGAATGCACTGGTCAGCCAAGAAAATAATTTAACATTTGATTACAATCTTAAAAAACTAGTTGAAAGGGTATAAGAAATAAGTTTTGTCACTAAAGCAATGGGTTCCATTTATTTTCATCTAGATTTACAAATGCAGGTCAAGACAACATGAGAAAGCAAGGAAATGAAGATAAAGTAAACTAAGACCTTACCTCATGAAGTTCAGAAGAATCTACCAGGGTACTTCTAGATAATTCATTAAACAACTCTATATCATAGGAAAAACTCATGACATCAAACAACGGAAGTGTCACCAACCAACCCTCAAAGCCAGGTTTCCTACATAAATCCTGCAAACAGAACGAGCAACAAGTAGTTGAACATCTCACTGCTGCAGCATTATCTTTTGCAGCCGAGCTAAAAACTAACTCAACATTTCTCCTTTCATGTTCAAAACGTTGTAAAAGCCCCTGTAAGAAAGAAAAAGTAAAGTAACAAAATCCATTTTAAAATCAAAATTCTACAGAAAAAACTTCATTAGCAGATACCTGATATAACTCATCAATCTGGTTCACCATGTTGACATCATCCAGACCACCCTTATTTCCAATATATGATGACATGCAAAGGGCTAGAAACATGAAAAAAGGTAAAAAAATTAAAGTCAAATGCAACACAATTGAGCTAACAAAAATATAACATAAATAACTCATTTACTCAAAAAGAACAGAACATGGTGAATTTCATGAAGGATCATATGAAAACTCTTCTGACACAGGACACATTATGAGAACTGCATATCACAATGTCTTGGAATGAGCAATTTTAATATGCTGAAAAAGACCAAATTCTAAAATTTTGATACCCTTCAAATATACTTATGGTGAATACCCAAAATTAGGTTTCTAAATAGCAAAATATCGCCAGTAAAACTATCGAACATTCTCAATATCACTAGAAGATAAAATGTTAAAGAAATCCATAAATGTGTTAAAGACTAAATACATTCTACTAAAGGAATCTATCCACACAAAAAAAAAGAAGCAAACCAACCAGACAAAAATCAAAGCAAAATAAATAAGAACAAGCATTGTTTCTCAACAACCAAAAATTTGTGTCCGATCATTCACATCAAGATTTAGAACTCAAATATCATGTTGAACATCAAAAGTTGTTGGGACTTCAGCGGTGTTCCAGATTTACTCCAAACTGAGAAGTGACAACTAGAAAATACAGGTAGCAAAACTGACAAAATTATCTGGTTAAAGAGCAAGAGGGTATATATTTTGTTTCTCTCACCTTATAATAATCCAGGTATGCAAGATCAACTAATGCAGATACTCAAATTGTATATTTAAAGATAAAAGTATCATGCTACTTAAATGGCATTGGACTTTACTAAAAGCCAAGGAAATTTACTTGCGTTGCTTTACAGGCATATAAATTCTCTCATTGTGATGCTGCACAAGAAGGATCTCTTTTATCATTTCTCATGCATTAAGATAGGATACATAACATTACTTTTGTCGAAAAATATACAGTTAATTCAAGAGAAAAGAAAATCCCAACTAAGAGTATGAATGAGGGAGATGTTTTATATACAGTTTAGTATTATACTACAGGAACCTAACTAACGAGGTTTTAAAACTCAACCGTACCATGGACTGATATTTATATGTCCCACCAAGTATTGGAATTGAAATATACAGCTTGACAGCAATACAATATTGTTCAATTTTAGTTTTTTAATTCAACAATACCGGGGTGTTTGTGTATATTGACTGATATAATGGTACCGTACCAGTTTAATAAGTTAATGAAACTGGTATCAGACCAAGATTTTAATCTTACTACCACTTAAGATCAATGACTTGTCTAACAAGAAAAACTATAATGAAAAGTGTTGATCTAATATTCAAGGTTCGTCCATACAGGTATACCGACCACCCATCGATGTGATATATACCGAGGTATATCGACATACAGTATGTCAATATGCCTAGGCGTAACAACAATATGCTAAAATTACTGAAAATAGCTCCAAAATTTTTTGAAAAATAGAAAAAAAATTGAATTAGGATTTTTAAGTTAAAAACAAATATAATTTTATTAATAATTTTAGCAAAAATAATCTAAATTAGGAAAGACTAGTGACACATCTTTTTCAAGCTTTGCGGAGCAACTTTATGGTACATTCCAAACCTTCCTTCTATTAATATTGAATTATCTATAAAGAATAATTTGAATTATTAAATTATTTTTTAAATAACTTAAACTTTAAGATTCAAATAAATCAAGTACTCAATCGACGAATATACTTGATTTTACTACCAAAAAGAACAACGAGACTCCATGGGTGGTGAATCAAGGTCCTCGATCCTATGTATCTATATATCAATTTGATATGTTTGTCAGATCCAATCCTAAAAATGATCCCAAAGCATAGTGTACTAATACACCATATGTCATTGATGCATCGATATGATGATGGTCGTAGTCCGATCGTCATGAACCACATATGTCCGAGACGGCTCTTGATGCAAGGACGATTGTGGCATGTATTGGTGTAGAGCATGGATTCAAGAATGTCAGAACTTCTACTTCCGCCACTGATCTGCTACTCTGTATCATAAGCTCGATCATCGTACTGCAACTCGGAGAAATATGCAATACAGCTCGATATAGTGAACCCAGTGATTTCAATAGGTGCTCGCCTAGGCGCTCAGGCGAGGCGAGGTGAGGCGAGGCCCAAGCGCCTCTCTTCATTTCCAGGCGACGTGCTTCAAAGAGGCGTCGCCTAGGCGCTTGCCCGAGCCCAGGCACCGAGCGCTTCGAGCGAGTGCCTGGGTTAAACCAGGCGACCAAACTAGCGTTTTAGGTATGGTTCAGTCTCCGTTGCTTTAGTTGGTTCAATCGAACCAACTAAAACACCGATATCAACGCGACTTCCCCAACCCTAACCCTGCTCGTCGTTCACGCTGCTGTTGCCGCTGTCGCCGCTCTCGCTTCCACTGCCGCTGCTCGCTGCTACCACTGCCGCTGCTCGCTGCTACCACTGCCATTGTCGCTGCTCGTCACTCTCGCTACCGCTGCTCGCTGCTACCGTTGCCACTGTCTCCGATTGCCGCTCTCGTTGTTGTCGTTGCCACTGTTGCCGCTTGCCGGTCCCGTTGTCGTTGCTCTTGCACGACTACCGTTGCCACTGCCATTGTCGCCGCTCCCGCTGCTCGCTGCTACCGTTGCCGCTACCACTGTCGTCGCTCCCGCAGCTCGTTGCTACCGCTATCGCTGTCGTCGCTCGCTGCTCCTGCTACCACTGCCGCTCCCGCTTTTCTCAATCAGCACCCTTGATCTTCCCTTACACTCTTCTCTTCTTTTTCGATAGTATACTGTTAACAGTATACTAGTAACAGTATTTGTATTTATTAGATTAATAATATATTATTTTGATTTTAATACTATTAATTTTTATTTATTTGAAATTATTGTTAGGTTTCTGGATAAATGACAAGTGTACAGAACAACTCAATATTGTCTCCAATGGCATCAAAAAAAGATCTTGCATGGAAGTATAATTATCTAAAGGATCTGAAATATCCTAATGCAGTGACTTGCATGTTCTACAATAAGACTACTAGAGGTGGTATTTTTCGTACAAAACAGCATCTAGTAGGAAATTTCAAAAATACAGCAGCTTGCAAAGGTGTCCACTTGAGGTAAAAGAAGAGTTACTGAGTTATATGAATGAAAAGAAGACGCAAAAGAACGAATCTTATGGGAATTTACCAAAAGACAATGTTGAATATCTCAGGGATGAAGAAGAGGATTATTCTGAGTATTAACCCAAGTGGAAAAAAAGTATACGACAAAAAAGGAAAAGAAGTTATGAGTACTAAGAAGAGTAAAAAAAGACCGATGAATCTATATATGTTTCAAGGATCACAGAAGCAACAAGGGCAAGCAGGAGGCTCAAAATTTAGACAAACAAATATAAGTGATGCTTGTGATAAAAAAATAAGAGCAAGAACAATTAAGCACATTGCTCGCTTCTTCTATCAGGCTGGTCTTCCCCTTAGTACAACTCGTTTAGACAGTTTTAAGGAAATAATTGAAGCTATTGGAAGATCTGGTGCAGGATTAAAACCTCCAAGTTATTATGAGATGTGAGTTCCATTGTTGCAAAAAGAGTTCAATTATACAAATGACTTACTAAATAGTCATAAAGAATCATGGGCAACATATGGTTGCTCTATTATATCATATGTTTAGACTGACAGGAGGCGCAGGAGTATAATTAATTTTATGGTTAACTGTTTTTTAGGAACTATGTTTGTGAAGTCAATATATACTTCATCTTTTGTAAAATCTGGAGACAAGATATATGATTTACTTTACAAGTTCGTAGAAGAAAATGGAGAACAAAATGTCGTTCATATCATAACCGACAATGGAAGCAAAAAAATATATTAGTTGGTAATATTCATCTTTTAAATTTTTTAATTTTTTAATTATTTTATCTTCAATTAAATGTGTTAAACTCTTAAGTCTTATTATTTTTGTTATCCTTTATCTCAGGTAAATTGCTTGAAACAAAAAAAAAACACTTATATTGGATTTCATGTGCGACACATTGTATTGATTTAATGTTGGAGAATATTAGAAAGATCTTAAACATTAAGAAAACCTTAGAAAGGATAATTTTTGTTGTCGGATTTCTTTATAATCATATTGGGGCTTTGAATATGATGAGAGAATTCACAAGGAACAAAGAATTAGTGAGATCTGGTATCACTCAATTTGCTTCTTCATTCTTGACATTACAGAGCGTGC
Organism: Musa itinerans; assembly: GCA_001649415.1. Taxonomy (NCBI): domain Eukaryota; kingdom Viridiplantae; phylum Streptophyta; class Magnoliopsida; order Zingiberales; family Musaceae; genus Musa; species Musa itinerans. The sequence goes on along the minus strand of LVTN01000478.1, from coordinate 128,296 downwards.
ATCATCAAAAACATAATCTGATAAACATGTTTACCTCTGAAAAATGGGTGACAAGCAAATGAGAAAAAGAAGCAAAAAGCAAGAGGGTTACTGATATCACCTTAATGTCATCCTTTTGGAATCATGTAATTTATATATTAAAGGTAATGGGCCCTCTTGTTCGAGTCCTTTAGTTGATGGATAATGAAAATAAACTTGCAATGGGATATATTTATGAGGTTATGGATAAAGCAAAGGAGACGATTAATATGTCTTTTAATGAAAATGAAAAAAATATGAGAAATTTTTTACAATCATTGACGAAAGATGGAATTGTCAACTTCATCGTCCCTTACATCCAGCAGGATATTATTTGAATCCTGAATTCTTTTATAAGATTAAATATGTTGGGTTTGATGCAGAAGTTTTGGATGGGTTATATCAATGCGTTACAAGATTAGTTCCAAGCCTTGATGTGCAAGATAAGATTATTCGTGAATTATCTTTATAAAAAAATACCGAAGGTCTTTTTGGAATTCCAATGGCTGTTCGATCCAGGACAACTACGTCTCCAGATATTAATAATTTGATATAATTAATTTCATTTATAGTATGTTACTATGTTATTGCTAATAACAAGGTATGCAGTACCGAATGGTACCGCCCGGTACGGGCGGTACGTACCGGTCCGACGATATACTGGTACACGAACCGCCCGGTACCGCTACAGTGCTACAGTAATGAAAATAAAATAAAATTGTTCGGTATGCCCTGGTGTACCGCTCGGTACACCGGTACCGTACCATACCGAGCCCGGGTCGAAACGCCGGTACGGTATGGTACGGCGAACCTTGGCCAATAATAACATAAATTTTGCAACTAAATGATGGAATCTATTTGGAAATTCTACCCCGAACTTACAATAATTTACTATCAAAGTACTTAGTTTGACATATAGTGCTTCAGGTTGTGAGCAAAACTGGAGTGTCTTTAAGTATGTAAGGATCACTAAATATTTTGTTTTAATTTATTTATTTATTTAGATAGATGTATTAATATATTTTTAAATATGACTTGACAGATTCACTAAAAGAGAAGAAATCGGTTAGAACATCAATGATTACACAATCTTGTTTACATAAAATATAATCAAGCTTTGAAGGCTCGTCATGATTTGCAAAATATAATTGATCCAATCTCATTACAAGATATTGATGATTCAAATGAGTGGTTGGTGGGAGAAATGGGTGCCAACTTGTAATATGCCGAAGACGAGCTTATATTTGAAAATGATAGATTGACATGGGGAGATATGACAAAAGCTTCATGTGCTGGAGAATTACAAACATATACAAGATATATGACAAAGAGAAAAATGAGTGCAAAAACATCAAGCTTGGCACGTGCTATTATTGAATACATAAAGAATGAAACATATTTTGATGAAGAGGAAGGACAAGAGGAAGAGGATAAATTCAATGAAGATGATTTGTGTGAAAATGATGATAATATTGATTATGATGAATGATTTTGATGTAACATTTTATTGTTTCGAATTTTAAAACTTTTTGTTAATGTAACATTATGATTTTATACCTTAGATTTTCTTAATTTAATAGCATATTTTTATTTAAAATTTTAAATAATTATATTTATTAATTATATTATATATTTTTATATTTTAGCGTCTCACTTCACTCGGGCGAGCGCCTAGCGCCTCGGGCGTTTTTGGACCTTGACGCCTTTTGGCGCTTAGCGCTTTTTAATTCATTGAGTGAACCCTACTAATATTAAAGTCAACCTCAGAAAATTTAAGTCAAATTAAGCTATATAGATAAAAACAACTTCACAAGGCTTATTCTTTCAATGCTTCCACAAGTTTTCGAAAGCTTCACAAGGTAAATCCTAGTTACTAAGGTTAGTGATGGCAATAATTTCAATGTTTCCCGTGCAATAATTCCAATAGGAAATTATCCATAGGTGCTTTGGAAAAGGTTTACTTCCTCATAGGAAACATAAGAACATTGAGATCCTACCGTCAACAACACGTGCATTGAATCAATTATTTAGCAACTGTGCTTTGTGCAACAGCTCAGATTTCAATTCATTAAATAAGCAGACCTGTTCATTTGTCCTAGGGAAGGAAATTTTCTTGTTTTGTTTAGTTTTATGCTCCAAGGACATATTCATGTTCTCTATCACAGAAAAATGAGAGGAGCACACGTAACCCAATCACCAAGGGATATTGCTATCTAGAGAACTTGTAAACCATGTGAAATAAAGCTTGAGTATGCTAACTTGACATCTTAAATCACCAAGGGCAACACCCTTGATGGTCCTACTCCAACACTCTTCCCTGATGTTCTTTCAAAGTGTTCTTCCTTGAGTCATCCTCTTCTATCTATAGGCACCTTTATATTGAATCCGCTGACACATCAATCGGATCAGTATAACTCAGCATCCATCAGCATTGAAGCACCAGAGAATAATGATGACCAAACCAACATAGAATTATCCTAATGAGTAAAGTCTATAATTACAATATCAGGAATGAATCTTCTTTTTGTTTTTGTGAACTGATGTTCTAAGACTTCACACACATGAAGTTGAAAGGTGAATTTATGCATAACTTTTATCAAATCATTTTATCAAAGGCATCCACACTTAACAAACCTGGCCTTGTAAATGGATTTCATGCACTTCCATCTCTTATAATGAAGAAAAGTATGAGACGACTTACCAACAAAATTTAACTAAAAAAGTGTTCTTGCAAAAGAAATCCAAGTCAGTAAGCACCTTGTAGCGCCAGCTGTCGAATATCTAAATCAGATGATAGAACAGTCTTCATGATCACAAGATTATCTGCACGATCATTGCAAATTATTAATTTACTACATAATTGCAATTAAAAAATGTAAAGCCAAATTGTGAAAATTCATACCAGTAAAATTTAGCCTTAATAACTTGGTCCTCGTCCAGACCACATTACAAAATGTCAGAAGTTGCTGCATCTTGTAGAAGACATCAGCAGATGCTGGCAAAAATGGATGACCTCCATAGCGCCATAAGGTGGGCTTTTCCATATGAAAAGTCCAAATTGGAATATGGTTCAGGTTATGAATCTCAACCTAACCACAAAGATAGTTAATGAGAATTCCAAAATGGATTATTATTCAAGTTAAAATATGTCAGCCTATCCACAAACATAGTCAACCAATATGAATTTTTAAAAAATAAACATAATTATAATGCATGAAATTTACATACTAATATAGATTCCACAGCTTTGGAGAAATGAGACTGCAATTTCATAACTTTCTTCCTCAGAAAATTCCAAGTTACTGACGACAAATCATAATCAGATGCGATGATACTCTTCCAGAACAGCATATGATATTCAAGAAGCTCAGCATATATTAGTTGGAGTTCCTCCGACTCCACAATTACTTTAAGTACATCAGCTTCCAAGCATCTCAGAGTGTTCAGCACTGGCAACAATAAATACTGCAAAGTCCCTTCACCACATGAAGAATCCCTTTCCATAGTCCATTGCTGATAGGTAAGACTCAGCAATCTCACACAATTCATTGCATTGTGTAGATTTTCATGACAATTTTTCAACATCGCCTCTGAAGCCAATCTAACTACCTCCGAAGACAGCACTGGTAGGGGCCTAGCACTAATATCAATCTTATAATGAGAAATTACCACCTTCCAACAATTGCGAATGTATTTCCAAATGGGATGATCTCTTTCTTGTTCAAGAATATTCAGAAAAGAATCAAAAAAATTACAATATGGCTGCACCTTTGAACTGTACCATTTGAACAATAAAACATATAATGCAACATCACTTTCTGTAGCCTGCTCCAGTGACCAGTGTGCAGCAAAGAAAAGCATCTTATTGGCTAGAGCCAAGTCAAACTGTTCAATATCATTTGTAGCCTTGACATCATGCTCGCAAAGAAGATCTGGAAACAGAAGATGACGAAGCATATTTATTGGTAAAACATAAGGCTGGAATTCCTGGCTCATGCATGATGGAAGAATTCCATAACAGCTCATATTAGCTTTAAATGAAGCACATTGCGATGCCAAAAACTCCAAAAATATGCAATTTTGTCTTACACATGTCTCTCTTGAGTACCACAACAAATGTCTCAATGTGAGAGGAGCTGGCCATCCTCCTGGCAAATGCAAGGAATATCCAGACAGCTCATTGAAGCTGTACCAATCAGTATCGGACAAATAAGAGAGTTTTGCTTGCATAACCGCTTCCATTCCCTCAGCTTCGCCCAAAGATGACAAGTACGTGTGCTCCCAACTTAGTTGGAGGCTCCATTTGGGCTGGTTACCCTTCATAAGTAACTGCTGGAATAGCTGAACCCAGCGTGTGAGCTCAAGAAGAGTGATACGCACACCAAGACATGATCCTGTACTTTGAACATGCATATGTGCCTTGCTCATTGCTAAAACCAACTTGCTACAAGGAATACCAGAACAAATTAAGAACCTTTTCACATCATTTACATTGATTTCCTCCTTATCTTCTTCATCAGGCAGCCAAGTTGGCTGCATTAGGAATATTTCCACTCCTCTATTACGCATAGCCCTAGAAACCTCACCGTGCTTCGGATCAACAGTAAGAAACATTTGAAATTTTGGATGGGCATGAAGTACCAAAGGTTTACCATCAGCAAGCCCACACTCATTGATTGTGATAGAACCATTGGGCTCCACCAATGAATTGATCCTGTCGAGAACCTAAGTTTGATAGACAAAAAATACAGTGTCAAACCATAAGCATAAAGAACACATTCAACACACTTTGCAAAATTAAGAAGTGAAAGTACAGCCAACAAACCGTGGGATTGCAAAGATTTGCATTCTCCAGAACAACCCATTCACCATTTTCGATGGCTTTAATCAAGATTCCAGATACCCATTCAAAATTAGCTGATGGCTTCATTGTCCCTTTTTTCTGTATATATAACAGAGTTTTTACCAACTTATTCAAATCATTTGTTGACCATGAAACAGGTAAGTCGAACATTTCCAGATCATGCTCCAGCTGTTGAATAATCTCAACCAATAGATTGAGTGAGCTACATAAATCGTGTTTCCACAATCGCGGAAATAGCGAAGTTGGATGAGAATTGCAAATTTTCGATGCCAGAAATGCAAACCACTTCGAAAATAAATTCCTCCTTTCATTAATTAAGCCCTTCCAATCTCGCTCCAATCGGAGGCCAAAATACTCATTAACATATCGCTCAACCTGTGTGATGACATCTCTATAGCTACGGAAAGAATTGTACTGCTCAAAGCAACCAAGTAAGTCAGTGACATCAGTTCCAGAAGAAAGATTCAACTCATGTAATACATTTCCAGTGAGATGAGCAAGTAAACGAATGAGTGATGTTTTCCCTGATGAATATGGCCCAACCAAGATGCACAACCATCGCCGCTGAACACAGTGAAGAACAGCTTCTAAGTTATGCAAAATGCCTGGCAGTATATTTAGCTGGCTTTTTAATACTTTTGAAGGTTGGAAATGGTTCCTTTCAACACAAGCACTTCCCAATATCAAATAATTAGGATTGACATGCACTTTTGGAAACTGAGTAACTGATGGTTTCACCCCAAACACCTCCGTGTACAGCTTCATGACTTCATGGCGATCAGCCACAGTCCGCATCCTTTGAAGGTATACAATACTTAAAAACCTGTCCATAGAGGCTTCCTTTGAGGTATCTGCAAGTCAAACCAAACATTTCAGAATATCGTTAGCCAAAAAAATATGAATGACATGTTACAGCACATTATAGTATTATTTTTTACTTAATTAACAATTGACAGATAAGAAAAGATCAGAGATTTTATAATTTATAAAAGAAAAGTGTGCACCTTCTGTAATCTGGCACGATCGCATCACATCACGCAGATTGAACTCCCATGGAGAACCTTCTTGACCATACTTCCGAGAAATCATAGTATCCTCATGAAGTCGGTTATTGAAACATATAAGCTTTGTAAGAAGTGTTTCAGGAACTGATGGATATCGTGATCGACAAATGAAAAGATAATCATCAGCATCTAATTCATCAACATACACCTGTAATACCATTGTATAAAATGAATAAATTGTTGTCTTTCAAGAAAAAAACCTGTGTACATAAAGATTCACATCATAAGCAACACTGAGATGATGATTTTGTTCAGTTCATCCTACCTTGGTGAATCGATTGAGAAATGACTTGGGTAGACATTTCCTGCCACCACCCTGATGTGAGGGGTTTTGGCATGCAAAAACCCTAAATGAAGGTGGACATTTAAAGGTCAATCCCAGCTCAGGGATGAAGACCTCAGCACGATGATCTAAAATAGCATTTAAACCCTGAAATTCCACAATTTTGCATCAGCAAAGAATGATAAAAGACATGACAAAAAAAATCAATTGAATCAGATAAGGAAAGTGCCTCTAAAACAGACTGTGGAGCAAGATTAAGTTCATCCAAAAGAACCCAACTTCCCTTCTTTAAAGCCTGCAATAAAATATATAGGCCTTAATAAAATAAGTTACATACATAAAGCATCAACTTTGCCAAGAAGAAATTAGGTTCCCCAACCTCAAGAAGTATGCCATCACACCAAGAAAATTCCATTCCAGTATCCCTTTGAATAGGCAAGTCTGATCCCAAAAGATCCATCATGTCGGTCTGGAATAAGATTATGAGAAACCAGATGACAAAGATTTTCTGAAAAAAAAGTAATCCACAACCACACAGGCAACAGGTATGATTTATACCTGCTCGGAAAGGTTGATTCGCACCACAGAATGTCCTGAATATTCTGCCAACGCGACTACTAAGCTAGTTTTTCCAACACCAGGACTTCCTTCCAACAACACTGGATAATGTTGTACTGTTAGCTCAATAATGTGTGAAATATAAAGAGAAATAATCCTGACATAGTGGTTAGTAAATTGTCAAGACAACTACAGACCAGGCTTTGAAAGTTGCATTGCACGTAAAACCCGCAGAACATTCCTGCTGGTAGTGGGTGCCAGGAACTCAAACCCCTTATGTTTGCACTCATTACAACCTAAAATGAGACATGTCAAAGAGATCTTTCAGTTTTACCACAAAGAAAATTCCACAAAATCAGACCCAATGCATGAGATGAGAAAAACTAAACTTATTTTCATTTATAATGATTCAATATTACCTAAAAACAAAATTCAGTATCCAAACTAAAAGTTCCAATGGAGACAAGCAAAGAAATTTTCATCTGGACAGGCAATTTGACGAGCATAAAGAAGGCACTTACACTTGATTTTTTTTCTCTCTTTATTCTTCTTTTTTCCATAATGACCAAAAGAATATTGGATCCAAATCTATGAATTTAGATCTAATTATCTAGGAGACTGCTACTCAGAGATCCATTCAATTTTCTCATAGAATTTTCAGTTGTAGATATAATGTATTTATTAGGCACAGAATCCATGATTGAGAAAATTTTAATGTCTATCCAACCTTAAACTTGATTTTAGCTTTCAGTGTTTGTAAATAACTTACATTTCAACAACATGTAGTCATTATAATTCTAAGGTCAGCCGACAGATAAACCTGGACTTTCATTTGAATTGACTAAGTTGATAGATACATTAATCCACATTGAAATATAAGTTGGTAGAGATACATTAATCCAAATGAAATTATAAGTTGGTAGATGTTAACTTATATGTCAATATTTTACTGCAGCCAATTCTGAATTCAGCACTTGATATCAAGGTTTTAAATACAAGACTAGTCCAACCAGGTATTGGTATCAAAACGAACAGCTCAATACCGGAAGATATACTATTCATTTTTTATTATTTTATTCAATGAGGATAAAGCACTACAGGTATATTGCTCAATATGCCAATATAATACCAGTCCAATAGATTGCCAGGCCTATATCCAAAACCCTATTTCTTGTTGCTGCTCAACTGATCTTCCAACCACAGTGACTATTGGTATTTGGGAATTACTGAGACTCTGTAACAAACGATACCTGAAAATCTTAAAGTAGTTCTCTATAGACTCAACCTTGTTAAAAACAATTCAAGATCACAAATCATCAAAATGAGATGAATGGCAGGCAGAGTATGCATGAAGCATTGTTTGCAGAATTCACAAATACTTTAAAAACCATAGACGGACATGAGATCCTGCTACATATACAGAAAAAAAGGCAAGTGATGTTAAAAAAATTATATTAAACTGGTGTTAACAGAACCTATTAATCAAGGTTCATAATTTTGTGCACTGATACTGAACCAGTGTACCCACGGTATATACCAAAGTTTGGAAAAGCATGAAAAAACTGAATAAAAAGAAAAAAATATACTACCTGGTACAGGGACTATACGGTTCTGTACCGGTCATAACAGTCAGTTTATCCTGGCCTGTGTACCAGTAAGCAGTGAATACCGGTTGTACCAAACCGTACCAAGTGATATTGCAAAGTTACTATTAATATACAAATTCCTACAGTTGATCAAGAAGATGACTAGAAGCATCCAAGGAGCAATCAAACAGAGTACATTCTGAATTTTAGATCTATAAAAGCTTGGAGAACATGAAACCTAGTGCCAGCATATTAGGCAGGTCTTTCAATGTTAAGTGTCATAAAAAATATAGCCAACCTCACGGAATAGATATATTATGCCAAAAGAAGCAAGAAACCAAAACTTGACACCAAAAGAATAGAAGGCATAAGAAAAAGCGTAACATAGGAAAAGCAATTTCAAAGTTCCATGTCCACAACAGAGTCCAAATAACATTATAAAAGTATTGTTTGACAAGTTGATCCAAGGCAGATGGAGATAGAGTAAAATACATGTTCAGTTAACGAGAAGTGTGAGTATGAGATCAGATGCTTTACAGCTCAACATCATGTTCTCATGATGATTTGTTATTGAGAGGACTAGTAAGTCCAAGAGCTGATGACGCAAGCCAACTCCTTATCTTTTGATGTTGATTTGAGATTTGAGTACTATCTTCATTTGAAATATAAGGTCTTAGTTGTAACGTGTCGCACAATTCATCAAGATGCATCAAACGAAAGTGAACCAGATAACTATGCTTAAAAGGAAAGATGTTTTTCTTTACTGAAGTTGGGTGCCTCACTTAGATACTAGTGCAGTAAATGCAATATAAAACATTACAAAGAAGATATTAAAGCTATAACCAAAAGTGTAACTAAACCAACTATAGTTACCTTTAGAAATGTAAAATGGATTGATGCCAAACTGTTCTTTTGAATCAATGTTATTGCAAGTAAGAATGCTCATCTGCTTTACACCATCACCCCAACCATAGTTTTCCAGCTTGGTAAGTTGTGAATCAACCAGCACCAATGTGCTATCAGCCATCTGTTATACCAAAAGATAACTATCTAATTACCAACAAAATTTGCTACAAAACCAACAATAATATTAAAGAACTGGAATGATGTGAATAATGATGTTGAATTCAGCAAGCAAACATCGGCCTAAAGAATTGAACATTGGTGACGCGCAAACAACTTAGACAGTCGAGAAAGCCCTGGCTTCAAAATATGGTTGATCCAGCTTTCTATAATTTAACAAAGAAGAACAGAAATGTCAAGGATGACAAAAGGATGAGAGGCAGCATGGCATTGACATCGCCAAGGAAACGTGTGGGATTGAGGCTTTTCAATAAATTTGACCACTTCAGATGGCATTTTTATAGCACATATAAACAAGAATTCAAATATGAAGCCACTTTGCACAACCAATGTTACATAACGGTGAAGCTTTAAATTATAAAATAATTTTAAAAAAGCATACAAAGAGTTAAAAATATCAGCAAACAGTATACAAGCAACAAAGAGGAGATCAGAAGCACAGTGAAAGTTGTGCCAAGAAATATGATCCTAAGTAAAATAATACCTTTTATGGTATAATAAAATTTTGAATAATGGTCATAACTAAAATCAATGTATATAGGGATGACCCAATTGCATAAAGCCCCTGCTAATGCAAGTAGGGAAAATAGATGTTGACAAATGATACGATGAAAAAAAAAATTCTCATGAGAAACATTGTAACTAAGCTTACACAACGGTGTACATCTGTAATTCTCGATATCATAGGCAAAACACATCTGATTATATGCATGGACTAAAAAGATATACAACAAATATTTTATACATGGAATTGACAAAATGTAAATATATGCAGTAAACAGTCACACTTTCACCTTCAATTCTCCTACAAGAAACAACAAAGAATCCTCTCTCAACTTCTTGGTATCATGTTTTGAAATATTTGTCCCTGTGAACAATCAAAATGCAAGATCAATCACATAGAATGCAATATTTTTGCAAAGACTAGTACATAAAATGTTTCACAAGCAGTCGAAATGTGACTACTACTTAGGTACATCCATGGAATCAAATCTCAGTTGTACTGGTCAGTAAAAAGCGGTATCTTCCAGTACAATGGTTAACAAATACGTGGACTAGGCAATTTTGTACATCTGACCTGCAACCGAGCTTAGTAAGAGCACCATACAAGACCATGCAGTAATTTAACTGGTACCGAGTCTTACCAGACGATAAGCCTATAGCCCATTGCATGTATGGGATCCCTCTTTTTTGTTCTAAGTCCAAACATCTATAATTAGCTGTCCTCTCTTATTCCTCGACCAAGTCCTCCTCTGCTGCCGCCGGATAAGCCTCCATCAAGTCTCAGTTTACTTCCCCTACATCCATGACAAGGTCACCTTTGTCTCCAGCAGGCAAACCCTCAAGTGTAAGCTTTCCTCCCCTCATATCTCTCTTGTTCTCTAACTCTTCCTATTTGTTGTGGTCCAACCAGTATCAACCCATATAAATACACTATTTCATACTGGTAGTGGACCAAGATTTTAATCCATACCAACATGATAGAACATAATGGAATCCATAAATATATTTCATAAAGAATAGGCAAATAAAATTGATCTACATAGCAACACGATGTGAAATTAATTAGCAATCACAGCGAGCAAGACAGATCAAATCATCAAACATCCAACCTAGATTGGGTGCATCAAAGCCAAAACCGGTGGTGTCAGCAACTACCCTATACCACTTCTATATCATGCTACATGAAGACAAGAACAAGAAAATGAGAACCACACACCACAAGATCTGTGGGCAGTTTCTTCATAAATATTAGAGAACCTGCCTACAAAGAGAACGACATGCACCACCAAGGAAAAGCACCAAGTCCAAAGAACATGCTGTCATCTAAATTATGAACCTTCATCTATAAGTTCAACTAAAAACCAACAAGACATGTACATTCCATGCACAGCTGACATGAGCTATCAACAAAGCTATAATAAACAAACCTTACAAATGCTGTGTCCTGAGCTGGTTTCATGTCCTATTCAAAAGAGTAAAGCAAATAGAGAACATTATAATAAAGTTCACTAGAATGAGCATCATCAATTTAATATATATATATATATATATATATATATATATATNNNNCAATTTAATATATATATATATATATATATATATATATATATATCATTATGAACAATTTAGATCCGTGTTCTCCTAAATGTTTGCACAGCAGATGATGCCAAATTATGAATGTCTGGCATAATCCTATTGTACTAAACCAAAGACAACCAAACAAACGCAATCATGCAGAGGTCAACCAAGGATATTAGTTCATGTTCTGGACCCTGTACTTGTCACCACTTCTACCGTGTAACACCACTTCCAACAAATCAGACTCAGCTTTAGCCCTTACAATAAGCTTAAAAAAAGTGAGGTACGGTATACAAAACAAGCCAAGCTGCAATGTACAGGTTTGTAGTTTTTATAGGTATACTGGCATACAGAGTCCATAACACCTAAGGCCCTGTTAACATCAAAATCAGGTATACCAGCTCATATATCACAATTTTAGAATCCCAAATCAAAGCATCATGAGTTAAACTGAAACAAGTTTTCTTCTTTCATTTCTTTTAAACCCCTCAGAGAAATTGAATGTTCATAATGTCTCCAATGCAACGAATAGCATTCAATCAACCAAGGATTTTAATTTTGAATGATATCGCCTGCTATCGGGCAGTATCAGCCTGGCTGCAATGAGGGAAGAAGAAGCGTCGAGGGAGAAGAGAGAGAAGGCGCTCGAAGAAGAGGGAGAATTGGCAAGAACCTCAACGCTTTCTGATCCGGCGCCGCCCTCCCTCAACAATCCCGATCCATAAGGTAACGGAGAGGCAGCGGCTTCTTATTTTCTGCATTCTTCGCCAAAGGCCAAAGACGCCTGCGGCCTTTGACGCCTTCATTGAACGCTGCAGATGAGGAGGCCTTCTCCTTGTTTTAATATATATATATATATATATATATATATACAACAACATATATATATATATATGTATATATATATATATACACACACACATATATATATATATACCAAATGGTATACCCTAGAGTACCACTCGATCCGCCTGTACCGTACCTTATCGAGCAAAGCTCAAAACGCCGATACGATACGAAATTACGAACCTTAGACTCCACAACCTATCAGGAATAAACTGGTTGGTTAATTCAAAAGTTACAATCAAAACTAAGTGCATATCAATATGGGAACCTATCAGTATGGTCAATTTTATGAAATGGAACTCCTTTGGTACTTTCATGTCTCAAGCCACATGTTCTATATTTGCTAGATCCTTATATCAGGTTGAAAAAACAAGACGTAAAAAGAAAGCATACATAACCTAACATGGTAGTAAAAAGCATTCATAGTTTCAAACTCTAAGCGTTTGCATAAACTGGTTGGTAAATTCAAAAGTTACAACCAAAACTGAGTGCATATCAATATGGGAACCTATCAGTATGGTCAATTTTATGAAATGGAACTCCTTTTGCACTTCATGTCTCAAGCCACACGTTCTATATTTGCTAGATCCTTATATCAAGTTGAAAAAACAAGACATGAAAAGAAAGCATACATAACCTAACATAGTAGTAAAAAGCATTCAAACTCTAAGCGTTTGCAGGTATAACACAATTATATTAAGAAAGAAAAAAGAAAAGTACCCAAACTTAGCCCATCAAGTAAAACGAGAAATATTCCATGGAGAAAAGCATATATCGGTCCAAGATTTTGCTCAGCAACATTCACAAAAGAAACCCATGATAATAGATCTCTCACTGTAAGAGTTCTGCCAATTTGCAACTTGTTCAACCACTGACCTCAATGACCAAAAATATCAGGTATTAGATCAAATATGAAATATAGCCTGATCCAAATAAAAGCAAAGTAATCGAATAAGGTTTTTCCAGACAAAAAAGGAAGATTGGAACATTAGGGATCAACTTACTAGTTCATCAATAATTCAGTAACATACATCAAGCCCCACATGTTAAAAAGATGAGACAAACAAGAATAATCTCTGTTTAATTTTATGATTAAAAGCCACCATTGCCCAACAATTATAGTTAGAAAAGATTTTTGCCTCAATAAAAGAGTCTTTCCTCGGGACACATGAGAAGAAAGTTCACAATCAACTTGCAATCCAATCAAATCTCATCCAAATGAGACATGTCATCCTAACTTAATACAAAAAGAAAATGTCAAAAATTATGAGGGAGAGCAACAATCGACACATTGCATGGGCAAGTGTATGTCAATACATCTCCAAAGAAAATAAGGAACCATGGTATGGGGAGAACAAACTTTGGAATCAATCAGAGAAGTGGTCAAGGCAAATATTCAACAAAAAACAAAGCCCTCAGATAAAAGAAGCTATTGTGGAAAATTTTAAGAAAATGGAAAGTTGCTATCAAGCTTATTGAGATCCAGACCTTCAAGGTACTTTAATAACCAACTATAACTCAGGATGAGAAGGCGAGCAAGAGATCTGTTTGATACCATCAACTTCATACTCATAAAAGCAGGCACCACCATTTTCCAAAGGAAGGGCAGAGGCAGTAGTCTCAAAAGAAAAAAGTAAATGAGTCCCTAGACAATAAGAGAAGGAATCTCTTAATAGTGTCGTATTTGCCCAATGTCAACAAAAATTTCAAATCCTTCTTTTGTTGACAATGTCTTTAGGCCAAATGATTAAAACTGTAATCAATATAGCATGAGGTAGAACTGTATATAAATATTTTACCAACCAGAAGCATGTCAACTAATCCTTTGGTGTTGATTAACTATCAATGTTAATGGTTAAAATGTGTGAGCTTTAAGAACATAACAATATATCAGTGCCAAATTGCCCTGATATGTATATGGTCAAAGAGGAAAATGCAATAGGTCACAAAATCCAAAGCCAAGCTTATATGTACAATTACACTGTCAGCCACATGCACAATGACTTGAGAATAGCTTGTCAAATCAAACAAACAGCTGATTCCTCAAATCAAGACATAGAAGTTGTTATGTACCTCCCAGAAGCTTAGCATATAATTGGCAAAGCCTGACAAATCTGGCTTAATGAATCTGCACGAAAGTAAAAAAAATAACAAAATGTCATCTCTATTGTCACTAAAGAATAGCACAAAATAAGGTAACTGGAAACAGGATGATCAGAATCAGAAATTATCATAGGGAGGAAGGAGTATATACCTCTCTACAGCAATACTTGTAAGCTCTTTTATATCACTCACAGGAGGAACCCATATCTCAGTAAAACGGTTTCGTAGTGCTGGCGATAGTTCCTTCTTCCCGTAATCACCGCCAGGATTCATTGTCGCAAGAAGGAAGAAGTTTGGATGTGCCGTTATCCGCTCAAGAATAGCACCACCTTTCTCAGCCAATGACTACAAGTATATATATAAACCAAATAAATTCTGGAACCAAGATCTCAAATACGTAATTAGATTATAAAAACATGCAGGTACCCAAATTAAAGTACTACATTCTGCTGATTTAACCATTTTCACCCAGAAAATGATTTCAAAGATGATGACACCTAGTACCAGGTCAAAAACACCAACTTATATTTACCTAGTTATGTTTGTCGAAGTAGGAAGAGACAACATTAGGCCATAGAAGAATAATGCAATATGATGTAAGCAAAGAATGACTTGCAGCTTTTACATACAGATACATCAAGTTCCATACAGAGAGTTTACACCAAAAATTATCCTAATTATAGTATTAGACATATCATGCAAACAAGCAGCAGTCATCTGTACACCACTACTGCAATTCTACGACGCAAGAGACATTCAGGAGGTGTTCTAGCCAAAATGATATACTATCAAGACGAGATTGCAAAGCGAGAAATATAATAAATTGGATGAGAAAAACACATAAAATATATGGAAGTATTTGCAATGATCAACTTTACATATTTCTCCCTGAAAGAATTAGAATAAAATGCAGCAAAAAGTATAACAACTAAGTCAGTAATTTAATATGAATTACAACCACTCATACCTGAAATGAACAACATTTCATGAACAATACGATGAACAATATATCGCAATAGCCTGTAGTTACAACTTACATGAAAGTCCTTCAGGTAAATATTATGTCTTTTTTTACTTCTAGAAGCAGTAACCCTAACTGACATGCCTTATTTCACCATGTATAGGTCTCCATTGAACATCTAAATACCATCTTAGATTATTTTTGAAATGAAAGATGGTCACAAATGGTCACAAATGAAATGCCTTATTTCACCTTAGTAACTCTATTAAGTAATCGAGGAAGAATAGTAGAAGATGGTCACAAATGAAAGTATTTGAGAAGATCTGATGGGAAATATATCGCCATAGCCTGTAGTTACAACTTACATGAAAGGCCTTCAGGTAAATATTATGTCTTTTTTTACTTCTGGAAGCAGTAACCCTAACTGACATGCCTTATTTCACCATGTATAGGTCTCCATTGAACATCTAAATACCATCTTAAATTATTTTCGAAATTTTTATTTTCAATAATAAAATAGTATCCCTAACTGCTGTACAATGTAGGCATTCCTCATACTCCTCATTCTAGTAATACACATCTCTCTCAACATCCATGTACTGAAATATATGTTGTTCCTAGCTACCCAGTAATCAGATCTATAAAACATCATCAATCTTACAATTGTATTTTCAATTTAATCCATCGGTACACAACAATCACATAACACATTTGAACTTTGAAACCCCCTTCCAATTTAATCATCCAAATTCTGTTTATGAAAATATTTACATCATTCTTTCCCTCTAAAAACTTTAACACGACTTCACTACAAAAGGGCACTATTGTCCATTAATTTTAACAAAACCCTCAAGTTTCTCTTGATATAATCTAGCCTAAAACCCTCCTAAAGTTTTTCCCATTAATTCAAGTGTAGAATTTATTCCAACAAATACACAGGAACAAAGTTTACCGAGAAACAGAGACGAGCAAAATTGAAAAAATTCATCTGAAAAAAGTTAGCACCACAAACAAGAATTCACGTAGAGAAAATGATGTAGAAACTACAGACAACATCTTTAATGAGGTAAGCTGGGGTGTTGAAGTACTGAGAGTGTCAACTAAAATAAATTTTAAAAGATCAGGTCAGTGATGTTTGGTCAGTGAATAGTAGGATACTTATATAAATATGAACTCAATGCCAAAGGCAGGCATGATAGGCCCAACTAGGCATTTTGAACGTAATTGTGGCAATAAGAAGTGTAATTCCAAATGTCACATTCGTTACGAAACAAAGTTCAGCATTAAGTCAGCATATATAAATATAAGTAAACATACAACTGGCAAGTCAACATGGTGCATGTCTTTTTTATGCTCTGCATTTTATTATTGCAATGTGGAAATAGTTGAACAGTTGTAACCACAAAGGAAGCATAGGGAATCTAATGTTGAAGGTAAGGAGATAAGGACAAAACCTAATCAGAGTTGCAAGAATGAAGAAAGAGTTGAGTGTCAAGAAGAAAAAGGAAAGAGCCAATAATAAGAACAACATAGGCCCCAGAACATTCCATTTTAGTACCACTTCTGCTCTGATTGTTGTATTGGCGTCAAAGATCATCAGGAACCCTAAACCATCATGTCCATCAAAACAGCTTCTGGCCACATTTTGGCAAATACCAAACAGCAGATATTTGAGAAGAACACAAGACTCAGATAAGTAGAACAAAAAAAAGGAAATACTGGAAATATAGAATACAACAGAGTACCGGGCATGCAAGTCCTAGAGAACCCTCAAAAGAAAGGTGCCCAATCAAGTGCCCAAATTGAAAGACAACTGTCCAATTTGCAGCAGAATATGCAGAAGAACAAACTAGCTTCTGACAAGGGTATCATACAAAGGTTCATTTAATAAAAAAGAAGAACCATCCTAAACAAGAGAAGTTAGTCGTAATAAAGGAAAAGGCTAAGATTTCACTATCAGGTCAACAAGTAAAAGTCAATAAGCTTCACTTATAAATAAACCTAATCACAAATGATCAGTTTACCTACAAACCTGAACAAGGCCTTTTATCACATTTGTCCAAACATGATATAAGAAAGATAAGTATTTACTAATGAAAGAATAAAATCTTGGGAACAAATTGATGTTCCACTCTTGGGGTGGTGCAGTATATCTTGATATATTGTCAATAAATAAAATGTATATGTTTCAGTACCGCGGGGTATTTTGCAAACTGGTGAGCAGTCCGACCAGATCAAACATTCTCCAAAAAAGCAGGTTTTCACGAACCTCACTTCCATGATTCCACATTCTTGTGCATCAGAGACTGGACATACTTTGTACTCAAAACTAGATTAATAGACTTGGAAAGTAGGTGAATATCCAATAAACTGGTCATTTGGTTTCCAAGTTCTTTGAATAACACAAACTCATATCAGGATACTACTTTTGCCCATAACTTCTATTTAAATTTGTTTTAATTCATTCAAAGATCTCCACATACTATAATCAAGCGGATTCCTTTCAGGTTTATTGGATTCAAATATCTCTCAAAAGCCAACTTCTGTTAATACAAATAGCACAAACATGTCATCTCGTATGAGGTAAACCTACCAGTTTCCTTTCAGGTTCTAAGACACTATTCAAACGTTCAAGAACACTGTCATCAGCCAAGGATATCTCATCCACTAGAAAAAGATCTCCATCCTTCATTGCTTGCACAAGGGGTCCATCCTGCCAAAGGAATATGGTCTGCCACTTCTGATGGAGCTGCATTAGACCCAATTTCAACTGCTCAAACACATCAAGATCTTGTGGAGCAATAGCTGCATGCAAGGTTGTCTTTACGTCATTCAAAACGTTTATAGTCAAAGAAGCTTGTGAAATGTCAGATGACAGTTCCTGCATGACAAGTATAATGCATTAGCAAGCAGAAGCCATCAGTAATAAAGGTTCATAGAAAATTAAGGCACGAAGTATATGAAAATTCATACAACATCTCTGGGAAAGAAGCAAAAGAATTTGGATGTTTTGATCTGCTCAACCAGTTGTTTGAATTGATTGGCCAATTGTGAACGATCTCGTACAGGATAGAATCCCTGACAGTAAAAAACATGTCAAACAAAAAGAATTGTCACACAACAATTGCATAAATTTCATAAATTACTGTCCCTTGTAACATGCATGGAAGAACACAGAGAAAGAGGAAAGGTAAGAGAGAAGTCGAGCCCACCCCAATGAAGTCAGCAGTCTCAGTATACTGATGGCAATTTAAGATATGCAACTTCGCCTTTAGAAAAACACTTAGCAATTGGCATACAGTTGTCTTCCCACCACCAGTTTCACCAATAAGAAGAACAGGCTCACGCAATCTGTAGCAGCGCTCAACAAGAAAGAACAACCTCTGCATACTGTTAGTCCATGTGATACTGCAATAGCAGGAACAATGTCTAGTATAAAATCCCAAGAATAAAAAATGATTGCCACAAATAAGAAATTAAAGAAATTAATGAGTCACCTTCCAAAGCTTTCCTTTACTGCAGGGTTTTCAGATAACGCATAAGAAGTTTCATCTTGATCTTCTTCCTATTACCCCCATAAAAGAGTCAAGTAACATTGTCTATCAGCACAAACATGAACAAAAAAGCAAGAAATTTCTCTAGTTAAGAATTAAAAATCAGAAGTTTAATTGAGTCTGTGTTCCTTGGCATGCCTTCTGCATGTCCAGCTTCAAAGTTCTCAAGGAAATATATTCAATGTAAAACAAACCAATGGCTATATACAAAGATATAGCAAGAAGAAACAGCCCAACGCAAATTATCCTTCCAGATGAACAATAAAAAAAGATAGCATCCAACATTTTGCTTTCAACAAAACCACAATGTGATCAAAGTTGAAAAAAAGGTGTGTTGTAAGAACATGCAAAGATTGTTATGGATTACAAAAGGAAAGATCATCTGCCAGATCATTATGATAATAGGTTACCTCATACAAAGCATAATAAGAAAGAGGCAGTTACTGGTATAAACTAAGCTTGGCTATGCTTACGCACCAGCCTCCTGTGATGTAGTTCACAACAAGAGGTTACATTTCACCATAGGGAGAGAAAATCAATGGGATGTTTATAAAACTAAACACAACAAAATAGAATCAAACTAGCACTAATCAGTGAGCCAAAATCTAAAACAAAATGCATTTATTTAAGAGCAGAATATAGGAAAAGCATAGACATACACTGTACAACTTATCCATTATCATTCGCACACGAAGATGACGCTCCAACGTCTCTCGTACCACGTTCTTTTCATTTTCATCCCTCAGTCTTTCAGCAAGAAGAAGATACCCATCTTTTGCCAAATCCTCATAGGTCCTTCCAAACATCCTAAACCGATTTGCCCATCGAAACAAATCACGTGGTGTAATAAAACCATGCTTTCCAGCAAAAACTTTGCTGTGTTGCCGATGCAACTGCAAGTCCTTCATAACTTCAACCATTTTTGAAGCGTAGCTTGCAGGAATCTTACACCTCAACTCCAAAATTTTAGTTAGTTCATCATCAGGAATTTCATCAACATGTATTTCCAAAAACCGATTGCGAAATGCTCGAGACAGCATTTTTCGCCCCCCATATAATGTAGGTGGATTTTGGGTTGCAAAAAGCATGAAATTAGGATGTGCAGGAATTGTTTCTTGAAGTTCAGGTACAAATATTTCTCTGTTGTCATCCAGTAGCCGGTTTAAGGCTTCCAACACATCTGATGGAGCAAGATTTAGCTCATCCAAAACAATCCAGTGTCCATGACGCACAGCTTTTACTAAGACACCTTCTTGGAATTGAAGTTTTCCTTGGGAATCAGTTATATAAGTGCCAAAATACTCCTGTAGATCAGTATGCTCATGATTGTTGATTCGTACAAATTCATGACCAGAAACTGAAGCAAGATAATGCACAAGGCTAGTTTTCCCACTAGAAGTTGGGCCCTGCAGAAGAACTGGGTATCTTTTAATATAAACTGCGCGTGCTAGGTTACTAAGATTTTCTTTGACACTTTTAGTAAGGATATAATCCTCTAAAAAACCACCCGGATCTGGCACATCTTGACATTTCGATCTGTCAGTGAAATAATCATCAAAAGGAATATTTTTGGGTATAGTTCCTCCCAAGATGCAAGAAACTATCATTTTATGCATAATTTTTGCACTGGGGCCATCTAATAAAGTAAGAAAAAACATGCAAAACCCATCATAAAGAGCTTTCTGGAAGCCAAAGCTTTTCTTTGCCATTTTAGTATATTCCAGTGCACGAGCGAGAGACCTCAAACTGAACTGTGGCTTCTGGTTAGCCCCATCCTGCAGCCTCTCCTCTGATTCTCGTTTGGCTGCTGTGTAAAAGTTAACAATTCTTTTAGACAATTCTCTGTCGGTGTTATCCTCATCCATATATTGAGTAACAAATAGAGTCAGATCATCATTGTCCAATACATCATCTACAAAATATTCAGTAAACCTGCTTCTGAAAAAATATGGCAATTCTCGCTTTCCGGCATCCGTTGCAGGATTCATGCAAGCAAACAAGCGGAAGGATGGATGGCGTTCTACATGATCAATATCACCCCTTTCGGACAGACAAAGGGTACCCTTCTCGCTATCTAAAACACTACTAATTCTCTGTAGAGTTTCCGGAGGAGCAAGATTGACCTCATCGAGTAAAATCCAATAACCATTCCTTAGAGCAGTTATGAAAGCTCCCTCCACAAATTTAAATGAGACACCTGCAGAGGTGCCAATCTGTTTACGTGCAGCATCAAGTCTTGAAGAAAATGATTCCCACTCATGTAGAACATTTTCAGATAAGGACCTCTTCCTCTTTGAGCCAGAAGTTATTGCAGCCTCCTTACCAGCACACTTCTGGACAAACTCAACTGATTTTTGACATGCGTGCAGTAGCTTTTTCCAATTCCTTTGCACAGCATATATTTCATAGTGGTGAAGAAGGGCTTCATTATCCTATTCAATAAATTACAGATTCATCAGTTTTACAATTGTTAATTGATAGAACTAAATTAAGATAAGTGGTCAAGACCTTCTCGGAGAAGGTTCTGCAAAACAATTCCTTGAAATCTTGGTAAAGGGGAATGCATATTGAGCGTGCATCAGCGGGCTTATACCCCCCCAAAAGATCAGCAACATCACTTTGCTGGCTCAAATTCTGCACCAAGAAATATTTTTGTATAAGAATTACTAGCTAATACTAATGATAAAAGCAAAGTATGCAATTTCGATGTGTACCGCCCATACCGGGCGGTACATACCGGTCCGACAGGTTATCGGTATGCGGACCGCCCGGTACCGGGCGGTACGCGGACCGGTACAGTGCTACAGTGCACTGTAGCAGTGCACTGTAGCACTGTAGCAGTGCAAAACAGTGCTCTGTAGCAGTGCACTATAGCACTGCAGCAGTGCAAACAGTGCACGGCAGCAGTCAAACAGTGCATTACTACACTGTAGCAGTGCACTGTAGCACTGTAGCACTGCTACAGTGCTCGGTACACCCATACCGTACCGAGCCCAGATCGAAACTCCGGTACGGTACGGTTTTGCGAACCTTGGATAAAAGACTTAATAGAAATGGCAGATCATCTTTTTTTTCACAGACCAACACAGTGAGTGGTTGTCCAAGTCTCATTGCCAGATTCTGCACAACTGTTGTCTTCCCAGTACCAGTTTCTCCAACTAGAAGAACAGGTTGATTGTGCTTAACAGAACAAGCAATCCTCTCAAGAACATGCAAGATACTGTGAATACCAACAAAAGGTCGACTTGGATGGAAGTTCTGGACAATAAAAAAACAGTATCAGTCTATCAGATATAAAACCAAGAACATATATTAGATAGATATATTTTGAGTTATTGAACAAACTGCAATCTGAGTGAATGGGAGAACAACTCTTCCAACTCGTAGACCCGACCGTCCACTCTGCAATGAACCGTTGATTATAAGCAGGACAACAAGCCGTGAAACAGAAAAACAGTAAGTGCCGAATAAGACAAACCTGAATGGTGGGCTTGTTAGGAGGATAAACATTTTCCACCTCTGGTAGAGGAACACCCCAAATCTTAGCAATTTCTCTCATCATCAACAGCCTTTTTTGTGAACAAGGGAGATAAGCAGCAAAAATATCGACAGCCTAGACCACACAGAACATCCAACATAAGTTTCAAAAGTTCATACTTTATAAAAGATGTATAGAGGAAGTAAAGAAGACCTCTTGGTATATATCTTGACAATCAGTACTCAACAATCCAAAATTAGAGATGGTGATCTTAATATCCAAATCTGAGATTCTCTTGCACCATTTCAAAAGATCCCTAACAAAGTCGGCAGAAAAAATGAGTTACCAGGAATGACAAGGTATTGTTTTTCAGAAAGCCAGAGAGACTAATTACCTTAATGAAAACCTAGTTAACGCACAAGATGAATCAACCCCACCACCCTGGGTTGCCCCCAATTGGGAGGAAGCAAAAGAGCGTGCTATTTCGTAAGTATCTGCAGCATTAGAAGCATTTAATAGAAGTCCACTCAGCAGGCACAAATAAATCGAATATAGAAAACAGCCTACCAATAAGCTTCGGGATAAGTGGTTCCAAACTTGGATACCATGCATTTACAGTATCTATCATATCTACACGATTAGCAGCTTTAACCAGCACTTTCCTCCATAAGGCACTGAATGAGAGCCTTCCTATGAAACAGAACCAAAGATGTACATGAGGTAACAACTCATATCTAGTAGTTACATTCTGTAACGTGGTTGTGTCCCATAACTACACAACAACACTCATAAAAACTCATTCCTGGAAACAATTTGGTCCAAAATGAGAAGCAATCAGGCTTAGAGGATCAGACACCAATGTGAAAACAAGTTTCCAGCTACAATATAATACTGGTCAGACGACAGTACATTACCTGTTTACATAAATAAATACAAAACCAAACTAACGTAATTTAGAACTTCCAAACCAACATAAACCTAATCCACACGGAAGACTGAAAAGTCATTTGCAACATCACTAACAGTACCAAGAAGTTATAGAGCACTTCCATATATAACGTGTGCCTGAGCCTAATCCTATCATCATTAAGAAAGGAAAAAATACCCTAGCATCGTTAAGCAAGGGAAGACAAGGTTATTAAAAGTTGTTCTCGCACAACAGGGCAGCAACATGATACTAAAGGAATTATAGAGCACTTGCATATATAAAATGTGCCTGAGCCTAACCCTAGCATCATTAAGAAAGGAAAAAAATGCCCTAGCATCATTAAGCAAGGAAAAAAATGCCCTAGCATCATTAAGCAAGGAAAAAAATGGTTATTGCAAGTTGTTCTCCCACAACAGGGCAGTACCATGATACTAAAGACAGTCTTCCTCTACATGGCAACAACTATTGTACCAGCAACAGTAAGATGAAAGAAAATATGAATAACCAAGTCACCAATCAAGCATTACAAAATATGAGAACATAATCAAACATAAGAAAGTTGGGGATCAGTGCATTATGCAAACTCCTCATTCTATATTCAGAGTACTGATCAAACATAGAACCAACAACCATAGATCCGGCACAGGAAGGTTTTACTAACAGCTAAGTACCAATTCAAAAAAAGATCAGAGATATGGCCATTTTCAAAATCAGAGAGAAAAGTCGTCTACTTTAAATGCAATGTAAACTGAATGGAATTTTGAGTCTTAACGAGAGGCAATGCTTGTAATTCACTAGAAAATACCATGAATTTGAAGGCTCAGATTAAGGAATAAAACAATGGCAGCTTCCTTCAGAGAGATATTGCACTCTAACAGGGTAGAGAGTTATCATTTCCTAAAAAAGTATTATCCAGTTTTATTAAAGACAATCAATGAAGATGGTGTTGAAGTCTACGAAATCAGTCAGGATAAGGAGGTTGGGCACGTGTTTATCCATATGTCCCCTGGCAACCTCATGATCATCACACCTTGAAAAGCCGAATTTTATTTGTGCCATTGTTTCTAATTGAAAGAAAACCCGATTAATGCTACTTCCACAAGCCACCCATTTCTTTACACCTAAGCACAATCGTTCAAGTACCTAAAAAGTTCGAGATCTCTCCGGAATTTAAGCAACTACAATTTGTTTCACACATTTTTCTAGAAGTGGTAGGTAACCGGTAGGCATTACCAATGTCCTAAAATAGCAGCCACCTTAATAACTATGGTAATTTAATAACCAGCAGACTACATGTAAAATAGCACCTTCAAGCATTTTGGGTAGGAAGCGACCATCATATTGGGTTTTTAGGGCCTGTATGAATTTGTATCAATTTGGGTTTATATCTAAAAGGTCCAACTCAACTCAAAATACTGAGTAATATTTCTTAAAACAGTTAATATCATGTGAATCTCCACTTAAACATATTTTTGTAATGTTCATTTCAAGCAACATTGTCCATAGTCGCAATGGGTTCAAATTGTTTTATTCACTGTAAGACTGACACCCATTGGGTTTATGCTGGTGACAGTAGTTGCTATACTAGAGGGGAACAAATTCTTCAAAAGTGATTCTAAATGAAACCTAGATCATTGAAGTACAGTGGTGTAAAGGTCTATCAACAGTTACAATTCCATTGGCAGTTTCAAGAACATAGTTAATTTCCCCCACATTTCACCCTAAAGTACTGTCAAGATGGAAGGCACAAAAGTTTCCAGAATTTGGTAAAATTCAAAAAACTAGTAATTACAAAGCAACAATGAATTGACAGATCCCTCTGCCTTTCTAGCCCATCATAGAATGCATTAGCATTAAAAAAAGGCCAGTTCATGCGACTCCGATCAATCGCCCTCGGAAAAGAAATGTATATAGCCTTACCCCAACAAGCAAGGAGGATGTTTGCATTATGCATGCCCTGGTGACCAAAGTTGCACAGAAGCAGCCTAGTACTGTGGCCTAGCACACAACCTTCCAGCAATGCAGAGAATGAATAAGGAGCCTTAACCCAACAAGCAAAAAGTTTGTCCCCTGGCTCCCACCTTGGTCACTCAAGTATAAAGGATCAACCTTAATATGGCACCACAGAAAACTTTGACACAACCTAATAATTGCCAAGGGACCAGCATAAAGCTGGTTAAACATTAAACTAAAATGTTACAGATGCTGATGAGTGATAAGTAGCAAAATGCGAAACCGACTAATAATCTTTAATAAGACATCACCTATTTCCTAGTCTACAAAAAAATAACTAAAGTAACCTAAAAGTAGTCCAATAATCTGTCATACAAGAGGCAATATCACTAACAATTCCTAAACAAGGTTGTCCGCATCATCGATATAGGTCTAAATGGTACATACCAATTAATGTAAGGCAAAGGACCTGCATACGAATTTCAATGAAAAGAACCAACCTGTTTTACCATTATTAATTGACAAAAAGTTTAACAACATCACACAATACAGGTATTAAAAAGGTTTGAAAATGTAGGGATTGGTTACAATCGACATATAATGAGCACATGACATCAAATACCAGTCCAGAGGGATTGGTTGATAACATTTGGTATATATGAGATTACTAGAAGAAGAAAGAAATAACAAGGCCATAACACCAACAACTACTTGAGATTGCCTACACAAAGCTTTTTCCACAATTTAGGTCTGTTCAGGTCAACATCACTAATCCACACATAAATATGTAATTTACGTCTTTTGAAAGGGAAGAATACAATATTACTCAAATGTATATCCACGTATACACCTAGCATGAATCAAACATACATAATTTTATATGTCAGAAAGATCTTTAAAAGCGAAATAGAAAGTTCAAACTGCAACATACAATAATAAAAAAATCTCGATTCTTATTAAATAGATAATCAAAAGCCTTATTCTAAATCAAAACCTGCATTACCTTTAATCTCATGAGAAACTTCATGCTTTGAAGTTGATATTGTCCCGAACAAACGAAAGTTTTCACTTACATTAATTGCCTGTGCAAATCAACACACATCAATGAAAAACAAATAAATTGGGAATGCACAAGCCAAGTATGTATTGCCTATCTATCAACATGATAAGTGAGATAATTCGAATAGACAATCTAATTCCTAATCTGTGGCATCAAAATGAATCACATCAACTGCAGCAAAGCTGGTACTAGAGACTATCTAGTCTCATAATATACTGATCGAGAAGAAAATTTTTAACAAGCAACATGTACGTGTGGAGCTTACTTAAATATCTGCCACAACAGAACTACCATATAAAAGATGATATGTCACATGTAACATGATTGAATTTATCTGTGTCTGGTTCACCAGAAATGATACGGAACTCAGAATTGGGTTTCAAAAAGCCTTAAACTTGAAAAAAAGGTTGATTTCAGTAGAGAGAGATCTAAAGTCAATTAATGGGAAAGTGGGAAGGGCCAATATTTAGATTCACTTTGGTGTAGTCCACTTACATTGACACACTTGCAGAAGTTCAATTCCATGAAACTCACTTCAAATTCCATGAGACTCACTTCAATGTTGATTTCTACCTTTGGAATGGATATGGAGTTCAAACCAAATCTATTGATTAGGACTCATACAGAGTGGAAGAAGCTTTTCTCAATATAACATAGACAAAATGCAGATAAGATACTTTATAGTTTATTCTATCGCAAGGAATTCAATTTCGAGTATCAGACCCACACTTGGTACATAGTCGACAGGTACAGGTCCGATCCATGCTGGCATACTGACAAACTATGTACCAAGGGACCGACCAATTTATTATAGAACAGTGATTTAAAAAGCACTAGGGGCCAAGATCCCAAAATGCTTGAGGTGCTAGGTGCTCACTCGAGCGAAGCAAAGCACTCTGACAGTGAAACTTTTGGATGGGGAGAAAAGAATTGTTAAGAGGAGGTGAAGAGAACTGTAAATAGGGGGAGAAACAGTCATTGAAAATGGAACTTTCGAACGACAGCGATGGCGACAGAGGAAACTACGAACGATAGCAGCGATGGAAGCAAACTGTCACGAACGGTCGTCGCGCACCCGCAACAACTTCGTTCAACGAACCGTTCGTCGCTCTTGCATATATGTACAGATGATTGGCAGCACGTTTTGCCTTGGTTTTGTGTGCTTTTACTTGTAAAAATGTAAGTTCGAACAGGTTACAGTGCTACAGTGCGATCGCTCGCTGTGCCAGACAAAACAGCCCCAAAATGGCTCCGCTTTCACGTGTCACAGCCTGTTTTCTACAGACTGTTGCTGCACGCGAAACATTAGCCATCTTAGCACCCTAGAACCACCCGGGTGGCACCATGGGGGATGGGGCTTCGGTATAGTGTCGAGCGTTGAACAATCTTCATAAGTTTGCACATTTTCTTGATGGGAACTTGCCTTCGCGTCCGACACCCGGTGAGCAATTGTTTGTGGACTTGCAACTGTTCGTTCAACCTTCTAAAGTCTTTGTTTTCCTCCTTTCTCTCTTTTCTCTCATGCACGCAAGGTGCTCGCTAAATTACTTGTAAAGATTCCCTTTTCGCGAGATGTCGGGACTTGTCCGCCGCTCGTTCTCGAACTAATCAACTTTCTCTTTTACAGGTCCTTCGGGACCTGAGTGAGGTTGTAAATTGGCTGACCCTTTGCGGACGTATATCGCAAGGATGCGTCACGACTTAGACAATCCCAGCTAAGTCCGAGAAGTTGGCGCAATGGTGCTTCACGACTTAGACAACTCAAGCTAAGTCTGTGACTTTGCCACAAGGGTTCCTTATGGCTTAGGCAATTGTAGCTAAGTCCGTGATAAAACGACGACGTTGTGGGCGGTGGAAGCTTCAAAGGTGTCCGTCGGTGGCGAAGGAAACTACGGTCCTCTCCCTTAACGATGGAAGGAGCTGCACACGAAAGCAACGATGGTAGAAAGAAGCTATGAATGAAGGCCAAGTCTTCGAACCCGTTCGTCAACGACAGATGAAGCCTCGGTCCACTGCATCTGCGGCAAAAAGCGTCGACGGCAAAGCGTCAACGGCGGAGGCAAAAGCTACGCTAGAGTTGATAGCTCAGGGTCGCACAGGAGTACGAGGGGTGGCTTTTGCGAGTAAGAAAGCTAAACTTAAAAAGTCTAGTTCGATTGCTTCATTTGAACCAAGCGCACGGGCGAGCGCCCAACACCTGGATTCAGGCAAGCACCCAGGTGGCGCCTTACTGAAGCGCGTCGCCAAGTCCACCCTTGAGGTGCTCGAGCCTCGCCTCGCACAAGCACCTAGGCGAGCGCCCAGACGCCTATTTAAACCACTGCTATAGAAGGGAGAACAAATGAGGGAGGAAGGGAGGAGGAGAAAGATGCAAATGCAGAAGAAGCAAAAGAAGCATTAATGGTAGAAGACAAATAAGGGAGAGGTGTCGGAGGAGAAGAGGAGGCGGAGATGGAGATGGGGGAGAAGCGAGACGATGGAGAAGTGATGGTTTAGTGGCAAACAACAGGCATACATCAACGAGCGAGTGGCATGCAGGCGAGAGGCAACGACCTACAGGCAACTCCCAAAGCTTTTGAGAGGATGTTGTGTGAGATAACATAGGGTTTTTAAATAATGATAATAAAGTGGCTTGGACAGTCCGAAAAGAGACAGCCAGCAGGCTCTTGCTCGGACCGATAAGTACTGTCAATATGAACCAATATTCTTTGCTCTAGATTAAGTACCAAAGAGACAATCTTTGGCCATACAAAAAAAAAGTAGATGATTTTTTAAAATATATTTTCCCTCTCTCTATTCCTTATTTTTCCCATTGTTCCCATCGTCAAGATGTTTGTGCCCACACCACAACACACAGATCCCAACCTATAGCATATACGGTGTCGATGAATAAGTTCGTGAACCAATCATAATCTTAAAGCAATTAGATGCAATTTACAGTTACAAACAATTAAATTACATGGGACACTACCTGAGATTGTACTAATACATGAGTGAGCAAATGCAAATGACATAGAATGAATATTAAACTAAAGGTGGTGGTCTTCTATCATAGACCTCTTCAATTTTGTTTGTTGTATATTTAAGTCCCAAAGCAACACATAGAAAGAAGGAGAACAGAAATTTGTACCTCATATATACAGAAGTGCAAACAGTCTCTACCAAATAACCAATCATCACTGCAGCCTTATTGTCTTTTTTTTAATTATCATTGATTACCCATCTTTTGGTTTTTTTGTGACTGATAAGTCTTGTTTGTTAATATATCTTAACTTCCAGGGTAAAGACCTCACCTCATCCCTGTGCCGGTCATAATCATTTAGTATTTCCAATATTTTGAGCCGCAGTTTACACAGTATAGAGAGAGAAGCAAAGTCACTATAATATTGCATGGTGTGAGAAACATGTCATTCCAAGCAAAAGTTAGTTCATGGACACATCTTATATAGAGAAACATTGACAAATCTATCGTAATGCAAATCTATTATAAAAATGCTTAACCATTATTGACCTTGTTGTATCCCAATACCAACCGAATATACATAAAATCAGTATTGTTGCTTTACAGTTGAAAAAAAAGGAAACATGAGAAGAAGAACCACAAAATTCAATAATTCATCTTCGTCCTACTCGTGTCAAATCTTCCAACACCTTCATAATATTCACTTCATGAGTTCCTCATCAGAATTGAATATTTTATCATCAACGCAAACTGCAATATGTTTGCATTGAGGAAAACTAGTCTATGAAATAGTTTCAATTATCTAGTATCTAGCAAAAAACATGCTCCATCATCATAGATTAATATATCACTGCAACACCAGAAACTCATTATAGTCATCAACAAAAAATAAAGATCCAAAGATAAAAGATAAAATATCACATTATAAGATAGAAGCTAAACACACACAATAACAAAACCAATTTATCAATTAAGATTTAGCTATCCTTACCCCATTTTGAGCATGAAAGAAAATCATTACAAATCAAAAACTCAACACATCAAAATTCTCATTAACACAGAAGCCATTTGTACATAACAGGTCCTACAACAAATTAGAAGTATCTAGCCTAGAACAAACCAGAATAGACATAAGGATCTATGCAGTCACCTTGAATTGTTAGTAGAGATATCGTAGTCCAATAAAATGAATTGATAAAATTATTATGTAGCTTTATTTAAGACAACTCTCTAGTCTGTGGATGATAATTTGCAACATTGATATGCTCAGTACTATAATTAACATGTCATCATATTTGATATTCTGCCATTCATTTGTTCAAAATATAATGAAAAAATTAACATATATGTATGAAAATGTGTTGGAAGACCCACACAGTTTATTTCTAGAAACATTGTTAAAGTAAACTACTAGAATTTTTTTAGTTATAAATTGCGAGTATGTTCTTGTGTCGAAGATAAATTGTGATTACTGGCCTGATTCAATGTGATCGCTGCTTGCTATTTATAACATTGTGCAGAACAGCATAATTGCACAAGCACGTGAATTTGCAATTAATCCACAAGATGAAGTTTTACATGAAAGGGAAATAACCACTGAGTAGGACAAAATATAAACCATTTCTTTGGAAAAAATTCACAGAGAAAAAAAATTACCTCCCCATGACCAGTTATAAAAGTAGTGGAACCTTCCAATAACGGCAATATGATTGATTGTACTTCACTTGGTGCTTTGTCTATGTCTTCAAAAGCAACCCAATATCCTTTTAGAATGGCCTATTAAAAGAACAATCATGAAGAATGTTCGAACAACATAAATAATTGTCTGCCCTAATTCTTAACATAAAACAAACCTGGGTAAGTGAACCAGGATGCCACCGAAATTCACCAGGTTGGTCAGCACAAATGTAATTCCCAATCAATGTTTTGCTATCCATTTGTTCATCAGTGTGAATGAACAAAACTAAACGATCACAAAAATTGTAGAAAAATTACCAAATCAGCAAATAGCAAATCCCATAATAGAGTATACATCAGCATCATATTCAATATCATAGATGGTGAACAAATGATACTATTTGACCTCCCCCACATCCCATCGATTTACCACCATAATTTAAAAAAGAGTATACAAGTGTGCATCTCTTCTCAGAGTATTTCAAATGCAACTGATAGCATTTTAATTACTGGGAACTTAGGACGTAAATGAAGCAAGATGATATAAGCAATCACTTGGATTTTGCACATTAATCAATTTGATATTACACACATTTGAAAGTAACTGCATCTCCCTCCTTCTTTGTCCCTTATGTGGGGCTTATTATAGTTTATTCCAAAAAAGAAATTTAAATTGCAAGTAACACAAATATTATATCACATGTAATCCACATATATGCAACTAGTCTGATATGATAATATACATCACAAATACCCAAGCTAATTCAGTCCAAAGAAGAAACTCTTTAAGTGCATGATGAAGTTGACGTTATGTTTTTGCACGTAACTTATGATCCCAAAACCATGAATCTCTCAAATCATGTTTCTCAGTTTGATGAATGGAAGAGTAAAACTTGAAAAACATGAATTGAGTACCTTGATTTTCACTCATCTCTGCCAACCTATTAATTAGAGCAGTTTTTCCGGCACCTGGTGGGCCATGGAGAAGTATTGGCCACTTTTGACTTACAGACATCAGAATCATCTCATAACTCCTCTTAATTGTGGAAGTCAAGACAAAGGGGCTTCCAGGCACAACACCAAAAGAACAAGTAGAAACAGCTAAAATATAAGAAACAGCACTGTTTGCATAAAAAATTAAATATTGCTCTGCATCCAGGAATTATGAAACACCACATACCATGGAAACCTGTTCTGGCAACCCCTCATTTTAGACTCAATCTCAAAAGAATTTGATGATGGAACTAGAAAATCACAGTCAGACTCAAGCAATTGACTAAAATTATCAATTCCAACAGAAGAGCTGTCCTTTTCTGCTTCAACTGTTTGGAAATAACAGCCAGCCTTTTCTAATGAAGTGTCCTCACAGAACTCCTCAAACCTACATGCACAATTAGTAACATAAAGATGGTTACATGCTAACTATGTTGTGTATCAACGAAAACACTTAAAAGACTTACCTAAGTAAGCATGCAAAAGCTTCATCTGAGCTGAGGCCAAAATTTTCAATAGCCCTATCACTTATTTTTAGAGCAATAGAGAGAATTTGAATCCCACACCATCTTATGTCAAGTGCATTATGTAGCTGTAATGAAGCACAAACTGACAAAAGATATGAAGTCTGCTGCATGAGGTCTAAGAAACAGGTCCAATCCCATAGTTCAGAGAATATTGTAGGTTCCATCGCCAAAAAACGATAGGATACACGAATTGCACCAAGCAGTTGGTTCTCACCCTGAGATTACAAAGGCAATTGTGAAGCATAGTAAATAAGAAAAATCAAACAGTCATGCTTAAAAACATCTACAAAACTATGAACCAATGAGAATCAGAAAATCAAAAAAATTGTTAAGGCATAGCACTATGTCATACCACAAATATAAGATATGTAAAATGTCAAAACAAAACACCACATTCTACCAGTTTTTATGTGATAAGAAATAACTTGTGATTTGCGAACATCATGAATGTCACAACTGAATTTATGCTGGAAAACAATATTGATAACCATAAAATCAGAAAACGAATACACTAAGCAGGCATTTCAGGTAGGGAACCATAAAGCTTTGGTCACTGGAAGTCGATGAAAATTGCTAACAAGGAATCATAGATTTTAAAAAAACAATAAGATATGCTCATATTATTGTTGGAAAAAAAAACCAATAATGTCACATCAGCCAACCTAAACAACAAAACCCAGAGCCTTGTCCCATAGTACCAAAACATCTCAGGAAGTTCACACCAAAGAATCTTCCAAACATCCTATATTGCAAAAAGAAGAATCTTTCACATAATTAAACCAATTTAAAATACACATTTACAGGTTGAATAAAAAATACAACTAAAACTCAAGAAATTTTCATGTAAGAATGGACAATTTCATGATTGATAGAAAAACCAATATCAATTTCTAGAGACGGTGTAGAAATGCTAGCAAAAAAAAAGATGGGAAAAGAAAATTTTCCACAAAATTCAAAGACCAACTGGAAGATAGAAAACATGAAAATTTTTTAGTGTTTTAACTTTTAAGGACAAACAACCAGTTAGCAGTTCATTCATATTTTGTAATTAAAATGACAACTATATGAGGCTTGCTAAGGCACCACAATGTAAAGTATCTAGAACTTAATGAAAACCAACAATGATAGCATGTAACCAACTAAAGCATTTAGCTTAGGAACAACTCAACTAGGACACTAAAACTTTATGTTTAAGAAAAGAACTGCAGTCCACAAAGCATCAAAAACAATACCTTCTCTGAGAGCTGTGAAGAAAAACCCACCAACTGAAGGCGTACGAATGGTTGAGGAGAAAATTTGAAATAATTCAAGACGCATCTACAACAGATAACATGATGATTCAGGACATCAATTGCAGATTAAAAAAGGTTGGATGCACTGACCACACCAACAACCCTTGCATTAAAGTTCAACCAAATGATAGACAGCGGGGAAAACAAAATACAAAAGATCCTATTAGTTAACTTCCTGCAGTCTGCATACACATTGTAGTTATGATAGACATTTAAATGTATCATTACCTAATCAAACCTAAAATAAGTAAATAAGTCACTAAGAACGCAGATCAGAGTAGTGCAACCCTAGCAACATTGCAACATCGGATAGATGCTACTACAGGGAAAGGATGCAGTATCTTGTTAAACTAAGGATCAAAGATCAAAGTTTCTCAATGTACTGGCTCATATTTACTACTCCAAGCATGAAAGGAGCCACGATCTGCCACTTCTCAAAAAAGTCTGATCCAGTCCGTTATTTCGTTTTTAAAACTGCCTCTTTAAAAGAGACACGCTGCTCCGGAATAACAGATGTGAGACCCTAATCACGTATCTCCCAACCAACGCAATTCCCCTCAAACCTCATGCCGCCACTGCCAAACTGCCTGGTCTTCCATCCTACTCATCTCCTCCTCCACCACGACCCCTACCTATGCCGATACTCAAGTACGAACAGGACAAGTACCAGTCCAGCCTGGGACCCGTGTAGCACCAATATCTGGAACTTCAAACCTTGCTGACGATCCAACTTCAAAATGAGCATGCAGTACATATACCTCAATTTGAACTACTAAAGTTGTTCTATAACAATGATTAGTGTTTCTCATTCATATCATGTGAACCAAGTACCAACTCCATTTCATCAAGCATTGTTACTGTTGAAGGAAAATTACAAGTATCTGCTCCATGATGTGACGCCTCAATTCTAGAACAGCATTCACAGAATCAATTGCACATCCAAACCAATACAAGTTACTTTCCACGGCATGCCAAGATGATTTTACCATAGTAAAACTACTACATAAAAAACACATCAAAAGGCAAATAATTCATAATGAAAAGCACCCACATCAAAGTTCTCCAGCCAATAGATCCTTTTGTTTATCAGAATAACATCTATAAGAAACTGCTCAAGCATCTTCCTAAACAAAAATGTAGAAGGGGAGTGGTGTATAAAACAAGATGAGCTGACTACGGGCAATAAGCATATTGAGTTAGATGATGAAAAGACTGTATGTCCAATTTCCTGTGTCATTGTCTATCAGACAAAGTTGTGAAAATTGGCATTAGATTGAACCTAGTACTATATGTGGATGATTGGAGTTAAGAAGGAATGGTTAACTACAAGGACAGCGGGAACAAGAAGCATACATCCATACAGAGGTACCAATGGGTCGTGGACCTCAGATGTCACACACTAGGGAATAATTTTGGGTTCCATTGAGACTTAACACAAACACCTAGTAAAGTAGAAGGGGGTTATTGTGATACATGTGGCAAGAATGTTCTCTAGATATTAACACGAGCTTAAGCATTTTGGACTACATAAGAAAAAGCCCCGTGTTTGAAGAGCCTAAACCATGGTTCGCCTTACCGGTCCGTACCGGTGTACCGACCAGCTACCAATATGGTACATACAGAGCTATACCAAGCCATACCGAGCATACCGACACATGGTATATGAGGACATCCAATGTACCGCCCCTACTGATCCCCTGTCAGACTGATACATACTGCCCGTACCGAGCAGTACGCCACGGTACGATGAACCTTGCTTCAAACTGTCTTAATATTCTTCCTAAAGACAACTAAAGGTAGTTGTCCTAATGATCAAATTTCCTCTAAAATAGCGACTAATAAAAAACTAAAACTCAAATGTCAAATCCTTGAAGTAGCATCACTCAACCTGCAAAAATTAACCTCCACTAAAGCTCAAAGTACACCAATTTGAAGCCTTAATCTGAAGATAATTATGATTCATATTGATCACCATATCATGTTAGGGAGATCCACCCTATTTTAAGAGTACGCTGACATTATGAGAGCTTCAAATAGAATAAAACACATGCTGCTCAATTTCAATCAACATGAAAGAATCTAGTTGAGGCGACAAGTGAAAATATACACTTGGCAATAGGTTGAGGGAAAGAATATAGAAACTAATATTTTATGTCAGTACCTTTGAACACAAACCAGGGATGGGGCTTGAGAATCTAAATCATTCCTGCCCAGAAACATTCAGTACTCGACAGCATCCATATTCCAGCTCATATGAAATGAACAGAAGCGGTAACACGTGTGCACAAACAAACAATCATTGATTGGAAAAGTGCTTCTTGTAAAACTCTGTTTCTTTGGAAAGCACTTCCTGGAATTCACTACGCTTAATCCAAGTCATTTTTATGTTTATTATGATTCTAGATCATTGTACATCGACAATCAACATTTCATGACATGCCTACAACGAAAACATGCAAACTCTAACAACTATTATAACAAAGAAATTCGCTCATTTCTATCAAGAACTAAGTCTTTCGAAAGAAGATAAAATGCACGCGACGAAATGAATAACCTCAACAAAAATGGTGCCAAGTCTAGCGCCCGACACAAGGCCAACGATGCCAGCTCATGAAGCCTCAAACCCCTCCCTCTGGTGACATAAAAATCGATCACGTGCAAATAGTCCTCTCCGACGTCGTCAGAATCCTCCTCGGACACCGACTCCAAGCAAGGGACGGCACGAAGCTTCGCCACAGCGCTGTCGGCAATCCTGCGACAGAGTGGGCGGAAACATCCGATGATCGGAATCGTGTAGGCTGGATGAAGAAACGGCTCAGCCATCGCTGCCACGACATCGTCCGCAGTGGCAGCTCCTCCCTGCGGAAGAATCAAGAACGTTACAATCAAGAACGTAGCAGTAATCAAGAACGCGCCAGAATCAAGAACGATAGCCGAAGATAGGGAAGAGGAGGTCACCTTGTGATGGAGAGCGAATAGCTTGGGATCGGAGCGGAGAGCAGGGCAACGAGAGAGGAGCCGTTTGAAGGCGGATTCGCAGGAGAAGCTGCCGTCGTACGACATGTTTGACGACGGCGGAAACCCTGTGCGGCGGCGAAGGGAAGCAGAGGTCGAGGAATGGAAGTTAACGTTTGGAAGGTGGTCGCTGAGGCGGTGAAATCGGGGGTTTATAGCGGCCAAGGTCGGTCGCGTTTTAGGGTTTTAGGCGGCAACGTCAAAGGAGTTGATCAAAGGTGGGCTCAAAGGAAACCCCTGGCCGGAGTTCCGCGGTTCGACTCGGCTGACTCGGAGAAACCCCGGGCGGATCGCGGCCGAGGTTATTGGCGCCTCACTGACTGGTGATCTGCACTGCATGAATGCTTAAGTTAGCGGTAGCCCTATCAGAATAACACGATAATTTCTTGAATAATAATCTTGCGTTTGTTATCTTAACAAGATAACTTCGAAATACAATTAGATAAATGCTTGACGTAAAAGAATGTGATGTGAATATTTTTTTGCGAATTATCACCTGTATCGTCAGATGTACGTCTAATGAATTCTTGCTATTAAATTATTAATGCACCGGAGAGGATTACCATTTTGTTAGCTCGGTCGAGCATGATTACAACTTCTCTTTTTGTGTTGCTTCTTGTTCATCTTCCATCTACGTTATTTATTTTCATTAAAATAAAAGTTTTAGGTTTTTTTCTCATGACATATTGTCATTTTAAATTCAAATTGTGCATCACAGATATTAAATTATTCATTTTATTTTGATGTAAATAATTTTTTATATAATAATTTATCATCTCAAGAAAATTTCTAACCTCAATTACATTAATCCATTTGAGTCAAATACGTTATGTCTAAGAAATATTATTTTTTCAATCAAAATTTATTCTTTTTTAACTTTGTATATAATTTTTTTACTTTAAAATACTTAAAATTATTCTTAGATACTCCGTATTTTTTTCCTATATCACAAGTGTGTCCGGATACTTTTTGAATATTCTGTTCATTCAATATATAAAAATAATTGATACATTTGTTAGACCAAATGATATTACAATAGGTTATCTTAGGAATAATCATTTTTGTATTTTAAATTAATGATACTTTAATATCAAATCAATTTTAGAAAATATGGATGCACCTTATAATTGATCATCGATTCTAAAAATAAATATTTATTCAATTCTATATAGTCTATGTATAATTGCATTGTCTTATCTTTTTTTTTTCATAAATAAGACTAGTGCTCTCGGGATAAAAAACCTATGACGAATAAAACTTTTATCAAAAAGTTTTTATAATTATATCTCTAACTTATTCAATTCTACTAGAGTTATTATATATGGTATTTTAGAAACAGGTTATGATAAGCTCAATCTCTCTAAATGGTGGCAGTCAAAGATGATCCTCTAGAAACAAATCTAAAAATTCATTCACGTTAGTCGCAACCATTGGTTTTTATTTTTTATTTCCTATCAATCATATTTGTCAATATCTTATACATAACTCTTATATCATTAGTGGGTTGGTGAATCATTCTTACTAAATCTCTTATTTTATAATTTTAAAACATCTTATCCTCGAGTTCTATTGCCATCATCTCTTTTGCATAAGCCAATGGCTCAATTATTTAGAGTGTCACTCAACTCATTAATTATCACATTTTGTGGATCTCAACGAGATGATGCCTCTTGACCTCAAAGAAGTCTCATTGTAACATCGTAAATATAAAAATATTATATAATAATAAGAAAAATAATAATAACATTTAATTATTAAAACTTATAAGATGATTGAATAATATATATATATATAGTCTATATGACTCAAGACCTAGGCTCTTATAGTCTTACTTGTAAAACTATACTTCTAGTTTCATTTATATTATATATGCATGATTAAAAAATAATAATACTATATTGTAATTTGCTTATGCTACCAATAACAATATAATAGGAAAGCTACTGTACAGTACAGTACAGCAGAATAACATGGTTTCTCGTCTACTGTACAGTATTTGATCGCTGCACATATGTTACAAGCACATAAAACTTAAGTACTTTTTTTCTAAAATTTATATACACAAAAATATGCCGATAGTTGTCAATTATATCTGTGCTAGTATGGGCACACTTAGCTCATCTCTCAGCTCATTACATGGTTTCTTCAATGAGTGGTAACTCAAAAAATATGCAACATAGTGCATATAATTTCATACTACACATACATAATAATATATACTTGTACTCTTAAATCGTATCATAATAAATATATATATATATATATATATATATATATATTACTTTCACACCATATGTCATACCATACATCATAAAATATACATATGCTATTGCACTACCCATCATAACATATAACATTTTTTATTATAATTAATATATATTTCTTCTTATGTAATGTGTATGTTAATATCATGCTTATAGTTAGCTCATGATAATAATCTCATTTAAAACATGTTTTCAAAATATATTTTGGATATACATTATACACATTACTATTATTTTATAATAAATTAAGCTTATGCTTACCTGATTTGACTTAAAACGAATGTGTAGTAAAGAGCCATGGTCTTCGATGATCAACCAAGGACCTGTAAACCTATCAAATATAAAATATAGGGTCATGATATGTGTAGATTAACAACCTGATTTCTTAAATAAATTATATCTCCCAATGCAAGTGATAATTTATAGTAAAATTTTACTCATTTGATTATAAGTAGAATTGTCAACGATTCTACATATAATCAAACGACCTAGTTACTATCGATCAAACAACTATATAATTATGTAAAATATATTTTTTTTCACTACTTTTGATAGTCAAATCATCTTTTATTATCATAAAATTTTATAGAAACTTGATAGATATATAAATATATATTTAAACATATAATTTCAACTAAAAAAATTCATTTAGGCTAAGTTACTCATAACAAATTCATACAAATTGCATCAAAAAATCAGAGGTTAATTCAAAGCCTAAGTTACTCAAAGACATGTGAAAATATAAATCTAAAAACTGCTAAGCTGAAACCTTAGGTATAGCTAGAGAAAGGCTATGTATTTTTACCTTCTTCTTGGCCTCTACGAAGGAAATGTGAAAAACTGAGAGGATGAATAAAAAAATGAGAGAAATATATCGTACCTTATTTTGTTTGATGAGAAGGATAAACAAAAAAATAGAGGATACGAAAAATATAGTTGCTAGTGGGTTGTTTTAATGGGCTAGGCTATGCCCATTAGGCCCATAAAGCTCATCTCAAGATTTTTTTTATTAACATAATTTTAGAATTGATATAACTTAATATGAGTCTAATTTTAATTAACAAAAATAAATGACTTTCAATCTAAGTTCATCCATCAATCTCACTTATATATTTTATCATTTTTAGTACAATAACCTTTTTATTTCAATCTCTACTTATTATCCACTACTCCATCATCTATAAGAAAATTAATTTGTTATCCTTCACACTTGTGATGTTTAAATCTTGTTTATTTGGATCAAACTCATTCAGACCTTGAGAGACACTTAAGCTCCATTACAATATCGATCAAACTCATTCGGACCTTGAGAGACACTTAAGGTCAATTAATATTCTAACCATTGTATGCATATTTATTATTATAAATTAGTTTCATACTCAAGTCCATTAGTACATTTATTCTTATTACACCGAACAATCATACTATTTTATTATAAACTATATTTAAAAGCAAGTATAAGTGATTATATATATTTTAAATATCATTTCAAATAACTTTATGCATAATATTTTTGAAAGCATAAATTTCAACTTTAAAAGTCATTAACATGAATATATTATATATTATATTTATAAAGTATAAATATCACAAAAATATATCTTTAAGTAATGATAATATATGCATGTTATTTATGTTTATATTGAGATAATATATGTAATGCGGTATGTGAAAAACTTAGGCACTATATTTTTTATTTTGTACAAACCCAAAAAAATAAAAAAGTTGAGTATTCTAATAGCAAATCTTTATAACTCTCGACGTTCATGGGTAGCCTCATCATTCAATTGGAAGTCGTTTGTATATTGCCATGATTGCAGGTTTAATACCCAATAATCCATTTGCATCTTAAATATCTGGAATTGTATATCAATCATATATCTTTCATCTTTATCAAATATAATTCATTCGAAACATTTATATAATCATCTCTTGACCTCAGGTTTCAAATTAGGACTATAATCAAATTGAGGATTCAAATAATATTCAGCTAATGTTATATGAGGTTGTACATCACATCTCTTGTCAATATTTTTCTATACAGGTTCATATCTACATAACATACAAAATAGAAATACGTTAATTACTAAATAATAAATAATAATATAAAGAAAAAAATGATATACAATTTACCTTTTTATTTATTGATATTATTAAAATTGAGTTGGATCTTTTCCTTTACATGATATAAATGAACCACATAATCATTTTTCATTTGAAGCCATCACTCGAAAATCCTTGACGAGAGGAAATGTAGCTTTAAGACACATAATAATATCTCTCCAAAATTTATTATCCAAAACAATTTGTTGAACTTTTCAACTCAATAACCAATATAAACCTACATGACTACCATTGTGTATATGTAAACATATACATCAACATACCTTTCAATTCACTAAAACACCCCAAAGTTAAATATGTTGTTGCAAATCGAGTTATGGTTGCTCTGATATCTCCTCTGTAAATGTCTCAACATTAAAATAAGCATAATTATTGAGTAGATGAATTATGTAACTCTTCTTTCTTTCACGATCGACATTTAATTTTTAAAAATTTCAAAAATTAAATCGATACAAATAAACAACGCAAGATGTTCAAAACAATCTCTTATTTTCATTTACATCTCTCCAATAATTCGTAGCATCATATCCATAATGACTTGCACAATATTTCTTCGCTAACCTTTTCTACTATTTCATCGAACATTTCAAAAATTCTTTCAATTAATTTAGAAATATTAGATACATCTGCTGATGATAAAAAAATAGTCCTCTTAAGACTATTTAAAATGAAATTGCATATATTTTGTGTCTCTTCTTATCTGCCCACTCATCAGATATAATTGAACAATCTATTTTCTTCCATTCAGCTTTATACTCCATATTTAATTCCAAAGTAGCCTTTCACTTATTTTTAAAAAAATGTTTTTATGATCTAATGATAAAAAAAAGAGGTTTAAATCCACAGTAAAGTTTTCTAAATAATTTAAGCATTTTAAAAAATTCAGAACAACAAAATTAAATATAATTATGTAAAAAATTCTGGTAATTTGTTAGCACATCTCATTTTTTAAATCTCTTTTCAACAGCCAGATGGTTGTTTGAGTGTTACTCTAATGAGAACTAGTAATCTTTTTCCTCAAATATATTTTTCCTTCCCCTTTAGATGCAATTTCATCTTGCTCTCGTCCTTCTTATTTTCATAATTTAACTTTTCTATTTCATAATCTTTCTCAATACTTATATCGTTTGTTTTATAACGTGTCGTCAGATATACTTTTGTTGAATCTTGGATTTTGATGATGAAACAAATTGATGAGTGTTTATGATTTGATCTGCGTTTTTTGTGACGTAGGATGCTTCGATCAGGATGAGACAATTAAA
The DNA here is from genome assembly GCA_001649415.1 of Musa itinerans. Taxonomy (NCBI): domain Eukaryota; kingdom Viridiplantae; phylum Streptophyta; class Magnoliopsida; order Zingiberales; family Musaceae; genus Musa; species Musa itinerans. The sequence goes on along the minus strand of LVTN01000478.1, from coordinate 85,759 downwards.
GCTGGAAGAATCATGTTGGGCTGGAGGAAAACATGTCAAAAGATTGGACGTCAAGCCGGAGGATCGGTCGACGTATCGACAGAAGGCTTCGGGTCATGGATTCGGGCATCGGGCCAAGAAGAGTGGATAATGCATCAAGGATATTGGAGTTGCGGAGTCAACTGGCCAATTGGGCAATAGGTCGCAAGAGAGGACGATGCACCAAAGAATTAGACGAAGCGTCGAGGGACCAATGACATGCCGGACAACATGATTTATGCTTAGTATTAATTGTCTAGATCGAAGTGTGTTTTTACATGTACATGATTAACTACGATAGTAAGACATAAAGCAAAATGAAGTCCTGGAGTCAAGAACGTGATTTCGTTGGGAGTTCGAGAGTTCGTTGGAAGTCCGGACGTCCGTCGGAACCAGCCGAGAAGTCGAGGAGCTTACCAAAGAAGCTCATCGGAACTCGCCAAGAAGATCACCGTGAAGTCCAGGAGATTGCTGGGAGTCTGCTGAAACATTGCCCGAGAGTTCGCCGGAAGCTCGCTGGAAGAAACCAAGACATATGGACTTGTTTAGCTTAGTAAATGTCTTAGATTTCGTAGTTAGCACGTAATTGAGATTGGAATTGGGTCAACCCAATTATGGGCCAGTTAGGCTCATGTAAGGATTGTGTTGGGTCCAATGAAAGACCCAAACAATGACCTAAGAGATGGCACCTGCTAGTCATAGGTGCCTAGTAAGCCAATCACGTAAGTGATGACACGTATGACTTGATACGAAATCTTTTTGCTTATTATATTTTGGTATATATCACTTTATATTAACTATTGCATATATGCACATATATATATATATACATATATATGTATATATATATATATGTGCATATATGCAATAGTTAATATAAAGTGATATATACCAAAATATAATAAGCAAAAAGATTTCGTATCAAGTCATACGTGTCATCACTTACGTGATTGGCTTACTAGGCACCTATGACTAGCAGGTGCCATCTCTTAGGTCATTGTTTGGGTCTTTCATTGGACCCAACACAATCCTTACATGAGCCTAACTGGCCCATAATTGGGTTGACCCAATTCCAATCTCAATTACGTGCTAACTACGAAATCTAAGACATTTACTAAGCTAAACAAGTCCATATGTCTTGGTTTCTTCCAGCGAGCTTCCGGCGAACTCTCGGGCAATGTTTCAGCAGACTCCCAGCAATCTCCTGGACTTCACGGTGATCTTCTTGGCGAGTTCCGATGAGCTTCTTTGGTAAGCTCCTCGACTTCTCGGCTGGTTCCGACGGACGTCCGGACTTCCAACGAACTCTCGAACTCCCAACGAAATCACGTTCTTGACTCCAGGACTTCATTTTGCTTTATGTCTTACTATCGTAGTTAATCATGTACATGTAAAAACACACTTCGATCTAGACAATTAATACTAAGCATAAATCATGTTGTCCGGCATGTCATTGGTCCCTCGACGCTTCGTCTAATTCTTTGGTGCATCGTCCTCTCTTGCGACCTATTGCCCAATTGGCCAGTTGACTCCGCAACTCCAATATCCTTGATGCATTATCCACTCTTCTTGGCCCGATGCCCGAATCCATGACCCGAAGCCTTCTGTCGATACGTCGACCGATCCTCCGGCTTGACGTCCAATCTTTTGACATGTTTTCCTCCAGCCCAACATGATTCTTCCAGCTTTAATTGTCTCATCCTGATCGAAGCATCCTACGTCACAAAAAACGCAGATCAAATCATAAACACTCATCAATTTGTTTCATCATCAAAATCCAAGATTCAACAAAAGTATATCTGACGACACGTTATAAAACAAACGATATAAGTATTGAGAAAGATTATGAAATAGAAAAGTTAAATTATGAAAATAAGAAGGACGAGAGCAAGATGAAATTGCATCTAAAGGGGAAGGAAAAATATATTTGAGGAAAAAGATTACTAGTTCTCATTAGAGTAACACTCAAACAACCATCTGGCTGTTGAAAAGAGATTTAAAAAATGAGATGTGCTAACAAATTACCAGAATTTTTTACATAATTATATTTAATTTTGTTGTTCTGAATTTTTTAAAATGCTTAAATTATTTAGAAAACTTTACTGTGGATTTAAACCTCTTTTTTTTATCATTAGATCATAAAAACATTTTTTTAAAAATAAGTGAAAGGCTACTTTGGAATTAAATATGGAGTATAAAGCTGAATGGAAGAAAATAGATTGTTCAATTATATCTGATGAGTGGGCAGATAAGAAGAGACACAAAATATATGCAATTTCATTTTAAATAGTCTTAAGAGGACTATTTTTTTATCATCAGCAGATGTATCTAATATTTCTAAATTAATTGAAAGAATTTTTGAAATGTTCGATGAAATAGTAGAAAAGGTTAGCGAAGAAATATTGTGCAAGTCATTATGGATATGATGCTACGAATTATTGGAGAGATGTAAATGAAAATAAGAGATTGTTTTGAACATCTTGCGTTGTTTATTTGTATCGATTTAATTTTTGAAATTTTTAAAAATTAAATGTCGATCGTGAAAGAAAGAAGAGTTACATAATTCATCTACTCAATAATTATGCTTATTTTAATGTTGAGACATTTACAGAGGAGATATCAGAGCAACCATAACTCGATTTGCAACAACATATTTAACTTTGGGGTGTTTTAGTGAATTGAAAGGTATGTTGATGTATATGTTTACATATACACAATGGTAGTCATGTAGGTTTATATTGGTTATTGAGTTGAAAAGTTCAACAAATTGTTTTGGATAATAAATTTTGGAGAGATATTATTATGTGTCTTAAAGCTACATTTCCTCTCGTCAAGGATTTTCGAGTGATGGCTTCAAATGAAAAATGATTATGTGGTTCATTTATATCATGTAAAGGAAAAGATCCAACTCAATTATAATAATATCAATAAATAAAAAGGTAAATTGTATATCATTTTTTTCTTTATATTATTATTTATTATTTAGTAATTAACGTATTTCTATTTTGTATGTTATGTAGATATGAACCTGTATAGAAAAATATTGACAAGAGATGTGATGTACAACCTCATATAACATTAGCTGAATATTATTTGAATCCTCAATTTGATTATAGTCCTAATTTGAAACCTGAGGTCAAGAGATGATTATATAAATGTTTCGAATGAATTATATTTGATAAAGATGAAAGATATATGATTGATATACAATTCCAGATATTTAAGATGCAAATGGATTATTGGGTATTAAACCTGCAATCATGGCAATATACAAACGACTTCCAATTGAATGATGAGGCTACCCATGAACGTCGAGAGTTATAAAGATTTGCTATTAGAATACTCAACTTTTTTATTTTTTTGGGTTTGTACAAAATAAAAAATATAGTGCCTAAGTTTTTCACATACCGCATTACATATATTATCTCAATATAAACATAAATAACATGCATATATTAGCATTACATAAAGATATATTTTTGTGATATTTATACTTTATAAATATAATATATAATATATTCATGTTAATGACTTTTAAAGTTGAAATTTATGCTTTCAAAAATATTATGCATAAAGTTATTTGAAATGATATTTAAAATATATATAATCACTTATACTTGCTTTTAAATATAGTTTATAATAAAATAGTATGATTGTTCGGTGTAATAAGAATAAATGTACTAATGGACTTGAGTATGAAACTAATTTATAATAATAAATATGCATACAATGGTTAGAATATTAATTGACCTTAAGTGTCTCTCAAGGTCCGAATGAGTTTGATCGATATTGTAATGGAGCTTAAGTGTCTCTCAAGGTCTGAATGAGTTTGATCCAAATAAACAAGATTTAAACATCACAAGTGTGAAGGATAACAAATTAATTTTCTTATAGATGATGGAGTAGTGGATAATAAGTAGAGATTGAAATAAAAAGGTTATTGTACTAAAAATGATAAAATATATAAGTGAGATTGATGGATGAACTTAGATTGAAAGTCATTTATTTTTGTTAATTAAAATAGTAGGAGTCATATTAGGAGTTAGGGTTTAGAAGCCCTATAAATAGCCATGTATTCCTCCTCTTTTGATAAGCAATAGATGAATCTTTTCTGCAGCCTTTGAGTAGCAACTTGGAGGGAGAAACCCCTATAGAGTTCCAAGGAGGCCGATCCCCTAAAGAGATCAACCCTAAGTTTAGAATCTGCAAGGGTTCTAACACTGGCCTCGACGGAAGAGGAATCGATGGAGTGGATGTAGGTCATGACGACTGAACCGCTATAAAATTGGCGTGTTCTTCTCTGATTTATATTTCTATTTTTGAGCAATTTACTTTAACTGCAAACCTCCTTACTTGCTTATTTCCTTCAATAAGTTTAAAAATATAAGATTTTAACTTCAGTTTTTATCATACAAAAGAGATTTTTCGAAACCGATGTGATTTTACCACTACACTAATTCACCCACCCCTCTTAGTGCCGACTTATTCCTAACGCATTCCACTCTTGTTTAGTGTTACATGTTAGGCTCTATGACTCCTGAGTTCTAGAGACAACATGAAAAGATAGATGTCATATCCATTATCCTATATCTTCGAAAATTATTTGAGGAATAGGAAAGGACTCACCGATATGAGATATCCAAGAGTTTCTTCTATACCAAGATGACTAAGGGGACACTAGTTCAGAACTATGTCTTTAAGATGATTGAGTGGATCGAGAAACTCATAAGTCTAAGAATGGTCATAGAGGATAATGACCTATATGTAGATCATGTACTTCAGTCCCTACCATATTCCTTTTTGCTAGTCATAGGTGCCCAACAAGCCAATCACGTGAGTGATGGCATGTGTGACTTGATACAAAATCTTTTTGCTTATTATATTTTGGCATAGATCACTTTATATTAACTATTTTATATATGCATATATATATATATTGATATCTTTGGATTTATGCAATGGGAATCGGATCATGATGAGATCACGATAATGAGATCGATTCACCTTTAAACATAGATCCTAAATAATCACGGTCATAGGTTACTCGAGCGGGACATCGTGATAACCGAACAGACTGGTATGCTGTATACCCGTCCATGTGATGGATGCAACTGGTCTCATAGCTGCTCGTGTGGGGACACTGGGGATACGATACAGGTGCTTATTTGAGAATGAGTTCACTGATTGATCCGCTTACGGAATGCTGGATGGTTGATGATGCCTTATTGTTATACAACAATTCCGTAGTCCTAGTGGTGTATCTGGTCCTTAGACTTGAGACACCAATGATGTCCTGTATGAGTGCTCCACTCTTTGATATCAGACTTATAGGTTTGGCTGTCCCAGATCTAGTACAACTGGTCATTGGGAGTGGCAGTCGACCTTACGAGGGCTATTGAATGTCGATAGAGGATCATTCACTCTCGGCGTCATGAGAGGAATATCCCATGTGTTCTTGCTCAAACAAATCCCTAGCAAGGGTCATTCGGGTTGAGAGAGAAAGAGTTCTCCGGGAGAATCCGATTAGAGCGAGACTCCAGTAGAAACCGTATGAGTCTGACAACACCATGCTCGATATACGGTCTCTGGGATATTAGATAGATGAGGGACTATAGGGACATGGTAACTGAGGACAGACAGGTCCAATGGATTGGATTCCCCTGTATCGTCTGGGGACTACGGCGTAGTGGCATAGTACGTCCGTAGTCGATGAGTCGAGTGGATTATTATAGAGATAATAATTCACTAAGTTAGAAGGAGTTCTGACAGGTATGACTCACGGCCAGCTCGATATTAGGCCTAGAGGGTCACACACATATGGTAGGCATTGCGATGAGTAGAGGTTCGGATATAAGATATCCGCCAGAGCCATTGTCTTATTGGATATCCAATAAGCCCCTGAATTATTGGATCCCATAGACGAGATCCAATAAGAGCCCATGAGAGATTATTGGATAGAGATCCACTAATCTAAAATGCTTGGGTAATTGGATGCAGATCCAATAACCACTAGGGGAGGATCCATTAGGGTTTGACAGGGGACCTCTATAAATATGAGGGATTCAGAGCCTCATAGGCTAGAGCCTTTACTTGCCTCTCCTATTCTCCTCCCTCTCTCCATCTTAGAGCAGGCCTGGAGTTTTGAGGAGCGTCGTCGCAGCCCTGCCGTGTAGATCACCGCTAGAGAGGAGGATGCTTGATCTCCTTCACCCTCTCCTAAAGATCTGCAAGGAAATAGGGATATACGATCTCCCTAGGTAACACAATCTACTATATATGTAGTTTTAAGTTTCGTGGATTTTGCGCACCAATCTTTGCACCACGACGAACATCTCTTTGGGAATATGAGATTTTGTTTTCTTGTTCTTCCGCTGCGCATGTGATGTCGCCCCCTTAGATTTTTCCAACAGCACCATCGTGGCATAGTCTTCGAGACTATGTCAGACGGTGGTACCGCTAGTATGGGCGGTGGTACCTGCTAGTCAAAGATGCCCAGCAAGCCAATCACGTGAGTGATAACACGTGTGACTTGATACATAATCTTTTTACTTATTATATTTTGACATTTATCACTTTATATTGACCATTGCATATATCTGTGAAATGGGAATCGTATTGTGATGAGATTACGATAATGAGATCGATTCACCTTTAAACACATATCTTAAATAATCTCGGTCATAGGTTACTCGAGAGGGATATCGAAATAACTGGACATACTGGTTTGTTGTATACCCGTCCATATGATGGATGCAGCTAGTCCTATAGCTGCTCGTGTGGGGACACTAGGGATACAGTACAAGTACTTATTGAAGAATGAGTTCACTGATTGATCCGCTTATAGAATGCTGGATGGTTGATAATGCCTTATTGTTAGACATCGATTTCGTAGTCCCAGTAGTCTATTTGGTCCTTAGACTTGAGACATCAATGATGTTCTGTATTAGTGCTCCATTCTTTGATACCGGACTTATAGGTTTGGAAGTCCCAGATCTAGTACAATTGGTCATTGGGAGTGGCAGTCGACCTTACGAGGGTTATTGAGTGTCGATAGAGGATCATCCACTCTCGGTGTCATGAGACGAATATTCCATGTGTTCTTGCTCAGACAAATCCCTGGTCATGGTCATTCGGATTGAGAGAGAAAGAGTTATCCGGGAGAATCCGATTAGAGCGATACTCGAGTAGAAACCGTATGAGTTTGACAGCACCTTACCCGGTATACGGTCTCTGGGATATTAGATGGATGAGGGACTATAGGTACATGGTAACTGAGGACAGATAGGTCTAATGGATTGGATTTTCCTGTATCGTCTGGGGACTGCGGCGTAGTGGCCTAGTACGTCCGCAGTTGATGAGTCGAGTGAATTATTATGGAGATAATAATTCACCAAGCCAGAAGGAGTTTTGACAGGTATGACTCACGATCAGCTCGATATTGAGCCTAGAGGGTCACACATATATGGTAGGCGTTGCGATGAGTAGAGGTTTAGATATGAGATATCCGCCGGAGTCTCTATTTTATTGGATATCTAATAAGCCCCTGAATTATTGGATCATATGAAAGAGATCCAATAAAAGCCCATAATAGATTATTGGATAAAGATCCACTAATCTAAAAGGCTTGGGCAATTAGATGCAGATCCAATGCCTAATATGGGAGGATCCATTAGGGTTTGATAGGGGACCTCTATAAATAGGAGGGATTCAGTGGTTCATAGGCTAGAGCCTTTGCTTGCCTCTCATATTCTCCTCCCCCTCTCCACCTCAAAGTAGGTCTAGAGTTTTGAGGAGCATCGTCGCAGCCCTACTGTGTGGATCACCGTTAGAGAGGAGGACGGTTGACCTCCTTCACCCTCTCATAGAGATATGTAAGAATTCAGGGATATACGATCTCCCTAGGTAACACAATATATTCTATACGCAGTTTTAAGTTTCACGGATTTTACGCACGACGATGAACATCTCTTTAGGAATAAGGGATTTTGTTTTTAGTTCTTCCGCTGCGCATGTGATGTCACCCCCAAAATTTTCTAACAGTGGTATCAGAGCTAAATTATTCGTGCAAAAGATTAGTTTTGATTTGCATGTGTTGTGTTTTGGAGAAGTTTTTGGCGTAAAAAATCATTGACCGATGCAAAAGCGAGAAAGGGCAGCAACTGTTGCTGCCCTTGCTGCCATTGCAGATGGCAGCACTGCCATATGTGTGCAGGCAGGCCGCCTGCAGTGACAGCCGTAAGGCCGACCACGTGCAGGCAGGCCCCCTGTAGCGGCGCCCGCAAGCAGGGTCGTAGGCACGGCGGCCACCTACGCGGGCACTGCGCTCGCTCACAAGGTGCAGCGTCGGCACCCGCTGTCGCCACCCGTGGGCATAGCGCCCGCAGCGACGCTCGCCCATAGGCAACCAGTGCCGCTCGCTTGCAGGGGCGGCGGCTGCAGGAATAACCCCGTGGGCAGAACCGCCTGCGGGTGCGCCCAACTACAACGGCGGCGCCGTCCGTAGGCAGGGGTAGCGCCCCGCCCCCCGCCGCCGGTAGGGTGGCGGCGACTGCAACAGGGGAAAGGGGTTTTGGGTTTTGGATAAAAAGATAGTTTTGCCCCCTAAGAATTTAAGAAATTCCAGTTCTATCCTTTTTTATCCAAATTACAAAAATACACCTCAGAATTTAAGAAATTCCCTATATATCCCTGATTTAAAAATATTAATTAATTAAAAGATTTAATTGATTATTATTTTT